>CM053028.1:100001148-100293648 GCA_028564925.1 Lithobates sylvaticus | reverse complement strand
CCCTAAACACATTTCTTAAACCAGTTGCAACATTTTGTTCCAGTTTCATTTGTCTTTTTTTTTTATGTGGGAATGGCCTTTTTGTGTTCATTCAATACCATCATCACAGCATACAAATATCTCTCATTAGAAAGTTCAGTAAAGGTTACTATGGATTAGCCCACCCCTATAGGGGCTATCCACTATGCTGGACCCTGTAGTGCCCCAGCAATTACAATGACATAGCACAGTGCTACCTTCACATAGGTCAGTCTCTCTCCACACTGTCCAGTGCACCTGTCAGGGCGGAAGGCAACAGGTAATCAGATAGTTGCTTGTGTTTGCACAGGGGGATGGAGCTGTCTGTGGTCACTCACCTTACACAAAGATATAATGCTAAAAACGTAATGCTGCTTCCTATCTAGGGGATAAGGTTTCTGTAAAAGCTTATTTATTATTTCTAAATAACACCTCCAAGAAAGGCAACTCATACCATATTTTACAAACAAATGTGGAAATATATCCCCATTCTTCATCATATATATATATATATATATATATATATATATATATATATATATATATATATATACATAAATACATACATACATACAGTATATACATAAATAGATAGACAGATACATATATATATATATATATATATATATATATATATATATATATATATATATATATATATATATATATATATATATATATATCATAGATTTATATCTATATATAAATATAGATCTATAGAAAGATAGATAAATAGAGGCATACCCCACTTTTAAGTGCACAATGGGGTTTATTTACTAAAGCTGGAAAGTGCAAAATCAGGCTCACTTCTGCATAGAAACCAATGAGCTTCTAACCTCAGATTGTTCAATTAAGCTTTGATAATAAAACCTGGAAGCTCATTGGTTTCTATACAGAAGTGAGCCTGATTTTGCACTTTCCAGCTTTAGTAAATAAACCCCATTGTGTACTTAAATGTGGGGTATGCCTGTATATATATATACATATAGATAGATGTCTATCTATCTATCTATCTATCTATCTATCTATCTATCTATCTATCTATCTATCTATCTATATATCTATATATAGATATATAGATAGATAGATAGATATAGATCTATATATAGATCTATATATTTATAGATAGATATATAGTTACATAGATAGCTGTCCCTGTCACTGTCAAATTAGATTCCTACATTCAAAGATACACAGTTACACCCAAGTCAAGTATATATGCAAATGTATATAGCAGGTGTAGTATGTATGGGTGTAAATATATTCATTACAAGTCAACTTCGATAATTCCTTGAAATCAAAGTCAATATAATGGTGATCATTCATTAAAGGAGTAGTAATCTTAGGATTTGATAGCCACTTATCTTAGTAAATAAGGGGAAGCTGTTTCACTTATATTATCAAATGGTGGACAGACAAATTAGTGAACACAGAGTCAGTTTATTCGCTAAGTGGACATCTTATCTACTCAACCCCAGACAGTAAAGAACAAGGGCCCCAGCATGCAGTACAGTTAGCACAGCAGCATGTGCCTTGTTTGGACGGGCATTCAATCAATTATTATATTATCAATCACATTACTCATTACCGCAGACCATCCAGATTAATTACAAGCTGAGGTTTGCTACAGTTGAACCGAATTATTTGGCATTATGGCTGATCCATCGTCCAAATGTCTAGAGTGAATTGACCCTCTGAGATGGTTTTAATTTTCTCTTTTGGTTTTATTGAAGACCTATGGTGGCTGAGCTTTTGATTTAGGGATTGTGAGCTGGTGATCTCATAGGCCAGTATGGAAGAAATTAGACGGTCTGGATTGAACGGTGCACCAGGGTAACAGAAGGGGAGGCTGTGCTCATCTCCCCCAAACCTTCACTGTGCACTGTGCTCATCTAATTATTAAAAGCATTAAACATTACCAGGAATACCTGTTACTGTGGCCAAAGTACGAATATTGAATGTAGATAAGCATTTGTATTCCAGAATCGTTTATTGTATATAACAGTAATGTAAAAGCCAGCCAGGTATCAGTCTACAGAATGTGAATATTAAAACATGTCCCTAAAAGACTAGCTGCTAATTTAATGCATGGTAGGTAATAATTGCAAAAGCATGTACGTATGTTATTAATAAAGCAGTGCAAGGAGCAGTGACTATAGTATACTGTATGTGGGTCTCTGAACTTTGCACATTCTCACTATATATATATATATATATATATATATATATATATTAACCAACATCAACCAATGGGATTTGAAACTGAAGTTAAGCTAACGTTGTTTATTCAGGTCATCAGTTTTTTAATACCAATGTTGTATACTTACACATTTATATAAACTTATATGCATTTGTATGCAATTGATATATATATCCTCTCTCTCGCCCTCTCCCTCTCTCTCTCTCTCTCTCTCTCTCCCTCTCTCTCTCTCTCCCTCTCCCTCTCCCTCTCCCTCTCTCCCTCTCTCTCGTGCCTCTCTCGCCCTCTCTCCCCCCTCTCTCTCTCCCTCTCTCTCCCCCTCTCTCTCTCTCTCTATCAATTGCATATAAATGCACATAAGTGAATATATGTATAAGTATACAACTGATGACATGAATAAATAATATTAGCTTAAAGTAGAACTATGGGCAACATTTTTTATTTCCATTTTGGATAGAGCAAGGGAAGGTTTTAACCCCTGTCAGATTTTTTTTCGCTATCTGTGTCCCATTACAGAGATTTCCCTTCACTTCCTGTCCCATAGCCAAACAGGAAGTGAGAGGAAATCCCTACAAATTAAGAAAATTCTTGGGGACCCCCAGGTCGCCAGAACTAATGTCCCCATAGGAAGACTTCCCTTTCATGACTTTTCTGGGGACAACCCAAAATTTGGGATTTTCTTTTCATTTCACTTTTATGATAATGGTAAACAGGACAAATAGAGAGGGCACATTTCCCTAATGGGGACACAGACAGCAATAAAAACTGACAGGTGTTCTAATCCATCTCCCCTCTATCCAAAAAAAAAAAAAAAAAAAAGATATGTCCTTAATTATACTTCAGTTTCAAATCCTAATTAAGGCTATACTACTAATGCTGAATGTTAAATCCTATACACAGTTTATACAATTATATATCTATATATCTATATCTATATATATATATATATATATATATATATATATATATATATATATATATATATATATATATATATATTTTTTTTTTTTTAATACAGATTATTGTTTAAGAGGTAGGTAAGTGATATCTATTATATGTTTGTAAGGTTTAATTGCACAATACAATTATTATGGCCTTTCTATGCACGTCATTGAAGATTATAGTTCTATATGTATGCTGTGTTGTTCTTATTTGTGTACTGATGTGATGACATAGATACTGAACTAGGCTTAAGATTTCAATTGAAAACACCATTCAAGGCTAATGTAGATGACTACTGTATAATGTATGTGTCAATGTGCTATGGAATTTCAAACCTTATACAGAATGGGGTTGTTTTACTAAAACTGAAGAGTACAAAATCTGGTGGTGCAGCTCTGCATAGAAACCAATCAGCTCCCAGGTTTTATTGTCAAAACTAAATTGTACAAGCAGAAGTTGGAATATAATTGGCTACTATATATATATATATATATATATATATATATATATATATATATATATATATATATATACATACACACACACACAATAGGCACACCTTTCATGTACTTGTGCTGTATTAACTAACACACACACACACACACACATATATATATATATATATATATATATAGTTTTTTATTTTGTTAATACAGCTGAAGTAAGTGAAAGGTGTGCCTATTGTCAGCTTGTAAGCAATTTGATCATCATGGCCTATTGATTCTCTTCATTGGACTGTGATAGTTGCAGAATTATCTCCCTTCTTCTTGGCCCCGTATCACTAAGCAGGAAAAATAGTGGTGTGATAGGACACATGCAGAATGAGGTGAACCCATAGTGTGTTGATAGTAAATATTGGTTTATGGCGGCTGCAAGTAAATTGCATGTGTCCTGCACAGGTTATCAGCGCTCAGTTGAGTGTAGCCAGCTGTAGTGAAGGAGCACAGTGGCTGTGCTGGAGATAAGTGTGATAGAGGACAGTGGAGGGGACTGACTCACAAGTGGATGAAAGTCACATTTCACCAGCAGCACCTGATTGAAGACAGAGACATCCAGCGACACTTTTCCTCCAGTCGCTGTCTGCAGGCTCCTATAGTCGCCGGGCACTGCAGCCATTACTGCAATGAAGGGCTTGCGACTTCTTTCAGTGACCGATCTTACTTTGCACCTGAGGTCATAAGGTGACGTCTGATGGATGGATTATTTCATAGTCTGTTCCACTTCAACAGGGCTAGGGAATAAATCAAGATCTCAACACACTTAACACATGTTACAATGTGTACAATGCTGGGAAGGGAAATGCTAGAAAATAATGAATGTAGAGTTGTTATTTTTATTATTAGTATTATCATTATTATTTATACTACTATCATCTTATTATTTATATAAAATATTTTGGTGATTATTTTTGCCTGTATTTTTTTTTAAGATTTTGAGTCAGTTTTATCTCATAGTAACTTTGATTGTTACAGTAATCAAAATATTTTTTATACCTATCTATAGTAATGCAGCCAATTTTGTTGTAATCTGCTACAGAGTGCAAGTTTTACATCACCATAGAAGACCCACACTTTTGTCCTTACTGTTTTTTTTGTTTTTTAACTTTCTTGTTACTTGAATTGCTTTTTATCTAATTTTACTAACTGTTCTTTTGAAATGAAGTGGGCGTGATTATATAATATAATATAGATGCACTAGTAATCTAAAATGATATCTATCTGAAAATTACCTTTTTATGTTGGTCTTGTTATAGTTTCAAGGTATTTGGGAGAGATTTACTGGAAGGCTTATCCAGTTAGGCAAAGGCCAACATACAGAGCACAGTAACTCATAGTAACGCATCAAAGTAGATTTTTCTCTCATCTGACCAGGATAACCAATGTCTAATTCATTGACTTGAGTTACTGTACTTTGTATAAATAAACCCCTAGTTTTTAATACATAAGACATTAAACTGAATGGAAATTATAGGCTCTGATTCCAACATGATAGGGTTCTTTGGAATGAAATCCACCTGGAAGCTGGTACTTTGTAGTAATCTGCTATAGAGTGCAAGTTTTACATCAGCCTAGAAGGCTCACATTTAAGTTTGCCCTTAGTTTTTTTTTTTTTTACTTTTTTGATTATTGGTCAAACTAATTTAGCTACTGAAAGTATTACATTTAATGACTAACTGTATAGGGAATCATAACAAGCCTTTAAGGAACAGCATGCATTTGTTTCTTATACAGCAACATTGTTCGCTAATAATACTTCTTCTGCTTGTGTTATTCAGCCCACAGAAAATGTACCCTGAAATAATTGGTAAAACATTTTCTACTCAATCTTTTTTAGTTAAAGTTAATGAGCACTTTTTTTATTTTATTTTATGCCTGTTTCCACTTTCCACTTGTCCACTGGTAATTCTGCCACCATTAACATCATATCAGTGTCAAAATCACAATTGTCACCTGTTTAAGGCCAATTTTCAGCTCTCAGCGCTGTCGCTGTTTAAATGACAATTGCGTGGTCATGCTACGCTGTACCGAAACAGAATTTTCATCATTTTGTTCCCACAAATAGAGCTTTCTTTTGGTGGTATTTGATCACCTCTGGGGTTTTTATTTTTTGCTAAACAAATAAAAAAAGACCTAAAATTAAAAAAAAAATTAAGTTTTTCTTTTGTTTCTGTTATATTATGTTATATTATGTTAAAATTTTGTAAATAAGTACGTTTTCTCCTTAACTGATGGGCACTGATAAGGCGGCACTGACGGGCACTGATAAGGTGGCACCGATGAAGTGGCATCAATGAGGTGGCACTGATGGGCACTGACGATGGGCACTGGTAGGCGGCACTGATGAGTGGCACTAATATGCAGCACTGATGGGCATTGATAGGCGGCACTGATGGGCACTCATGGGTGGCACTGGTGGGCACTGATGGTCACTGATAGGAGACACTGATGCGCACTGAAAGGCTGCACTGATGGGTACTTATGGGTGGAAATCATAGGCAGAACTGCTGGGCACTGATAGGCGGCACTGCTGGGCACTGATAGGCAGTACTGCTGGGCACTAATAGGCGGCACTGATAGATGGTATTAATAGGCATCACTGATTGCACTTGCAGGCATTTGGGATGGGCACTGATAGGCACTGATAGGCAGCTGCCTGGGCACTGATTGGCATTTCACTGGTGGTCTAGGGTGGCATACCTGGTGGTCCAGGGTGGTGCCAATCCCTGGTGGTCCTGGCAGCATCCTGGTGGTCCTGGGAGGGCATCCGAGGGGGGGCTGTGCTGATAAACAATCAGCACAGACCCTCTTGTCAGGAGAGCTGCCGATCGTCTCTCCTCTACTTGCGTCTGTCAGACGCGAGTGAGAAAAATCTGATCAACAGCTCTTCCTGTTTACATCGTGATCAGCCGTGATTGGACACGGCTGATCATGTGGTAAAGAGCCCCCCTCAGAGGCACTTTACCGAGATCGATGTAGCGGTGTGTCTGACTGACTGGTCCCCGAGTTACAAACAAGATAGGGTCTGTAGGTTTGTTCTTAAGTTGAATCTGTTTGTAAGTCAGAACTAGGGATGGGCCCGGTGCTCGATGCGAACCCACGTTCGCATCGAGCACCGGGCGTTCGCTCGCTCGGCGAGCCCAGAACTATTTTGGCCGCTCGCATCACGTTCGTGTGATGCGAGCGGCCCCGCAATGCATTGCGGCCGGCGCGGCCGGCGCAGTGCATTGCTGGCTGATGATTGGCCAAGCATGCACTGTGACCCCGCATGCTTGGCCAATCACAGCCCCGGAAACTCGAAGAGCCATAATTGGCTACAGGCAGGACGCCTGTAGCCAATTACAGCTCAGGGGCTTTAGTACACGCCCCCCCCTATAAAAGGCCGCCACGCCGTCTGCGCCGGTCACATGCTGTTCCGGCGTAGATAGAGCAGGATAGATCTGTGACACTCTGCTGGATTTAGTTAGTTAGAGAGATTTACTTAGAGAGATTGAGTTAGATAGATTCATTTACAAAGATTGATTTAGAAAGAGGGGCTTGTAGTGTGTTCGTGACAGGCAGGCAGAGCTCCTATATTTTGTTCCCAGAAGCACCTATAGGACTTGTAGTGTGTTCGTGGCAGGCAGGCAGAGCTCCTATATTTTGTTCCCAGAAGCACCTATAGGACTTGTAGTGTGTTCGTGGCAGGCAGGCAGAGCTCCTATATTTTGTTCCCAGAAGCACCTATAGGACTTGTAGTGTGTTCCTGGCAGGCAGGCAGAGCTCCTATATTTTGTTCCCAGAAGCACCTATAGGACTTGTAGTGTGTTCCTGGCAGGCAGGCAGAGCTCCTATATTTTGTTCCCAGAAGCACCTATAGGACTTGTAGTGTGTTCGTGGCAGGCAGGCAGAGCTCCTATATTTTCTTCCAGAAGCACCTATAGGACTTGAAGTGTGTTAGTCCCATCACACAGAGATCATATATTTTGTTCCCAGAAGCACCTATAGGACTTGAAGTGTGTTAGTCCCATCACACAGACCTATATTTTCTTCCCAGAAGCACCTATAGGACTTGAAGTGTGTTAGTCCCATCACACAGAGATCATATATTTTGTTCCCAGAAGCACCTATAGGACTTGAAGTGTGTTAGTCCCATCACACAGACCTATATTTTTCTTCCCAGAAGCACCTATAGGACTTGAAGTGTGTTAGTCCCATCACACAGAGATCATATATT
This sequence comes from Lithobates sylvaticus, assembly GCA_028564925.1. NCBI lineage: Eukaryota > Metazoa > Chordata > Amphibia > Anura > Ranidae > Lithobates > Lithobates sylvaticus. The sequence goes on along the minus strand of CM053028.1, from coordinate 100,285,775 downwards.
TTGTTCCCAGAAGCACCTATAGGACTTGAAGTGTGTTAGTCCCATCACACAGACCTATATTTTCTTCCCAGAAGCACCTATAGGACTTGAAGTGTGTTAGTCCCATCACACAGAGATCATATATTTTGTTCCCAGAAGCACCTATAGGACTTGAAGTGTGTTAGTCCCATCACACAGAGATCATATATTTTGTTCCCAGAAGCACCTATAGGACTTGAAGTGTGTTAGTCCCATCACACAGACCTATATTTTCTTCCCAGAAGCACCTATAGGACTTGAAGTGTGTTAGTCCCATCACACAGAGATCATATATTTTCTTCCCAGAAGCACCTATAGGACTTGAAGTGTGTTAGTCCCATCACACAGAGATCATATATTTTGTTCCCAGAAGCACCTATAGGACTTGAAGTGTGTTAGTCCCATCACACAGACCTATATTTTCTTCCCAGAAGCACCTATAGGACTTGAAGTGTGTTAGTCCCATCACACAGAGATCATATATTTTGTTCCAGAAGCACCTATAGGACTTGAAGTGTGTTAGTCCCATCACACAGACCTATATTTTCTTCCCAGAAGCACCTATAGGACTTCTAGTGTGTTAGTGGCATCACACAGAGCTCCTCTATTTTCTTCTCAGCAGCACCCACAGGACTTCTAGTGTGTTAGTGGCATCACACAGAGCTCCTCTATTTTCTTTGCAGAAGCACCCATAGGACTTCTAGTGTGTTAGTGGCATCACACAGAGCTCCTATATTTTCTTCTCAGCAGCACCCACAGGACTTCTAGTGTGTTAGTGGCATCACACAGAGCTCCTCTATTTTCTTTGCAGAAGCACCCATAGGACTTCTAGTGTGTTAGTGGCATCACACAGAGCTCCTATATTTTCTTCTCAGCAGCACCCACAGGACTTCTAGTGTGTTAGTGGCATCACACAGAGCTCCTCTATTTTCTTTGCAGAAGCACCCACAGGACTTCTAGTGTGTTAGTGGCATCACACAGAGCCCCTCTATTTTCTTTGCAGAAGCACCCATAGGACTTCTAGTGTGTTAGTGGCATCACACAGAGCTCCTATATTTTCTTCTCAGCAGCACCCACAGGACTTCTAGTGTGTTAGTGGCATCACACAGAGCTCCTCTATTTTCTTTGCAGAAGCACCCACAGGACTTCTAGTGTGTTAGTGGCATCACACAGAGCTCCTCTATTTTCTTTGCAGAAGCACCCATAGGACTTCTAGTGTGTTAGTGACATCACACAGAGCTCCTATATATTCTTCTCAGCAGCACCCACAGGACTACCGACTACAATGGCTGGAAGACCGCCAAGGGGAGGCAGAGCGTGCAGAGCCAAGAACACAGGGCAGGCAGGCTCTGTTTCTAGTGGACGTGGCCGTGGCCGTGGACGTGGTCGTGCATCGTCATCAGCACGTGGCCATGGGACACGCGCGTCTTTGTTTTCGGCAGCTGGACATGTGGAGCCGCATCATGCTGAAGGCTTGGTAGAATGGATGACCAAGCCCTCCTCATCCTCCTCATCCTCTCTCACCCAGGCTCAGGGTACTGGCAGAGCATCATCAGCCACCCCTTCCCTAGACCCACCATGTCCTCCTGAGGAGTCCCCCGAACTCTTTGAGCACAGTGTTGGGTACATGCTCCAGGAGGATGCCCAACGATTCGAAGGCTCGGATGATGATACCCAGCTTGAGGAATCTGGCAGTACTGTTCCACCAGCTGCAGCTTACTGCCAGGTTTGCTCTAGTGGTGAAGAGGGAGGGGATGATGAGGTCACTGACTCCACGTGGGTGCCTGAAGGGAGAGAGGATGAGGAGGAGGACGAGGAGGAGGAGGATGCGGCGTCACATGTCCAACGAGGCAGGATGCCCCCTGGAGGCCAGGTAGAGGCCAGCACAGCAACTGTACAACACCGCAGAGCTCCGCCTGTGCAGGGCGCTGCCTCTGCACGTTATCAGAAAAGTTCTTTGGTGTGGGCCTTTTTTGAGACGAGTGCATCAGATCGCACCACTGCTATTTGCAATATTTGTCTCAAGCGTATCTCGCGTGGCCAAAACATCAGCCGCTTGGGCACCACAAGCATGACCAGACATATGGCGACCTGCCATGCAGCTCGTTGGCAGGCACACATAAAAGACCCACACCAAAGAACTAAGCGGACCTCTCCTTGCTCCTCCTCAGCTGGGATCTCCATCCCCACTACACCTTCAGTCCTCTCTGAAAGCTGCTCTGAGAGGACTGAAGGTGTAGAATTAGGTGTGTCACAACCAAGTACTTGCAGTACACCGACGTCCGATTGCAGCAGGCAAATTTCCCTGCCCCAGCTGCTGGACCGTAGAAAGAAGTACACTCCCAGCCATCCACATGCCCAGCGGTTGAATGCTAGCCTGGCTAAATTGCTAGCACTTCAACTGCTGCCTTTTCAGTTGGTAGACTCGGCCCCCTTCCGTGAGTTTGTTCAATGTGCGGTTCCTCAGTGGCAGGTTCCCAAACGCCACTTTTTCTCACGGAAGGCGATTCCGTCTCTCTACCGGCATGTGGAGGGCAATGTCCATGCCTCGCTGGACAGGGCGGTCAGCGGTAAGGTGCATATTACCGCTGACTCATGGTCCAGCAGGCATGGACAGGGACGGTACCTTTCTTTCACGGCCCATTGGGTCACTCTATTGGCAGCTGGGAGGGATGCAGGACAAGGTGCAGTAGTGTTGGAGGTTGTTCCGCCACCACGCCTCCAAAACGCTACTACTGCTACTGGTTGTGACACACCTCTCTCCTCCACCCCTCCTCTTCTTCTTCCTCCAGTGCTCTGTCCTTGGAACCAGCGGTGCTCCGTAGGCGTACAAGGGGCTACGCAAGTACGCAGGCAAAAAGATGCCATGCCGTGCTTGCGCTGGTGTGTTTGGGGGACAGGAGCCACACTGGGCCAGAGGTTCTGGCAGCTCTGCAGGGGCAGGCCGAGAGGTGGTTGACGCCACGTCAGCTTAAGCCAGGAATGGTCGTTTCTGACAATGGCACCAACCTCCTCTCCGCCCTGCGACAGGGGCAGCTCACCCATGTGCCCTGCATGGCTCACGTCCTCAACCTGGTGGTGCAGCGGTTCTTGGGCAGGTTCCCAGGCTTACAGGATGTCCTGAGGCAGGCCAGGAAAGTCTGTGTGCATTTCCGCCGATCTTATAATGCCAGTGTTCGGCTGACTGAGCTGCAAAAGGAGCTGAACCTGCCCAAGAACCGCCTAATATGTGACATGCCCACCAGGTGGAACTCAACGTTGGCCATGCTGCAGCGACTGCACACGCAGCAGAGGGCCATCAATGAGTACCTTTGCGACTATGGCACCAGGACAGGGTCAGGGGAGCTTGGTTTTTTTTCCCCACGTCAGTGGAGCATGATCAGGGATGCATGCACTGTCCTCTCACCATTTGAGGAGGCCACGAGGATGGTGAGCAGTGACAGTGCATGCATCAGTGACACTGTCCCTCTTGTCCACCTGTTGGAGCATACGCTGCGTGGGATAATGGACAGGGCACTTGAGGCAGAACAGAGGCAGGAAGAGGAGGACTTCCTTGCCTCTCAAGGCCCCCTTTATCCGGACAGTGTTCCTTCTGTCCCACCCATCACACAGGAAGAGGATGAGGAGGAGGAGGAGGAGGAGGAGGATGTGTGAGCATGGAGGTGGAGCCTGGCACTCAGCATCAGCAGCAGCAGTCTTTTAGGGATGATGTACAGTCCCAACAAACCAGTGGACTTGTACGTGGCTGGGAGGAGGTGGCTGGCGATCATGTCATCCTCAGTGACCCAGAAGACTCCGGACCGAATGCCTCAGCTAACCTACGCTGCATGGCCTCCCTGATCCTGCAAAGCCTGCGGAAGGATCCTCGTGTTCTTCGGATCAAGGAGAGGGACCATTACTGGCTGGCCACTCTCCTTGATCCGCGGTACAAGGGTAAGGTTGCGGACCTTATCTTGCCGTCGCAGAGGGAGCAGAGGATGAGACATCTCAGGGAGGCCTTGCAGAAAGGTCTGTGCAACGCGTTCCCAGAAACTGGGAGGCTACAAACTCCTGGTCCTGGGCGACGAGTTGCTGAGGCTTCGGTCAGTAGCAGAAGGAGCGGTGGGGAAGGTGGACGTCTGACCGATGCGTTCAGACAATTTTTTAGTCCGCAGCCCCAAGGTATGATCGGTTCCAGCAACCATCGCCAGCGTCTGATATACATGGTGCAGGAATACCTTGGGGCAAGGTCAGACTTGGACACCTTTCCCACCGAAAATCCTCTGGCTTACTGGGTCCTGAGGATGGATCACTGGCCAGCGCTTGCACAGTATGCAATTGAGCTACTGGCCTGTCCTGCCTCCAGCGTTCTTTCCGAACGCACATTCAGTGCTGCTGGAGGATTTGTCACCGATCATAGGGTGCGCCTGTCCACCGCCTCGGTTGATCGACTGACCTTCATCAAAATGAATCAGTCTTGGATCACCACCAGCTACCAGGCACCTGAGGCGGATATAACCGAATAATTTTTAATATCACATCCCTTCAAGACTGCCTATGCTGATGCTGAGTGACTGTCCTCTTATGTTCACTGACTATCCTCTTCCTCCTCCTCAATGATCCATGCCACCACACCAGTGCCTAAGGCACAATTTTTCAGCCCCTGTTTAACAGGGGCGTGTACATACAATTTTTATAAAAAAATGCTTCGCAACACGTGTGACTGCTGTGCTCCAAGTACAGTATCTGTGAGGGGTTGCAGTGTTGTGGCACCAGCACCAGTGCCTAAGGCACAATTTTTCAGCCCCTGTTTAACAGGGGCGTGTACTTAAATTTTTTTTTTAAAAATGCTTCGCAACACGTGTGACTGCTGTGCTCCAAGTACAGTATCTGTGAGGGGTTGCAGTGTTGTGGCACCAGCACCAGTGCCTAAGGCACAATTTTTCAGCCCCTGTTTAACAGGGGCGGTAATTACAATTTTTTAAGAAAATGCTTCGCAACACGTGTGACTGCTGTGCTCCAAGTACAGTATCTGTGAGGGGTTGCAGTGTTGTGGCACCAGCACCAGTGCCTAAGGCACAATTTTTCAGCCCCTGTTTAACAGGGGCGGGTAATTACAATTTTTTAAAAAAAATGCTTTGCAACACGTGTGACTGCTGTGCTCCAAGTACAGTATCTGTGAGGGGTTGCAGTGTTGTGGCACCAGCACCAGTGCCTAAGGCACAATTTTTCAGCCCCTGTTTAACAGGGGCGGGTAATTACAAATCTTGATCTAATAGTTCACAGCAGGGCCCATTCCTGCGCCCACCAAGAGTAACTATGAGGGCCTACAGTCTTGTGGCAACACCGTCCACCACCACCGCCAAAGGCCCATTTTTTCTGCCCTGTTCATCAGGTGTTTGCAATTACAAATCTTGATCTAATAACTCACAGCAGGGCCCATTCTTGCGCCCACCAAGAGTAACTGTGAGAGCTTACAGTCTTGTGGCAACACCGTCCACCACCACCGCCAAAGGCCCAATTTTTCTGCCCTGTTCATCAGGTGCTTGCAATTACAAATCTTGATCTAATAACTCACAGTAGGGCCCATTCCTGCGCCCACCAAGAGTAACTGTGAGAGCTTACAGTCTTGTGGCAACACCGTCCACCACCACCACCACCCCCAATTTTTCTGCCCTGTTCAACAGGTGCATGCAATTACAAATCTTGATCTATTAACTCACAGCAGGGCCCATTCCTGTGCCCACCAGTCTTGTGGCTACACCAACATCTAATAGGGCAAATTTCTGCAGAGTATATACGCCAGGACCCTACTTTCAAACATCCAACTTACAAACGATTCCTACTTGCAAATGGAAAGAGAAAACAGGAAGTGAGAGGAAATCTACCCCTAGGAAGGGAAATTCTATCCTGTTAGATTTAATTTGGGAAAAAGGTATCTCCTCTCTACTGATACTTTATCACCAATCCTTGTTTCAATTAAAACCCCACTTTTTCCAAAAACATTTGTCATTGGGACGGAAAGTGAGGTGACATGTTCTGAACAGATGTGCAAAGACAGCAAATGTTACAGGGGTGATAACCCCTCCCTATGTTCTCCAAAAAGCTTAAAAATAGATTTTTTTGGGATGGAGCTACACTTCATAATGTACCTGTTCAGATTCTACTTAAGAACAAACCTAAAGCCGCAAGTGGTTTTAAATGGCTTCTTTTTTTTCCTTTAAAAATGTCATTTTGTGCAAGGACAGTTCTAAACACGGGAAACACATGCCACTTCACAGGCATACTTTAGACACCCCCCAGGTACCATATTTAAAGGAAAATTTCACTTTTTTTTTTTCACTTTATGCATCATTAAAATGACTGCTCCCGAAAAAACGTTAGTTTTTAAAAGTTCTTTTTGCATTGATATATGTCCCCTGGGGCAGGACCCGGTCCCCAAACCTGTTTTATGACATTAACATGCATATTGGCCGTTGTAATTAGCACTTTTGATTTCGAACATTCGCGTCCATTATAACGTATAGGGTTCGAAAATTCGCGCAAACTTTCGGTCGGTTCGAAGGTTCTGGTGCGAACTGAACCCGGGGGTGTTCGGCTCATCCCTAGTCAGAACAGGTACATTTAAGTGTAGCTCCAGCCCAAAAAATTATTTTTTAAGCTTTTTGGATAGCATAGGGAAGGGTTAACACCCCTCTCACTTCCTGTTGTCTCCCTCCATTTGTAAGTAGAAATCGTTTGTAAGTCGGATTTTTGTAACTAGGGGACTGCCTGTATTTGGCATGTAAGCATTTTCTACTTAGGGGCCTTTGATGTAAATAGCTAGTATTTGTAAGAAGTCTAAAGACATGTGCAGGTGGATGGGCAAGTGGATACAGTAATCTGCCCACTCACAAAACTATCATTTAGACTGCACCCTAAATATGTATTTTAGGCTAGGCTGAGTGTTCCTAAAGTGGTTGTAACCCTAAAACTGCCCTTCACTGATAGCAGTCACGTGACTCCCAGCAGCTCTGCTACTACGATCCAGGGCTACAGCGGGAGGAGCAGAGATCTCCCACTTACACCGGCTGGGAGTCATGTGACTGCCACACTGGCTGCTCGGCACCTCCCACTGTAGCCTTGGATCTTAGTAGCAGAGTGATTGGGAGTCACATGACCGCCGCACGGGCCGCACGGCACCTCCCACTGTAGCCTTGGATCGTAGTAGCAGAGTGGCTGGGAGTCACGTGACCGGCCTGAAGATAACTGGAAAAAGGTATTTATAGGCATCTTTTTAAACAAACACTTAGAGAGTGAGCTATTGCCAGATAAAGGAGAGGGGCTGCAAGGATATGTTTAAAGTTTTTTTTAATATGAATAGCGGCAGGAGGGGGGCAGAGACACAGACACAGGAGCTGACAGGCAGTGAGGGAGGGGGTGAGGAGGACAGAGGAGAGAGCGGATGACGAAGGCATGTAAGCTGACCACGGTAGTCAGGGCTCAGCAGCCATGATTATCATAGTCAGCTCACAGAGGGGGACACATGAAGTGGCAGGATCAGCTAGGTTCATTACAGTTTAGAGAGGGGCAGATTAGACCACACAAGCACTGTGCTGTTTAATCTGCTATAAGGGAACAGGATCAAAGTTTTTTTAGGGTTACAAACACTTTAAGTATGACTATTGAGTAGGGTACAAAGTGGAGAAAATTACAGCGCTAAACTCAAATAAAACACACAGTGCAAGTGTAGCTGCTGCGCTAGAATAAGACAAATATTCAAAAGGCAATGTAAAGAAGAAAGTGCAGCGCTAAAAAAGTGAATGGTGGTGATACCCTTCAACTGACAAACAATTCCTCAATGGTGATTGAGGAAATAATGGTATAAACCTAACGTGAACAAACGTAACAAATATATATTCCTCAGTGGTGATTTGAGGAAATGGTGTGAACCTTAAACAAAAAAGGTAAACAATACAAATAATATTTGTAGTGCACACAGCAAAGTCCCAAAGAGAGTCCTCAGTGATGATTGAGGAACAAATTCCTATATATATTTGAAGTGAAAAATAACATATCAAAATGGTGATATTAGCCTGAATAAACAGAAAATGTCCCAAAGTGATGAAATATGGATAACGTCAAATCAGAGTAATCCTGGACCGAATCTTCTGGTATACACACTCGTATGTGAGAAAATATAGATGTACGCTTACCAGAACTGGTGGACTCCCTGTCAGCAACAGGGAGTCGAACAGGCATAGAGAGGCTCTAGGTAGCCTGCGACCTCGATGTTCCCGGGCAGACGGATGGATTGTATGGAACCACTCACGGCTTCGCCAACAGGATACGGTGGGTCAGGTTGAAGACAGCTATCATGAAGTCTGGATCCTCATAGATGGAATGGAGATTCCTGGACAGCCACTTGGTAGGTGAAAAATGGAGTGAGCAGATGATGGACACTCACTAGGGATGGAGTGAGAGCTCTCTTGAAATGCTCTCCAAATGGATGTTCAATCATATAGAGAAAAATGAAAAACAATCGGAGGAGACTCCAATAGTGTGGATCAATAAAGCAGGTTTTTATTTAAAAAAAACAAATACAAAAACAAATAATAATATAAAAGTGATCACATTTAAAAAGCAGTGTGGGTGTAGGTATGACCTGGCCCGACGCGTTTCGTCTATAGTAGACTTCAACTGGGGCATATCATACCTACACACTCCTGATCCCTGCATTCTGAGCACAACACACTCCTGATCCCTGCATTCTGAGGACAACGCACTCATAATTCCTGCATTCTGGGCACAATGCACTCCTGATCCCTGCATACTGAGCACAACGCACTCCTGATCCCTGCATTCTATGCACAACGCACTCCTGATCCCTGCATTCTGTGCGCAAAGCACTCCTGATCCCTACATTCTGAGCGAAATGCACTTCTGATCCCTAATCTCTGCATTCTGAGGACAACGCACTCATAATTCCTGCATTCTGGGCACAATGCACTCCTGATCCCTGCATACTGAGCACAACGCACTCCTGATCCCTGCATTCTATGCACAACGCACTCCTGATCCCTGCATTCTGTGCGCAACGCACTCCTGATCCCTGCATTCTGAGCACAATGCACTCCTGATGCCTGCATTCTGAGCACAACGCACTCCTTAACCCTGCATTCTGAGTGTAACGCACTCCTTATCCCTGCATTCTGAGCGTAACGCACTCCTTAACCCTGCATTTTGAGCGTAACACACTTCTTAACCCTGCATTCTGAGCGTAATGCACTCCTTAACCCTGTATTCTGAGCATAACGCACTCCTAAACACTGCATTCTGATTACAATGCACTCCTAAACCCTGCACTCCCGTGTAATACTTTTTTTGTCTACAGCATCTGGGATCTATTTTGGGGTTCACAATGTATCATCACCCACAGAAGATCAACTTCAACTGGGGCATATCATATGCCCCAGTTGAAGTCTACTATAGACGAAACGCGTCGGGCCAGGTCATACCTACACCCACACTGCTTTTTAAATGTGATCACTTTTATATTATTATTTGTTTTTGTATTTGTTTTTTTTAAATAAAAACCTGCTTTATTGATCCACACTATTGGAGTCTCCTCCGATTGTTTTTCATTTTTCTCTATATGATTGAACATCCATTTGGAGAGCATTTCAAGAGAGCTCTCACTCCATCCCTAGTGAGTGTCCATCATCTGCTCACTCCATTTTTCACCTACTAAGTGGCTGTCCAGGAATCTCCATTCCATCTATGAGGATCCAGACTTCATGATAGCTGTCTTCACCCTGACCCACCGTATCCTGTTGGCGAAGCCGTGAGTGGTTCCATACAATCCATCCGTCTGCCCGGGAACATCGAGGTCGCAGGCTACCTAGAGCCTCTCTATGCCTGTTCGACTCCCTGTTGCTGACAGGGAGTCCACCAGTTCTGGTAAGCGTACATCTATATTTTCTCACATACGAGTGTGTATACCAGAAGATTCGGTCCAGGATTACTCTGATTTGACGTTATCCATATTTCATCACTTTGGGACATTTTCTGTTTATTCAGGCTAATATCACCATTTTGATATGTTATTTTTCACTTCAAATATATATAGGAATTTGTTCCTCAATCATCACTGAGGACTCTCTTTGGGACCTTGCTGTGTGCACTACAAATATTATTTGTATTGTTTACCTTTTTTGTTTAAGGTTCACACCATTTCCTCAAATCACCACTGAGGAATATATATTTGTTACGTTTGTTCACGTTAGGTTTATACCATTATTTCCTCAATCACTATTGAGTAGGGTAGATGGAGATGTAGGGAGGCATGGACACTCACTGTGAGTGATCAAACTGTTTTTTTTTAGATCTATCTGCTTGATTGTTCCATACAGAATGATTGACCAGGGCTGTGTGATGAAACCATAGACCTGATAGGGCTACTTGATCCAGGGCTGGATTAACGTAGGGGCTATTGGAGCTGCAGCTCCAGGCCCCTAATTTAATATAGGCCCAGCAGGGTTTGACTGACCATTTGGCATTGTGGGAAAAAAAAGTTCAATTGTAAAAAAATGAAATAAAAAAACAAAACAAAAATGTGAACAATAAAATATTGCAACAAATAATAAAAAAAAAGTAAAATAAGTATAAAGAAAATTTGGGCTCATTCACACGGGTTCACTTGCACATACAGTGTGAATGAGCAGTTTGTTTAAAATACTTAATTTGTTATAATAAAACATTTTTGCGTTTAATTTTATTTATTAACCATAAAAACGGCCCTCCAAAATCCTCAGCACCAGGCCCATGATGCTCATAATCCAGCCCTGACTTGATCTTGCAAAACACACCAAAACTGGGAGGCATTCATCTCTTGTCTATGCCTAACTATAAATTTGTAACTCATCATGACATCTAATTAATAAAACATAAATGGAGCATAAAATTTGACAGAATTTGTCTTGGTCAGAAGGTCAGTTTATTTTGTTATCAAGGTGAGATTTAGCAAATACTTGCTTGAAATGTGAACCATCGCTAAAGGATATGTAACCCAAAAAGACAGGTAGAGATTTAAAGTCCAACTAGACTGCTGTGAGTGCAGGCAGGGACAGGGAGCTTGTCCTAGCTCCAAGCTGCAGCAATGTCACAAGAAAAGATCCATAAGCTGCACATCATGAAGCAGACCCATGTGCATGAAGTGGGAAGAATGGTAGCCTGAGCCTGGACTCCAGCCAGCCCATGCCTCAAATGAGTTTCTCTTCGTCCCTTGGAGCTTGAACATGGGGAAGCAAACCACAATGGGGGCGTGGCCTGGCTGTAGTGTGGGCTGAGGCTGCCACTCATCCCACTTCATGCACATGGTTCTGCTTCATGGTGTGTGACTTATGGATCTTTTCCTTTGACATTGCTAAAGGATATCTAAACTAATGAACTTCTTGTCAGAAACCATGAATCAGACTGAGACAGAAGTACAGTTAAATCACACTTGTTTATTAATAATAATAATAATAATAATAATAATAATAATAATAAAAAGGTAAACAGAGTAAACATAGTCAAAACATAGCCAGAGTTCTGGAACCGGAACGGATAGTCAGACAAGCCAAAACGTCAGGGAGCCAGAGATGAGCGTAGTAGAACAGCAAGCAGGATCAAGTCTTTAACAGGAACACAGGAGAGTGTCTCTAGAGATGTGACCAAGGTGAAGGCAGAGATCATCTGGGCTGGATGGCTTAAGTAGACAGGACTGACAAGCAGGATATCATCAACAGGTGAGTCACTGTGGAGAGAAAGGAGCTGGCAATTAGCTAACAGCTGAGCTGCCAGCTTTGAGAAGGAAGGGCTGAGCCAAGCCCTGACACTTCTCTTATTTGCTCCCCTCTGGCTTTTAACACAAATCTAAACTCATAAACAAAAATCCAATATTTTACATTTTTCCAGTCCTTAACTGAGGTAGCTACATTAGTTTCCCTTTTTAATGCGTTTTTCCTATTTTCTTACATTCACTTCTCCATGGTATCTATGGAAAGATCTATGGTTGTCACACAGGCTGGACTTCAAACATGTCCAGTAAATTTCAGAGTATTTTTCAAATCAGAGCAAGGATTAAAAAATGGCAGGACATTGCCAGAATTACACTGTGCTATGTAAAGATCAAATGCATGATCCAGTAGATTTGATTTACTAAAATATATGCGTGTAAGCTTTTGCACTGATTGGCATGATAACCGGGTTGAATAGCTAAAATGTACTTTTTAAAATGTACTCCCTTACATTTACTTAATGCATGCTATGTGATGCTATGAGATGTGCACTGTTGTGATAACATACATATGAATAATTCACTAGCATACTGTATGTAGTTTGCTAAGTCCACATGCTCCAGGGTCAATATTAGAGTGAAGCAAATGTGTCTGTGTTTTGTTTTGTTTTGGGATTAGTACAAACCAGCAAGAACTCAGAAAGTTGCAAACATAAAAAAAAAACCTATTGAAGTCTATAGGAGGCAAACCCAGATAACAAATTATGCCCATTTCCATGGCTAATAGAAAAATGATTGTAAAAAAAAAATGGAACGGGGAGCTGGGCAATGCCATGGGTGAAATATACCAATGAAAGCAAAAAAAAGAAAAAATACTATATAACAGGGAGAGGGTTTTCCGTTTAATGGGACTTTGAGGGCAATATGGGATTTTCACAGACTGGCATCACATATTTGGCATGTTTAATTGTTTTTTACTTTTACATTATTGCTTCGCCTAAATACAGCAGCAACCCTATCTGATTCATTACATCTTGAAAAATACATTTTGTTTAGCAGTGACACCTGATTTTTTTTCCATCCAGCGGTAATAGGTCTGAATTGAATGGTGTAAGTAGCAGTCACAACAGATCTAAAAGCTACAGAATGACCTACCATTACTGTATCCCCAAATTATAAAATCACAGACTTTGGGTATGCATTTAAACAGGCAGCAAATTGGAGGAAACAAGGCCAGTTTTGTCCTGCAATATGAATTAGAGCAGGGGTAAGCAACCTAAGAGAGATGAGATCTACTTGAACAACAATGATGAAGTCAAAGATCACCGGGCACAGTGTCCTGTTAGGGCCGGTTCACATCAGACTGCGACGCCAGAAAGGCATGTTCCATGTGTTTCCTGCATAGTGTTCAAAATGCACTGCCTTTGTGATCTTCTGTGGGTGATGATACATTGTGAACCCCAAAATAGATCCCAGATGCTGTAGACAAAAAAAGTATTACACGGGAGTGCAGGGTTTAGGAGTGCATTGTAATCAGAATGCAGTGTTTAGGAGTGCGTTATGCTCAGAATACAGGGTTAAGGAGTGCATTACGCTCAGAATGCAGGGTTAAGAAGTGTGTTACGCTCAAAATGCAGGGTTAAGGAGTGCGTTACGCTCAGAATGCAGGGATAAGGAGTGCGTTACACTCAGAATGCAGGGTTAAGGAGTGCGTTGTGCTCAGAATGCAGGCATCAGGAGTGCATTGTGCTCAGAATGCAGGGATCAGGAGTGCGTTGCGCACAGAATGCAGGGATCAGGAGTGCGTTGTGCATAGAATGCAGGGATCAGGAGTGCGTTGTGCTCAGTATGCAGGGATCAGGAGTGCATTGTGCCCAGAATGCAGGAATTATGAGTGCGTTGTCCTCAGAATGCAGAGATTAGGGATCAGAAGTGCATTTCGCTCAGAATGTAGGGATCAGGAGTGCTTTGCGCACAGAATGCAGGGATCAGGAGTGCGTTGTGCATAGAATGCAGGGATCAGGAGTGCGTTGTGCTCAGTATGCAGGGATCAGGAGTGCATTGTGCCCAGAATGCAGGAATTATGAGTGCGTTGTCCTCAGAATGCAGGGATCAGGAGTGTGTTGTGCTCAGAATGCAGGGATCAGGAGTGTGCTGTGCTCATAATGCAGGGATCAGGGATCAGGAGTGCGTTATGCTCAGAATGCAGGGATCAGGAGTGTGCTGTGCTCATAATGCAGGGATCAGGAGTATGTTATGGTCAGAATGCAAGGATCAGGGATCAGGAGTGCGTTATGCTCAGAATGCAGGGATCAGGAGTGTGTTATGCTCAGAATACAGGGATCAGGAGTGTGCCAAGCGCAGAATGCAGGGATCAGGTGTGCGTTATGCTCCGAATGCAGGGATCAGGAGTGCATTGTGCTCAGAATGCAGGGATCAGGTATCAGGAGTGCGTTGTGCTCAGAATGCAGGGATCAGGGACCAGGAGAGCATTGCGCACAGAATGCAGGGATTGGGGGGGGGGGTGATGTGAAGGGTAGTAGAGGACACTGGTATGGGGGTGGTCCACAGCAGTGTCCACTGCCCCCTTCTCATTACCCCTCCCCACACACACAGTAGTGTGCACATACAGGAGACTGAGAAGCAACACAGTTCTGGAGAGGGAATGGGGAGGAGCTGGCAGAGGGACTTTTATTATTAACAAGCTGGTGATTGGTTGCTTAGGACCTAGCAACCAATCACATGCGGGTTAACTTGAAAAGTTAACTTGGCCAGCTCCTGCCCCCGCCATCCATCCTGAGCTGTGCTGCTTCTCGCTCTCTGCTGTTCACAGGACCAGAGGACAGTATGCAAGAAATTTAGTTAGGGCACACAGGGAGTATTATTTGAAATACGATAGCCACAAATATTGTACAGTGGCTGGATAGTAGGTAAATAGCTTGATTAGGCCCCAGTGTAAAAGGGAGAAACAAGGCAGATTTTATATTCAAATAAACATTCCAGTGTACAATTTCTGGAGACAATATCACACATATTGTACAGTTGATGGGCAGCACATAAGCAACGAGGGATGGAGAAGGCAAGTTTTATCCTGCAATAAAAATCAGAATGTATTATTTTAGACACAATAGCCACAGAAATTGTAAAGTGGCTGGCCAGTATGTAGCCAGCTTGGTCAGACCACAGTGTAAGAGGGGGAGGCCAGGCAGATTTCACCCTATAATACATTTTACAGTGTATTATTTTTGAGACAGTAGTCACAAATATTGTACAGCCGCTGGGCAGTGTGTAAGCAGTTTCTTTTAAATGGTATTGAATTAAAAAAATGAATGCCGACAGACAGGCTTCTTATGACAGAAGAGACCTTGATGTGGTGCTACGGAACATGCATGTGCAACTCAGAGTACATTACAGCACCTGTTCTGTGACGTGGTGATGTGACTCCTGCGCACATGCCTGTAACGCCATCGCTGCCCAGCCAGTCAAGTAGCCAAACAGAGTGGTCTCAGAAGGAATACCAGTTGAAGACGGACGTATTTCCGTACTGACAGCGCAGCACTGGAGGTCTTCTGTTGACAGGTAAGTGTGTCATAATGTATGCATACTAGCACATTATGCCCCCCCCCCAAAAAAAAAATGTAAGAAGTATAATAACACTTTAAGCTTTAGTGTAATGAGAAGAGATGAGGCAGGTTTTATCCTGAGTTTTATAAAAGAGTTTAACAGCACTCAAAATACAGCTCTGTTGCTATATTTGCTTCATCTAATAGTGTAAACAGAATTTTAGTGCCAAACCACATATGTGAAAACAACTGTTTACAAAGTGTTATTAAACATACTGTATATGTGTTTCTTCATAAAACACCAAAATCTAAGTGCATCGTGTCTCAGTGATTCCAGCACCTCAAATTAGACTGCCACTCACCAATACTACAGTGCATTCCATTTTTTGTAGAAAGATCGGCATGTATAGCGCAAAGATTTTCATAATGAGATTCAGCTGCTTCACCATTTTGAACTGCTCTCAGCCTGTCCTCTCTCTAAGTAAAGCTATAATCCCACAGGCATAAAAGGGAGAAAATGCTACATAGTGTAACACAGCTAAAAACGTGCTTTACGTGCACTTACAAAGTGACAACGTGATACAAGTCAGGCAACATCAAATTAAGTGCAGGCTCTGGAGAAGACAAAGCATCTCTTGCTGCTGGCAGGTTAAGCGCTGGGCGCTTTGGCATGTAGCGGCTCTCTCTCCCGATCCTCTGCAACAAACAAATCTCGTTGCTTGGGCATGCACCAATGCATTTTATCACACGATGATGTTCTCAAAGGGATCTCAAGCATTTGATTAGCATTTTTTTTATCACACAGATAATAGCACAGATTATAATATAGAGCTGGTATATACTGTATTCTAAAATGATAATGACATGTTTAGGCCACAATGTAAGAGGGAGAGACAAGGCAGGTTTTATCGTGAAATAAACATTAGGGTATATTATTTCAAGAGACAATAGCCATGCGTATTATACAGTGGTGGAACAGTATGTAAGGCGTTTAGTTACGCTGCAATGTAAGAGGGATGTAAGAGGGAGAGAAGAGGAAGTTTTATTCTTCAAATAAACATTAGAGCATATTATTTAGAGTCAATAGCCACACATATTGTAAAGTAGCTGAACAGTATGTAAGCAGCATAACAAGGCCACCATGTAATAAGGAAAACGAAAGCAGGTTTCATCCAGAAAAAATTACCGTGCACGGTTTCAGAAGACAATATCCACAAATTTGAAAGCAGCTTAGTTAGGCCACAATTTAAGATAGAGAGATGAGGTGGGTTTTATCTTTAAATAAACATTAGAGTTTATTATCTGAGAGACAATAGCCACAAATATTTTGGATACCAGAGCACTGGAATAGGATGCAAACACATGACATGATTTACCCTGCAGGAAACATGAAACATTTTGCAGATGAGGCCCAGTTGTGGAAACATTATACGGGGCCCCTTGACAGTGCCTGAACACTAAAACAAGTCTTGAGGCACAATGCAAAATTTAACCTGCAACAAACATTACAAATTTTGCAGCTGAGATCCATCTACAGAAACATTATGTTTAGTACCTGAGAATCAGAGGAAAGTTGGCATCCTAGTTAGGGGATCCTGCCACTATCTTGAAATGCATGCACCCCCTCTAAATGCCACATTTTTTGCTCCCTCTGTGATGCTATCATTAGATCTACCCAGGGCTTTTTATTCTCAGAGAATAGGTGTTAGTACTCCCCCCTTCTGAGTTAACATTTGTTTCTGCTCCCTATCCACATCTGAGCACCGTCCCTTGGTTTCACCTCTTACACACCTCCCAGTACTGCCTCTTTTAGAGG
This sequence comes from Lithobates sylvaticus, assembly GCA_028564925.1. Taxonomy (NCBI): domain Eukaryota; kingdom Metazoa; phylum Chordata; class Amphibia; order Anura; family Ranidae; genus Lithobates; species Lithobates sylvaticus. The sequence goes on along the minus strand of CM053028.1, from coordinate 100,268,641 downwards.
ATAAAGAATATAATTTTGTGCTACTACTGTAAGTGATTTGCATGGAATATGTTCATGATAACAAGAAAGACAGTAAAATAGATCTCCTTCAGTGGGCACAAAAGCCCCAATTACAGCAACAATAGACCCCCTCCAGTAATAATAGATCTCTGACACAATAGACTCCCTCCCAGCAACAATGAACAAAATACCACCCAAACAAGAATAGACCCCCAGCAGCAACTACAGATCTCCCAGCAGCCAGCAACAACAGACCTCTCCCTCAACAGTAGACCTCCCCAACAACATAAGCCCCCCTGCCAGCAACAATAGACGTACCCTCCAACAATAGACCCCCATGTAAAAAATAGATCCCCACCAGCAACAATAGATCCGCCAGAAACCAGTACCAATAGAGCTTACAGCACACCCCAGTACTCCTTTCCATTACATACATTAATTGTTGGAGGTGTCAGAACTGCATTACCCCACATTCCTGCTGAAAAAAGCCCTGGATCTATCATTTACCCCTTACACTGGGAAACAAAAAGGGTGGCCACCCAGTAATGGTTTCTCACCCTCATGACCCAAATTCTGGAGTCCTTGCTAAGGCATTTTAGCATGAAAAAACCCATTCACTAAAAATTTACTGTTGCAGAAGACCCTGAAGTTTGGATAGAGTAAATGTCTAGTTGAAAGTCTGTCCCATTTTTAAGTCCTCCTCATCACCAGCACACCAACCCTGCAGTTGGCAGGCTGTTTGTGTTGCAGCTGAATTTCAGCTGTAACCACACTTGCAGGGTATGACTGCCTAAAGTGACTGCACACTCTTCTGTCCTGATGCAGCATAACCTAGAGGCCACGATACCTAACCAGGAACTGCACCACCAGGTTAAGGCTCACTACCAGGCAAGGTAAGCATGTAAACTTTTACTGCTGTGGGGCAGCAAGCAGGTCGGTACAATTTTCACATATACCCTTGCCTGGCGCAAGATTAGATGGGGTCAGACAACTCTTGGCTTTTACCCTGGAGAGCTGGCAGATCGCCACTGCATAGGCCCAGGGTTGCTTGGGAGAAGCTGGTGGTTCTGAAGAGTCAGAGGTACAGGGGATAAAGGTGACTGCACTGTTACCAACACAGAGGTACAGGGCATGGGACAGCACCACCTGCTCCAGCATAATGCTCTGTCCTGCATCCTTTCCAGCTGCCAAAAGATTCACCCAGTTTGTAATGTCCTATACATGCTTGCTGGACCACTTGTCTATGGTCACGTGAACCCTGTCGCTGACAGAGTGGTCTAGCAACATTACTTTCAACATTCTTTTGAAGGGCAGGGAATGCCATTTGCGTAGATAATGGAGGCTGGGTACCCACTCATGTGGTATAGAACAGCCAACAAACTTTCAGAAGGGGGCCAACTCCAGGAGCTGTAAATCCAGCACTTTAATTAAGCAATTAGGATTCTGGACATGAGGACATAAGGGGATTTCTTCCACTAAAACAGCTGTGTAAGTGACACCAACCTGGTCAAGGATTCTGTTGGAGATGGTGTGGTGAAGTTAGGATATTATGGAGAGGTTCAAGCCTACGCATGATTGTACTCAGCATGGCCCCATTCGGATCCTCTTTCCCTCTTGATGTTGCAAAAGGTAAACCTTCCCAACCACTTGTGAGCCTTCAATCCTTATCGTTTGATGCAGATAAAGATGGCGCAGAGGATGCAGAGGAAAAATCTTAAACCGGTGGAAAGGGCATGAGGGGTTGGGCAGGGAGGAGTGAGGGCTAACGGTGAGGAGTGCATGCATTTTATTTGGAGGTGCTTCTAAAAATGAACATTTTGGATCAGATTGTCTCCTCAGGCATGTGGCATCCAAATGGCTGGTACTAACTAGGATGATTTTATGCGGCAGACCTCAATGGCAACAGATGTAGGAAAAAATACACAGAGTACAGAACTCTGTGGAGCGGTCCTGGGGATAGCACTGGCCTGTACCCGTGGGGGCAGTGCCATCCCTTGGAATAGAAATTCTGCTCCCTCCAGTCCTTTGCAGGTTAGACCAAATCCACGCTCTGCCTCTACCTCACTCTTATCTTTTTCAGTCTCTGGCATCCATGTATCACCATATTCTCCCACAGTACCTGCTTACCCTCTACTACTTCAGTGTGGAGAACCTCTTCTTCTGTTTAGGCCAGCCTGACATTCTGAATACAGGGGATTGCCTGACTTTAATGTCAGCTATGGAAATTGGGGAATAATACCGGGATCATAGCTGAGGCTACAACCATAATTCCACGCTTTGATGTTGTTCCAGCTGTGATGTTAGAAACTGGAAGCACCAAGGATTTTGTCATTTCCAGTTTTAGTTATTTGTTTACCAATCTCAGTTCAAACTAATGTCAGTTTGATTGACTGCTTTGGAAGCCAGAGGAAAGATGTGGGGTCTCATAGATCCTAGATGTCTTCATAAAAATAGCCTGTCACAACCCATGCTATCACACAAGTTGTTGTTCATCTCTTGTGATAGCAGTTGATAAAAAAATAAAGTGATAGTGTAAAAAAAAAAAAAAAATACATTTAAAAAAAAAAAATAAATAATGATAAAAAAAAATGTAAAGCACCCCCGACCACACGTGCTCACACATGTAATTGTTAACTGCAATTGCATAACACATGTGAGGTATCACCGTGAACTTCAAAGCGAGAGCAATTATTCTAGCGTTAGACATCATGCGTAATCCTAAAATGGTAACCAGTAAAGGCTTTTAAAGCATTGCCTATGCATAATTTAATGTTCTATTTGGTTTGATGCCTTTGCATAGGGGTGTACAATTTTAAAACAAGACATGTTTGGTACCTATTTACTCGGCGTAACATAATCTTTTATATTTTACCAAAAAATAGGTGTTATATTTAGTTTGTGTTCACTAAAATTCATTAAAGCATATTTTTTCCCTAAAAAAGTAAAACTGCTGTGCAAATATTGTGTGATAAAAAAATTGCAACACCCAGCATTTTATTCTCCAGGGTCTCTGTTTAAAACAAATATATAATGTTTTTGGGTTCTAGGTAATTTTCTAGCAAACAATTCAGATTTTTAAATGTATGTAAGAAATGTCAAAATTGGCCTGGGGGTCAAGTGACTAAAATAAAATATACCTCTCCCCAAAAAATAAACCCTAAAACATTAAACCCTAACCCTATATTTTCAAGTTTGGTGGGTCTGTGAACTGTAAACGGGTTGGGTTCGCCTTGGACCCAGGTTCGATCTAGACACAAATTTCATCCCTACCTAGCATTATGATTCTTGTCAGCACATGAACTGTTTGGCTCCTTGTACTACTTTTTTCTCTCACGATCATAGACATCATAACACAACACACATGTATTGTAGCCATCCACAACATGAACCTTTAAAAAATAAAAGTCTGCATGTACATTGTGGTACTTTGCGAGTACATCCTAATTGAATAACCTGCAAAATACTGTGCATTAGTGACCATGCTTTAAAACACAAAACACAGAGAAAATGTCTTTTTGCTCAGAGTTCAGCTTTGATGAAGTGATAACCAGTGGCGTACTAAGGGGGGTGCGGGGGGGAGCGGGCCGCACCGGGTGCCACACACTGGGGGGTGTCAGGCCGGCGCCCCCCTCCGCGGTTGGAATCGGTGACAGCGCGCGCCGAGAGGGACAGGCAGCGGCAGTGGTGAGAGGAGGGGGAGGGTGTTCGCCGCTCTCCGCGGCTCTGATCTGTCTCGGCTGTGTCATAGTGAAGCCGCCGGCTCCGCCTCCCCCTCCTCCTTGTAGTCTACACGTGTAGACGCGCTGCTGTGTGTCCCGCGCTGACACTACAAGGTACGCTGACACTCCAAGGGGGGGTCTCCACTGTAGGGGGGGTTTGAAGTAGGGGGGGGGGTCTGTACTGAAGGGGGGGTCTCCACTGTAGGGGGGAGGTTGTAGTAGGGGGGGTCTGTACTGAAGGGGGGGTCTGCATTGTAGTGGGGGGGTCTGCATTGTAGGGGGGGGTCTCCACTGTAGGGGGGTCTGTACTGAAGGGGGGTCTGCATTGTAGGGGGGTCTCCACTGTAGGTAGGTCTGTACTGAAGGGGGGGTCTGTATTGTAGGCGGGTCTGTGTAACATGCAGGGTGTCCAGAGCTGTTAGGGGGGTGTCTGTGTAACATACAGGTGTCCAGAGATGCAGGGTGCTGTGTAATGTAAAGGGGTGCAGGGTGCTGTGTAATGAAAGGGGTCTAGAGGTGCAGGGTGCTGTGTAATGCAAAGGGGTCTAGAGGTGCAGGGTGCTGTGTAATGTAAAGGAGTCTAGAGGTGCAGGGTGTTGTGTAATGTAAAGGGGTCTAGAGGTGCAGGGTGCTGTGTAATGTAAAGGGGTCTAGAGGTGCAGGGTGCTGTGTAATGTAAAGGGGTCTAGAGGTGCAGGGTGCTGTGTAATGTAAAGGGGTCTAGAGGTGCTGTGTAATGTAAAGGGGTCTAGAGGTGCTGTGTAATGTAAAGGGGTCTAGAGGTGCTGTGTAATGTAAAGGGGTCCAGAGGTGCAAGGGCTGTGTAATGTAAAGGGGTGCAGAGGTGCAGGGTGCTGTGTAATGTAAAGGGGTCCAGAGGTGCAAAGGCTGTGTAATGTAAAGGGGTGCAGAGGTGCAGGGTGCTGTGTAATGTAAAGGGGTGCAGAGGTGCAGGGTGCTGTGTAATGTAAAGGGGTGCAGAGGTGCAGGGTGCTGTGTAATGTAAAGGGGTGCAGAGGTGCAGGGTGCTGTGTAATGTAAAGGGGTCCAGAGTGCTGTGCAATGTAAAGGGGTCCAGAGGGGCAGGGGGGTGTGTAATGTAAACAGTAGTGACAAAGAGGTATGCAGGGAGCACAGTGGGGTGTTTTTACGTTTTAAGGTGGGGGGGTGCCAGATATAGGATCCACCCTGGGTGCCAAATGCACTAGGTACGCCCCTGGTGATAATGATTACAGAGCTGTCTATTGTTTCTCTCTAAAGTTCCAATAACTAAATCATGACATATTAAATAAAAATATAATTTATTTTTATTAATACTAAAAACAAAAGGCAAACAACAATCAAAATATGGAAAAATGGTTAAAATCAATAGTAGAGCATATACAGTACAGGTATTGGGTCGCTGGCGGCTCAAAGAAGATGTGATGGCTTCCTCAGGGGATAATGTAAGACCACCACAATAGTAATCCAGCTCTATATATTTATTTCATTATATTTTTTTCTTATGTTAGAGCTGGTGGTCTTACATTATCCCCTGAGGAAGCCATCAATGGCAAAACATGTTGGGAATCAAAACTCACCTGTGATCACTTTTTCCTTCTTCTCTATATATGCTCTACTATTGATTTTAACCATTTTCCCATATTTTGATTGTTGTTTGCCTTTTGCTTTTTGTATTAATAAAAAGAAATTATATTTTTATTTAATATGTTGTGATTTAGTTGTTGACATCACTGTTACAATCCCACCCATCTATATTTTCATTTTAACCACTTGCCAACCGCCGCATGTACATATACGTCGGCAGAATGGCATAGCTGGGAAAATTAGAGTACAGGTACGTCCCTTTGAATTTGCCGCTGTGTGGTCACGTGCCCGCTGCCGGCGGCACACGAGCGACCATGCCGGGAGCTTCGTGAGTAGGATCGCGGGTCCCACGTACTCGATCGCCGTGGGGATACCCGCGATCGTTTCACGGAGCTGAAGAACGAGAAGATGCTAATGTAAACAAGCATCTCCCCATTCTGCCTAGTGACACTGTCACTGATCATAGCTCCCTGTGATCAGGAGTTATGATCAGTGAAGTGTCATTCGTAGCCATGCCCCCTAACAGTTAGAATCACTCCCCAGGACACACTTAACCCCTCGCTAGTCCCCTAGCGGTTAACCCCTTCACTGCCAGTGTCATTTTTACAGTAATCAGTGCAATTTTATAGCACTGATCGCTGTAAAATGACAATGGTCCCAAAAATGTGTCAAAATTGTCCGATGTGTCCGCCATAATGTTGCAGTCACAATAAAAACTAAAACTAACCCTTATTTTGTAGACGCTATAACTTTTGCGCAAACCAATCAATAAACGCTTATTGCGATTTTTTTTACCAAAAATATGTAGAATACATATCGGCCTAAACTGATGAAAAAAATAGTTTTTTTATATATTTTTTGGGGATAATTATTATAGCAAAAAGTAAAAAATATTGTGTTTTTTTTTCAAAATTGTCGCTATTTGTATTTATAGTGCAAAAAATAAAAACCGCAGAGGTGATCAAATAACACCAAAAGAAAGCTTTATTTTGTGGGGAAAAAAACAATTTTGTTTGGAAGCCACATCGCACGACCACGCAATTGTCAGTGAAAGCGACGCAGTGCCGAATTGCAAAAAGAGCTCTGGTCTTTTGCCAGCAAAATGATCCGGGGCTTAAGTGGTTAATATAACACAAAGATAGCCCGAGTAAATTTAAAATGCAGTTTTTAAATGATGATTTCATTTATTAATGGAAAGTAACTGTTCAAACCTGCCTTGTCCTATGTGAAAGAGTTATTGCCCCTACCCCTTGCTAAATTATGAATGTACTGTGATTAACCACATGTTCTGGAAAGCGAAGTTCATTTTCACTTGTCACACCCAGGCCTAGTTACTGCCAGACCTGTTGAATCAAGAAATCACTTAAATAGAAGCTTTCTAACAAAGTGGAGCACTCTAAAAGATCTAAAAAAGCAACACACCATGCAGTAATATAAAGAAATTAAAAAACAGATGATAAACAAAGTAATTGACATGTATCAATCTGGAAAGGGTTTCAAAGCCATTGCTAAGGCCCCTTTCACACTGGGGTGTTTTTCAGGCGGTACAGCGCTAAAAATAGCGCCTGCACAGCGCCTGAAAAAATCCGGCCCTATTCACTCCAGTGTGAAAGCCGGCGGGCTTTCACACTGGAGTGGTGCGCTAGCAGGACGGTCAAAAGTCTTTGGAGCGGTATAGGAGCGGTGAATACACCCATTGATTTCAATGGGACACCGCGGTAATACCGCGGCAATACCGCCGCAAAGGGCCGCCACGACGGCGCTTTGCGGGGGATTTTAACCCTTTTTCGGCCACTAGCAGGGGTTAAAACCGCACCGCTAGCGGCCGAATACCGCGGCTAAAACGAAGGTAAAGCAGCGCTAAATATAGCGCTGCTTTACCGTCGCTCCCGCCACAGTGTGAAAGGGGCCTAAGGCTTTGGGACTCCAGCGAACCACGGTGAGAGTCATTATCCACAAATGAAGAAAACATAAAACAGTGGGGAACCTTCCCAGGCTTACCAAAATTACTCCAGGAGCACAACGATGCCTCACTTGCCTCAGTTAAGTTTAGTGTTCATGATTCAACAATAAGAAAGAGACTGGGCAAAAATGCCATCCATGGGAGAATTCCAAGGCCAAAGCCACTGCTGACCAAAAAGAACACAAAGGTTCTTCTCAAATTTGCCAAAAAAAATCTTGATTATCCCCAAGACTTTTGGGCAAATTTTATGTGGACTGATGAGACAAAAGTTGAACTTTTTTGGAAGGTGCGTGTCCCGTTACATATGGCGTAAAACAAACACAGAATTTCATAAAAAGAACATCATACCAACAGTCAAATATGGTGGTGGTAGTGTAATGGCCTGGGGCTGCTTATTAGCTTCAGAACCTGGGCGACTTGACATAACTTATGGAACCATGAATTCTGCGCTCTAACCAAAAAATCCTGAAGGAGAATGTCTGGCCATCAGTGCGTAACCTCAAGCTCAATCGCTCTTGGGTTATGCAGCAGCACAATGATCTGAAACACACCAGCAAGTCCATCTCTGAATGACTCAAAAAAAAAATCCAATGTGGCTGAAATAAAATAATTCTGCAAAGAAGAGTGGGCCGAAATTCCTCCACAGTGATGTGAAAGAATAATTTCCAGTAACTGCAAATTCTTGATTTCAGTTGTTGCCACCAAGGGTGGCATAATCAGTTATTAGGTTTAGGGGGCAATTACTTTTTCACATAGGGCCAGGCAGGTTTGGACAACTTTTTTCCCTTAAATAAATGAAATCACCATTAAATTGCATTTTATCATTTTATATTTACTCTGATTATCTTTGTGTAATATTAAAATTTTTTGATGATCTGAATCAATAAAGTATAACAAATATGCAAAAAAAAAAAAGAAAAGAACTGTAGCATACCTACATATAAGACATAAAAAGGACATTCATTTTGAAGACATTCAAGGAAACCTAGGCATCACACAGCAACACACATGCATTGTAGTCCTCCACAACACACAAAATGCAAACCTTCTGGGTGTTGTGGTGTTCTGCAGTTAAAAAAATAAAATAAAAAATTGCAGGTACCAAAAAAATTGCATTCTGTTGCCTTTGAAGTCCATTGAAAATGAATGGCCTTCCACATATTAGACATGTTCAGAACAAAAAAAATAGTTTTGCTTAGTTATTTACATAAATTTGTTAAATTTGTTTAATCTGTCAAATTAGTTTTCGGAATTTGTTTCATTAATTCATATTCGTATTGATTCTATTTTTTCACAATCGTATCTATTCGAATAGTTTTCGAATCAATTTTGAATAGTTTTTGGATTCAAATAGTTTACCAATTCTAATTCAAAAAGTTTTCCAATTGGAATAGTTTTCAAATTCTAATTCAAAAAGTTTTCCAATTCGAAAAGTTTTCCAATTTCCAAAAAGAATAAAATAGAATGGAAAATAAAGGAATATAATAGAAAAATAGAATAGAATAGAAAATAATATAACAGAAAATAAAATAATAGAATATAATAGAGTAAAATAGAACAAAATAGAATAAAAAAATAATAAAAACAGAATAGAATAGAAATTAATAGAATAGAATAAAAAAAATAATAGAATAAAATAGAAAGAATATAACCATCTTCTGAAATTTAAAAAGAAAATAACAGAATAAAAACTAAAAAAACAACAGAATAGAATAGAATACAAATGATATAACCATGTCCCAAAATTAAAATAAGATCAATTCTAATTTGAATAGAAAAGAATAGATTGAAGAAAAGGGGAAATTTGGGACTCTGTGTGAGATGTGTGGGAGAGAAACAAATAAATAAATTACATAATCAAAAGAGGTTTATTCATAACAATGTGCATAGGACATGGTACATAGCAAGTATGACGAGCTGATGGGCATATAATACATATAAAAATACATTATTGCATATTATAAGCTTAATAAAATCAAAGGAGGATTACAAACATGATTAAATAAAAAACTGCATTAGTAAGCTTGACGCGTTTCGTGGATACATTCCACTTCTTCAGAAGCAAATGCAGAATTCATGTCTATAAAAAATATATATATATCCAACATTAATCCAATGAGATAAGCAAGGATGCAAGGGAAGGAAAAAACAAAACACCCCAAATTAGAAAGAGGCAGTCCCGCCAGAAAAGAATAGATTAGAATAGAACAGAAAAAAACTGAATAGAATAGAATAGAAAGACATTGTTTTATTTTATTTTTATTCTTTTTCTATTTGTTTATTCTATTCTATTTTGTTGTATTCTTTTCTATTCTATTATTTTATTTTCTATTCTATTCTTTTCTGTTCTATTCGTTTCTTTTCCATTCAAAATTCTAATTTTGGAAGATGGTTACATTCTTTCTATTCTATTGTTTTTTTATACTATTCTGTTATTTTCTATTATATTCGAATCTATTCTTTTCTATTCTATTCAAATTTGAATTGATTCCATTCGAATTTTGGGAAAGTGTTATAGTCTTTCTATTCTATTGGTTTTTGAATTTTAATCTTTTCTATTCTAGTATAGTGTATTCTATTCTATTCTATTCTTTTTTTTCTATTCTATTGTTGTCTATTCTTTTCTTATGTACTTGAATTCAAATGTATTCTATTTGAAATTCAAATGTTCTTTCTATTTTATTCTATTCTTTTTTTTATTTTATTCTATGCGTTTCTATTCTATTCTATTATTTTCTTTTCTTTTCTATTCTATTTTGTTCTGTTTTACTCTATTATATTCTATTCTTTTATTTTTCTGTTCTATTCTTTTCTATTCAATTCAATTTTTTTCTATTCTACTCATTTTCTATTCTATTTTATTCTCTTTGGAAATTGAAAAACTATTTGAATTCGAAAATTTTCAAATTTGAATTTGAAAAATATTTGAATTCGAAAACTTTTCAAATTCAAAAACTATTTGAATTCGAAAACGATTTGAACTTGATTCAAAAACGATTTGAATCAATTCAAATTTCATCAGAATTTTCAGATTTGTTTAAATTCGGTACTGTTATATATCGGAAATTGGGATACATCTGAATTTCCAAAAAACAGAAATTCTTCTGAATTTCAATTTGGAACAAAACAAACTGCACATGTCTACCAAATATTGCACATTATTTTATTTGAATTAATGCAGCACATGAGAAATGCTTTTATGGACCTTGAAGGAAAAGCGGGTATTTTCCTGCATTCAGAATGATTTCATTTTTTTCTTTAACCAAACTTTTTGTCATTTTGGTACTAGTTTTTATTTCATAGTTTTCTGTTTTTTCTATTAAATTAGGCACTTTACATTTTAATTATATGTTTAACACTACAGCACTAAAATCTTTTTTTCCACAAGCTATATATAATTTTAAGATTACTCCATTACAGACCCGGCTGCTGATGGTTAAAATTTGCTCTACGTAGAACGAGAACTACAGGCTGTTTGGCACAGAAATGTCCATAGTTTATAAGGCCACCTTATTTATATTAAAAGGTATATCAAATTTATGTTTGCAATAAGAGAATATATATACTGTATATTAGTGTACAGTATTAACAATATATTATTTAAAATAATGTTTTCAATTGTGTTTTATTACAAGTATTTTTTATTTCCAGTGTTGAACTTGAAGACTTGCCCCCTCACAATGAACCTCTATAAATTTTTCCCTTTATGTTTGTTGAAGCTAATTCCCAGTCACGTGATGATGCTTCAGCCCCCAGTCTTTTTTCTTCTTCTTTACAGAAGGAAGGATCCTTTTTCAGGTGTCCTTATCATTGCCTGAGTGAAGTGGACAATACTCATTGCCTATCTAGCAGAGGGTCCCTCTCAGGATCCAGAAGAGACGTTGGCAGCCTTGACATCAACATGAGGGAACCAGCTGGTGTGGTAAATCTACAGACCTGGATTAGAAGTCCTCCACTATAGTTCAAGTAGCATTGCTCAATGTTCACTCTGTGCACTACAGAACACCTTTTTTTTTTTTTTGAAGAGGAGGTGAGGTAGTCTGCAGTCATAAAATACTTCCTGTCCTAGAATAACAACTCTGATCCTTTATAGATACTGTATGTTAAAGTAGGGATAGTCTTTATGTTCGGGGAACCGGGTCCGGCCCCAGGGGACATGTATCAATGCAAAAAAAAGTTTTAAAAATGGCAGTTTTTTCGGGATCAGTGATTTTAATAATGCTTAAAGTGAAACAATAAAAGTGTAATATTCCTTTAAATTTCATACCTGGGGGGTGTCTATAGTATGCTTGTAAAGTGGCACATGTTTACCGTGTTTAGAACAGTCTGACAGCAAAATTAAATTTCTAAAGGAAAAAAAGTCATTTAAAACTACTCGTGGCTATAATGAATTGTCAGTCCCGGCAATACACATAAAAGTTCATTGATAAAAACGGCATGGGACTCCTCCACTGGGGAATCCCAAACCAAAATTTTAAAAAAAAATGGCGTAGGGGTCCACCTCAAAATCCACACCAGACCCTTTACACTGAACTTCTGCTATGATCACTAATATCCAGTCAAAACCCAGGAAAGTCCCCACATGACTTCAGCATGTCCAATCATGCTGAGGTGTGAAGCAGCCAATCCTGGGAGAGCTCGAGAGGAAAGGAGGAGGGGATCTGACGTACACAGAATGTCTCTCTCAGGCTCGTGCATGAGATATGTAAATCACCTGTCACTCACAGCAAGGGGGAGAAATGGACATCTATTTCTCTGTGTGTCAGTTTTTATCTCACTGAAAAAAGATGAGGACTGCTCAGAGCTGGATTAACTCTTTGTGGCAAGACTGGGCACAGATGACATGAAATCCTATACTGTACAAGGTGCAAGCCTTAATTAAAAACATTTTTTCGGGTTTACATCCACTTAAACGGCAGGTATGCCTGGAGGGAGCCCACCCCTCTTTAAAGGTATAGGGACACACTGGTCACCCAGCAATAGCACAATGGCAGCAAAGGTATCCAATGTGTCCCCTAACCAATTCAACAACAGTACAAACAAATGGCAACCACCCCAACCTATAAATGGCATTTGCAGCTAACTACTAAATCTTTTGTTTTAACGTGGACTCGTAGACAGTGTTCATTTGGTTTGTTGCAGGCTGGCTGGTAAGTGAGCTGGGAGTTTTTTTTTGTTGTTTTTTTTTTGCATGTAGTAGTATGCATGTTCTCCATTTTTTTCATTGTTGTATATGTATTTTGATATAATGCATTAAAATAAATATAAAATCTATTATAATCAGATCTTTATATCAATGGATGAGCGAGTTTGGGGTGGAGGAACTTGACTGACATGCACAGAGTCCTGACCTCAATCCAGAACACATTTGGGATAAATTAGAGCGGAGACTGCGAGCCAGGCCTTCTCGTCCAACATCAGTGTCTGACCTCACAAATGCTCCTCTGGAAGAATGGTCAAACATTCCCATAGACACACTCCTAAACCTTGTGACAGCCTTCCCAGAAGAGTTGAAGCTGTTATAGCTGCAAAGAGTGGGCCAACTTTATAGCTGCAAAGAGTGGGCCAACTCAATATTGTACCCTACGGACTAAAGCCCCATACACACGGTCGGACAATCCGGGACCAGGTCGGTCGGATCCTGTCCGTCGTACTTTGTCCGATGTTGGTGTTGCGTACACACGGTCGGACTACGTTGTCGGAATATCCGTTCTGCAAGAACGTCGTGACGTAAGTCGTCGTCCACGAGATTAGAAAAGGGAAGTTCAGCACCACGTCAGGCACCCGTTGGGCTCCTTCTGCTGATCCCGTGTTTATCGCGAGTTAGTCGAAGTTTGGTGACTTAAGATTCGCGCTTCTCAGTTTTCTGACTCAGATCGTTACTGCTCTTCAGTTTGTGCTTGTCGTGCGTATCTGTTTATTAGTGCGTGTAGTCAGTTCGCATTTGTTGGTCATTGCGGCCTATATCTTGATATAGGACGCTTTGATTTGCACTGCTTATTGTCTGCTCGTTTCTGGTATTCATTTCGTTCTTTCAGGCCTTGCTGTTTATCGGTGCTTTCTGTTTGTCCGTTCTGACCAGCCGACCTTTTGTGACCTTGTGAGCGATGTTTCCCGTGCGTACTCGTCGCCGAGTTCGTGCTGTACGCAGAATTGGTGTCGGGCTTCTAGCTTTGAGCCAAGACCCGTCCATGAACAGAGTGACGAGGAGTATGTGGACCAAGAATTGGTTGCTTCAGCGTGACCAATTCTCGCACATGCCTTTGCTTCGTGAGATCCAGGAGAATAATCCTGATGATTTCAGGAACTTTCTCAGGATGACAGACCCCGATTTTCACCGTCTTTTGGCTTTGCTGACCCCCTTTATCAGCCGCAGGATACCTGCATGAGACAAGCCATTACTCCGGAGCAGAGGCTTGTTGCCACGTTGAGGTACTTGGCGACAGGGAGAAGTCTTCAGGATTTGAAGTTCTCTTCAGGTATCTCTCCCCAGGCCCTGGGAATCATTATTCCAGAGACCTGTTCTGCCATCATCGAGGTCCTGCAGGAGGACTATATTAAGGTAACATTTCTCCTTTACTATTCCCTTCTATGTATGTTCTGTTTGCTAATGTCTTCTATTTTTGACCTCCTTCCCTAATTACCATGATTGCAATATGTTCTAATATGCTGTGCCCCTTTTCTCCTTCATGCATTTTTCCCTTCACTTACCTCCCCAGCATGCTCTTCTGCCCCAATAGACACCTATGGCCTAGTCACTTAAGCAATGTATTTTGTCTGCTGCATAGGATTTTTTGCCCTCAAACACCCCCTAAAATATGCACAAATGTTTGCTGTGTGGTTTACTTCATGTAGAGCCCCTTTTTTTCTTGTTTTTGGTGGGGGGGGGGGCAAACTCATTAGGAACCCCCTCCCCCAACTGCTCTGTCAGATGGTACCAATCCTCTATCTGCTGGCTTTCCCAAGGTCAATACACACTATATACCTACCTCTTTATAGTGGGCATCTTTAGGGATGAATTCTGCAAAGCATGTAGTGCAAGGGCTGCCTCCATACTTTCCATTTCCTAATTTTTTGTGTTCTTTCCCTCCTATTAGCTTGCTTGGTAATTTCATAATGTCACAATGTGCTTTCCTTTTTTGGGGGGGGGGGGGGTTGAAATGTTAGTTTAGCTTTCCTGGGGGCTGCCAATAGTGTTAAGTACAGAGGGTCTGGCCAAACTAGCACACATTATTGAGCCATTTGCCAATCAATGAAGTGCAGAGGGTTACCTGTCCAACAACCCCCCCCCAAAACCCTAGTTATTGCCAATGGCCCATCAGAAGTGTGGGGATTGATGGGGGGTGAGTAATCTGTGAAGGGGAGCCTCTACTTTTCTGTGCAAATACTTTCCAGCCTCCAATTTTATACAATGCTCTTGTTCCAAGATGTTGATTGTCTAATCTGCTTTGCAATGTTTATGTGCAAAGTGACTCATTTTTTTTTCTTGTTTCACTCCACAGTTCCCTTCCACGCCACAGGAATGGCAGACTGTGGCCTCCCACTTTGCCAGCCATTGGGACTTTCCTAACTGCGGAGGGGCAATTGATGGGAAACACGTCCGCATCGTCCCACCGCCCAACTCGGGGTCCCACTATTATAATTATAAAGGGTTTAATAGTGTAGTGATGTTGGCGGTGGTGTCGGCAACATATGAATTTATGTATGTGGACGTGGGGATGAACGGCCGGATCTCGGATGGTGGTGCCATTACGCACACGGAGTTCTACTGGCGTCTCCAAAGTGGCAGTCTGTGCTTGCCACCTCCAGAGGAGAATGCTGAAGGACTCCCCTTCGTCTTTGTCGCAGATGAAGCGTTTGCGTTGACTCCCCATGTGATGAGGCCGTTCCCGATGAGGACCCTCACCCCAGACCAGAGTGTCTTCAACTACAGGCTGTCCAGAGCCAGAAGAGTTGTGGAGAACACTTTTGGCATCCTGGCCAGCCGCTTCCGCCTGTTCTTGACGGCAATTAACTTGGCGGAATACAAACTGAACCACATAGTTCTTGCCTGTTGCATATTGCACAACTTCCTCAAAAGACATAACAGGAACTATGTGGTGCCCGTTGGCCCAGATGTGGAGGGCCCTCCAAATGCGGACCTCACAGCCCTTCAAGTGGCACGTCCAGGCTTGCCCCCTCTAAATGCCCGCGCGGTCCGCGAGCAATATATGGAGTACTTTGTGGGTAGGGGGGCCATTGCTCTGCCTGACGATGTGTGAGAGGCATTTTTTAATAAATCTGATATTTCAACCAACCTATGATTTCTTGTCATTTCACTATTCTTTTTAGCTTATTTTACCTTGAAATTTTTTCCCTTTGCCTTCGACAGTGGGAATGCACTTTCTGGGCAAAAGGAGGTAACAGTCTCTTCTTCCCAAAAAGATTAGTGTCATGTTGTGTGTTTGCTACCTAATCTTTGGTCTAGATAAGGTTTGTACTGCATAACTGACACCCAAAATACTCCTTTTCATCACCAGGTCAGACATGTGTGTATTCTCAAAAAATGCTGTGCTCCGTGTTTTCGTACAAAGCACTGTGGGTGTCATTTACATAAGTCAAATCCACTATGCTCTACAAGTGCAGTGAAAAAGTGCCCTGGAAAAGAAACTTGCAGTGCAAAGTGGACTTGCCTTTAGTAAATAACACCAATTACCCCCCATATCCTTTCCATTTGACATACATAATGCATTGTGTTTTTTAAATAAGGAAGCCACACATTTCGAAAAATAAAAAAGTTTACTTGGAAAACATTCACAAGTGCGTTTACAATCTTCACGCCCAAACTGACAACATCTTGGTTATTTACAGCATTGTTTAGAAACATTCCGCAATTGGTAAAACCAGGCATGGAGCAAAACAGAACCTATGAACTTGGAAAGTTCAACTTTGTAAAGTGAAGACAAGATCAGACATGACTATATGTTCAAAGTGTGTTTGATCTTGCCTTCATCACATGGGGGGGTCACCCCTGGAAAGTGGAAATTTAGAACATGCACACAATTTGGGTCTGAAAATGGTCATTAGATGGTAAAACACATGCCTAGAAGCTTAAAAAGTGCCATTTTCCATCATGGGGATGAATGGACGTTTTTTGGGGGTGCAACCCCTTCACCACAACCACTTTCGTAGTTCGTAAAGTGGTTGCACCCCCAAAAAAACGTTGGCATTCATCCACCATGATGGGAGCTAGCACATGTGGACACAATGTGTGCATGTTCCAAATTTCACACAGTTCTTAAGTTGCAAATGTGTTCAGAAGCTGGCACAAATGTGTGTTAATTACTTGGTGCGTTTTCATATTTTTCCTAAAACATCAATGATGTTCTTCAATTTTTGTTGAACATCATTGATGTTTTGCTTTATGTAATCGAGATCTCTATTGCAGACCATTATCTCCCCGATGAGTACGTGGGCACTCTCTGTGGTAAAGTGCGATTTTTCTTCCACAACATCCATGTCACCTAAAAACCACAAACAAACAAAAATCGGGTGTTGGAAATGAGGCAGCCATACATTGATTAGCTTACCAGTAGCTGTGTTCTCCCACACTCACCTGTTGTGGTGACAATTTCTCCAAGTTCGATGATCTCTCCTTCCTCCTCCTCCTCCTCTGCTTCTGCTGTTTCACCTTTTTTGGGAGGTGTTGGTTTTGGGGTTTCCTCAGACGGGCCAAGTTTTCGCTCCCCTATGAGAATGTACAAAAGGAAGATTTAGCAACACAATCTATTGAGGGCAGAAATAGGAAATGACAAACATTGCTTGAAAGTGACGGACACAATTTTTGTTTGGCCAGTTACAAATGCCAACTACATGAATGTAGTCACTTTGTAAAGGTGCTAGTATCCACTGGAGCACATGTGTGGAAAAGCCTAATAAAAAGGTGGTTTGGGTGTCCCAGCACTAGTGCTCTAGAGTCCAGATGGGTAACCAGCTACTGGGTGACCTCTCCTTTACATTGAATACATTGGCTTTCCATTCTTGATGACATTTCTAGTGAGAACAAACTTCCTTTCCACAAAAAAAACACCAAACATCGTATTATAAGTGGCCGATCGTTGCGTACGATCGAATGGACACACACACACGACCATGACAGTGGCAGAAAGATCGAGGCTGAGTACGATCGAATGCACAGACGAACATGAAAGTGGCCATTTTGGAATGTACAACTTTGTAAAAATCAAACCACATGGAGCAGTAGGCAAGCAAGAAATAAAACACAAAACACAACTACTTACTTTTTTGAAGAATTCGCTTGATCTTTCTGTACTGATCGGCCTCCATCAGTTTCAGGTCTGACCAGCGTTTCCTCAGTTGCTCCTTGGATCGTTGTACCCCAAATTATTGTACAGCCTCCTCACAACTTTAGACATGATCTTGGCCTTGCGGACATTGGGGTTGAGGTAAGGCCCATACTTCCCATCATAGTCGCTCCTCTTTAATATGTCCACCATCTCCAACATTTCTCCAAATGACATATTGGAGGCCTTGAATTTCAGGCTCCGGGATCGGGACGTTTCTGCCTCCGGACTTTCCTCGTCCTCCTCGTTGGTGGGATATTTGTGGCGCACCTGCTGTGTCCCCGCCATGTGCTCTCCCCACTGCGCCGTAAAGAGAAGGGGTGGGGAATAGACGAGAAAGATCGTCAGGGGCGGGCGGAGTTTGACGCATGCGCACTGTATATAAAACGTCACACGCCTGTGTCGTAGCCACGATCTGGGAGACGAGGGGAGAGAAAGCTCACGCACGAGACGATCGCTAGAAACGAAGGTACAATTTGACGTTAGTACATAACTAGCCTAGACTGATTCGAACTTGAGGCTTCTTTATGGAGAAGATTAGAAGAGTTTAGCCTGACATAATTTATAGTGTTTGGTGTGGTGTTGTGTCTTGCAGAGATTATGAAGGGATTCAACGACATGAGTTTTCTCCCCCTCTGCATTGCCAAATACAGGGAATTTCCCATTTTATGGCAGGCTAAACACCCCCATTATAGCAACAAACCAAAGAGGTACGCAGCCCTGGAGGAACTTGTGGAATTTGTCAAGCCAAGGTTCCCCGCGGCAACTGTTGATGATATAAGAAAGAAAATTGGCAGCCTGAGGAGTGCGTATATCAGGGAGCGCAAGAAGGTCCGGAAGTCGGAAGAAACTGCAACTGCAGCAGATGAGGTCTATGTGCCCAAGCTCTGGTACTATCAGAGTCTACATTTTCTCAAAGACCAGGCTGATGTCATGGAGCCACTCTCGACTCCTCCTTCCACGCTTCCTTGCGCGCAGGCCACCCCTGATGAGGCTTCCGAGGAGCAACCTGGGCCTTCCAGTCTGGAAGAGGTGGAGGAGCCCAGCTTGTTCCAGGTATAGTAGTTTTGTTACCATTTATGTGAATAATGAATGATGTTCACTTAATTCAGGATCCCCAATTGCTTAGTTCCTAACGTGTTTGACATATCAACAGACAGTAGTGTTGGAGACAGTTGGGGCCACAATCTAAACTGCAGGGCTGAGAATTGTATGGTTTTCTATTTGTAAACATTTTGCAACAGTCACTAGATGAAAATTGTGTGTGTTTGATGAACAAATAACTGAAACTATGTCCCTTTTTCATACACAGGAAGACCTCAGCCAGGAGGTGGCTGTGGAAGGTGGCAGTCAGGAGGAGGCAGGGGTTAGTGGCAGCCACGAGGTGGGTAGTGGCAGCCAAGAGGGGGCTAGGCCTCGGAGCCTGACTGACTCCCAAATCCCTCTCCTCCGCCTTCCGTACAGAAGGGCGAGAAGGGGGGGTTATGCGGCAGAGTCAGCGCTCCGCATGATCAGAGAGGCTTCAGACTCCCTACATGCCACACCCGCCGACGAGGAGACCTTTGGCTCGGTGGTTGTCACTAAAATGATGGGTATGGAGGTGAGGCAACGCAACATGTGTGAGGGGCTCATCCTCCATGTCCTAAATAAGGGTAGGGCTGGGGAGATGACCCCAGTCACACATGTTTGCCATACTTACCATGCTCCGCCTCCTCCTCCTCCTCCTCCTCCTTCTGCCACCCCACCAGCACGACAGCCACAGCGTGCAAGGAAGCGTGGAAGGAAGACCTGAGAGTGACGACCTGGAATCAGTCTGGTCGGAGAGAAGATGGAGCCTCTTGTAGTACCAGAGCCTGGGGACCTAGATGGCATCTGCTGCAGTTCCGGATGCTTTGGACTTCAGGACCAGATTGCACTCCCCTTAATATACGTACTCCTCAGGCCCCCAATTTTCTACGCTTGAACAATGATGGTTGCCGTGGGTGTCCAAGGCTTTGCAAATTCCCCAAGTTTCACCATGGCTGCGTTCCTCTTTGGTTTGTTGCTGAGACCTAAATAAAATTTTTTGGGATTTGAAATAATCATTGACTATTGAGTTTTACTTTTCTACAATGACAGTTTTTCTTGGAGTAGGCAGGCACATTTCACTAATCCTAAAGTAGAATTAACAAGGGGCACCAACAACCAACAAACTCCTAGTAAATTTAAGCAAAAAATACAAATGTTAATAATGTGGTTTTGCTAAGTTGAGACACACAACCCCCCCTCCAAAAATAAAAATAAATAAACCTTCAAATATGTATTCCCAAAAAAAAAAAAAAAAAAAACACAAATCATGCTAAAAATATAACAAAGATTCTTTTACGATCTGAGTAAAAATAAACATGTAGTGTATAAATGCTGAAAAGTAATAAAGAACTAAGTTTGTGAGAAGTGCGGGTGAATAGGAGCAGCTAAAACATGTCATTCTTGTTGCATTGTAAAGAAAAAGAGAATGCGCTGCATTAAAGACATTTTAACATTGCAGCGTGACGAATGTGCTGTGTCGATTAGGAAAGGTAGTTTTACCTGACCGAGCGCTTCCGTCACAGAATTTCTTCTGAGTAGGGATGAGCCGAACACCCCCGGTTCGGTTCGAACCAGAACCTTCGAACGGACCGAAAGTGCGAATTTTCGAACCCTATACGCTATAATGGACGCGAACGTTCGAAATCAAAAGTGCTAATTACAACGGCCAATATGCATGTTAATGTCATAAAACAGGTTTGGGGACCCGGGTCCTGCCCCAGGGGACATATATCAATGCAAAAAGAACTTTTAAAAACTAACGTTTTTTTTTTTAAATCATAAAGTGAAAAAAAAAAAGTACTTTAAATATGGTACCTGGGGGGTGTCTAACAGTATGCCTGTGAAGTGGCATGTGTTTCCCGTGTTTAGAACTGTCCTTCACAAAATGACATTTGTAAAGGAAACAAAAGAAGCCATTTAAAACCCACTTGCGGCTTTAGGTTTGATCTTAGTAGAATCTGAACAGGTACATTATGAAGAAAAAAAAGTTTTTGGGAGAACAGGGAGGGGTTTAAAACCTGTGTTCAGAACATGTCTACTCGTGGCTATAATGAATTGTCAGTCCCGGCAATACACATAAAAGTTCATTGATAAAAACGGCATGGGACTCCTCCACTGGGGAATCCCAAACCAAAATTTAAAAAAAAATGGCGTAGGGGTCCACCTCAAAATCCACACCAGACCCTTTACACTGAACTTCTGCTATGATCACTAATATCCAGTCAAAACCCAGGAAAGTCCCCACATGACTTCAGCATGTCCAATCATGCTGAGGTGTGAAGCAGCCAATCCTGGGAGAGCTAGAGAGGAAAGGAGGAGGGGATCTGACGTTCACAGAATGTCTCTCTCAGGCTCATGCATGAGATATGTAAATCACCTGTCACTCACAGCAAGGGGGAGAAATGGACATCTATTTCTCTGTGTATCAGTTTTTATCTCACTGAAAAAAGATGAGGACTGCTCAGAGCTGGATTAACTCTTTGTGGCAAGACTGGGCACAGATGACATGAAATCCTATACTGTACAAGGTGCAAGCCTTAATTAAAAACATTTTTTTCGGGTTTACATCCACTTAAACTGCAGGTATGCCTGGAGGGAGCCCACCCCTCTTTAAAGGTATAGGGACACACTGGTCACCCAGCAATAGCACAATGGCAGCAAAGGTATCCAATGTGTCCCCTAACCAATTCAACAACAGTACAAACAAATGGCAACCACCCCAACCTATAAATGGCATTTGCAGCTAACTACTAAATCTTTTGTTTTAACGTGGACTCGTAGACAGTGTTCATTTGGTTTGTTGCAGGCTGGCTGGTAAGTGAGTTGGGAGTTTTTGTTTGTTGTTTTTTTTTTGCATGTAGTAGTATGCATGTTCTCCATTTTTTTCATTGTTGTATATGTATTTTGATATAATGCATTAAAATAAATATAAAATCTATTATAATCAGATCTTTATATCAATGGATGAGCGAGTTTGGGGTGGAGGAACTTGACTGACATGCACAGAGTCCTGACCTCAATCCAGAACACATTTGGGATAAATTAGAGCGGAGACTGCGAGCCAGGCCTTCTCATCCAACATCAGTGTCTGACCTCACAAATGCTCCTCTGGAAGAATGGTCAAACATTCCCATAGACACACTCCTAAACCTTGTGGACAGCCTTCCCAGAAGAGTTGAAGCTGTTATAGCTGCAAAGAGTGGGCCAACTCAATATTGTACCCTACGGACTAAGAGTGGTATGCCATTAAAGTTCATGTGCGTGTAAAGGCAGAAGTCACAATACTTTTGGTAATATAGTGTATGTTTTATTTGCTTTGAAATAAGTGAGAGGCAGGGAGACATTTGTACAGTAGCTCACAAAAGTGAGTACACCCCTCACATTTTTGAAAATATTTTATTATATCTTTTCATGTGACAACACTGAAGAAATTACACTTTGCTACAATGTAAAGTAGTGAGTGTACAGCTTGTATAACAGTCTAAATTTTCTGTCCCTTCCAAATAACTCAACACACAGCCATTAATGTCTAAACCACTGGCAACAAAAGTTAGTACACCCCTAAGTGAAAATGTCCAAATTGGGCCCAAAGTGTCAATATTTTGTGTGGCCACCATTATTTTCCAGCACTGCCTTAACCCTCTTGGGCAGTTCACCAGAGCTTTACAGGTTGCCACTGGTGTCCTCTTCCACTCCTCCATGACGACATTATGGAGCTGGTGGATGTTAGAGACCTTGCGCTCTTCCACCTTCTGTTTGAGGATGCTCCACAGATGCGCATTAGGGTTTAGGTCTGGAGACATGTTTGGCCAGTCCATCACCTTTACCCTCAGCTTCTTTAGCAAGGCAGTGGTCATCTTGGAGGTGTGTTTGTGGTTGTTATCCTGTTGGAATACTGCCCTGTGGCCCAGTCTCCGAAGGGAGGGGATCATGCTCTGCTTCAGTATGTCACAGTACATGTTGGCATTCATGGTTCCCTCGATGAACTGTAGCTCCCCAGTGCCAGCAGCACTCAAGCAGCCCCAGACCATGACACTCCCACCACCATGCTTGACTGTAAGCAAGACACATTTGTCTTTGTACTCCTCACCTGGTTGTCGCCACACATGCTTGACACCATCTGAACCAAATACGTTGATCTTGGTCTCATCAGACCACAGGACATGGTTCCAGTAATCCATGTCCTTAGTCAGCTTGTCTTCATCAAACTGCTTGCGGGTTTCTTGCACGTCATCTATAAGGCGATTGGCAAGTGGTTAAATTACAACATGGCTTGTGTAGCAATAGTACATGCTATATTATTTTCCTTGTTATTTACTTTATCTTTTTTCCACACAAGTGTAATAAATGTCAATCTAGACCTTTATGTGACATTCAGCCCAGCCTGTCTCTGTGTTTGCAACTCCTCTGATTCTGTCAGCTTTTGACTTTTAGTTCCTTGGGGCTTTGTGTGGACGCTTTTAGCAAATTCTGTAGCTCTTACTTTCTGGTTACTCATTTCCTGGGTGACCATTTTCTCTCTCTGTGGTTATACTCCTTCATTCTCTGTGTTTATGTTTAGGCCCTGGAATTTCCGCTCTTTGTTTGACACCCTTTAAATTACTTATCTAACTTTCCTGTCTCACCTTTCACTTCACTGTTTGTCCTAATTCATTTGTCTGAGACACCACATGCCTGATAGTATGGAATTTGCTGCCCTCTAAAAATAACTTAACACACAGCCATTATGTCTAAACTGCTGCCAACAAAAGTGAGTACACCTCTAATTCAAAATGTCCAAATTGGGCCCAATTAGCCATTTCCCCTCCCTGGTGTCATGTGACTCGTTAGTGTTACAAGGTCTCAGGTGTGAATGGGGTGAAGGTGTGTTCAATTTGGTGTTATCGCTCTCCCTCTCTCATACTGGTCACTGGAAGTTCAACATGGGACCTCATGGCAAAGAACTCTCTGAGGATCTGAAAAAAATTATTGTTGCTCTACATAAAGATGGCCTAGGCTATAAGAAGATTGCCAAGACCCTGAAATTGAGCTGCAGCACAGTGGCCAAGATCATACAGCAGTTTAACAGGACAGGTTACACTCAGAACAGGCCTCGCCATGGTCGACCAAAGAAATTGAGTGCACATGCTCAGCGTCATATCCAGAGGTTGTCTTTGGGAAATAGACGTATGAGTGCTGCCAGCATTGCTAAAGAGGTTGAAGGGGTGGAGCCTGTCAGTGCTGTCAGTGTTCAGACCATACCATGAATGCCAACATGTACTGTGATATACTGAAGCAGAGCATGATTCCCCTCCCTTGGGGAGGGCAGTATTCCAACGACCCCAAAAACACCTCCAAGATGACCACTGCCTTGCTAAAGTAACTGAGGGTAAAGGTGATGGACTGGCCAAGCATGTCTCTAGACCTATACCCTATTGGGCATATGTGAGGCATCTTCAAACACAAGATGGAGGAGTGCAAGGTCTAACATCCACCAACTTTGTGATGTTGTCATGGAGGAGTGGAAGAGGACTCCAGTGGCAACATGTGAAGCTCTGGTGAACTCTGAGAGAAGATTACATACAGGTGTAAGAGCGCGGCCCCTAAGCTGATACACAGACCAGAGGTAAGCAGAAAGACAGGGCAGGAAACATTACTGCAGATTCATGACAGTGTGCATATTTTTAGCACTGATCACTGTATTAGTGTCACTGATCCCCAAAAAAGTGTCAAAGGTGTCAGTTAGCTGTCCAATTAGTCCGCCGTAATATCGGAGTCTCACTATAAATCGATGATCGCCGCCATTACTAGTAAAAAAGAAATAAATAAATAAAAATTCCATAAATATATCCAATAGTTTGCAGACGCTATAACTTTGGCACAAACAAACCAATATATCCATATTGGGATTTTTTTTACCAAAAATATGTAGTACATATTGGGCTAAATTAATAAAGAAGTTAAATTTTTTTAATTTTTTTTTTGTATTAGAGCAGAAAGTAAAACATTTTGATTAAAAAAAACAATATTGTCTGACTTTTTTGTTTATAGCTCAAAAAAAAAAAAAAAAAAACCCCACAGAGGTGATCAAATGCCACTAAAAGAAAGCTCTATTTGTGTGAAAAAAGAACATAAATTTTATTTGCGTACAGTGTCGCATGAGCGCTCAACTGTCCGATAAAGTAACGCAGTGCCGTATTGAAAAAAATGGCCTAGTCGTGAAGGGGGGTAAATCTTCCAGGGCTGAAGTGGTTAAAGTTATTAAAAATCACCTTTCTTTGTTCCATCTGCAACTGCTGTAATTTTCTGTAAAATTCAATGCATTAGGGCAATCTGGAGCCAGTTTTTTGTACATCTTTAGTGTATTGCAGCACCCCTAGAAATGTCATTACTACCTCTGTGATTGGCTCACTGATTTTCCTGTACTAGGATACAAGTCCTGTACTAGGATACTAGGCCACCACTTGTCCCCGACCAGAACTAGGATTAAAAGTGTATCTGTGGTAAAATCATATATTAATTTTCAATGTATTTCAATAATCGTAAATCAATGGGCAGCACTGCCAAAGCGCCTGCAAAGTGCTTCGGCAGCAGCACTTTGCGGGCAATTTTAACCCCTTTTTAACCCCTTTGGGGGGGTTAAAAGCGTACCTCTAGCGGTGGCAAAGCGCTGCTTAACTGCTTCCCGACCGGCGCACAACGATGTACGTCGACAGAGTGGCACGGACAGGCATAAGGCGCCGGGCGGGACCCCCATGAGGCCGGTCGCGGGTCCCGCGGGGATACCTGTGATCGTCTCACGGGAAGGCTGAACGGGGAGATGCGGAAATAAACAGCATCTCCCCGTTCTGCCTAGCAACTAGTGATGCCGATCTCTGATCCCTGTGATTGGAGCAGAGATCAGCATTCACTAGCTGACAGCCATGCCCCCCCACAGTTAGAAACACGCCTCTAGGAACATGTAACCCCTACACTGCCACCTAGTGGTTAACCCCTTCACTGCCAGTGTCATTTACACAGGAATCAGTGCATTTAAATAGCACTGATTGCTGTATAAATGACAATGGTCCCAAAAATGTGTCAAAAATGTCCGATGTGTCCGCCATAATGTCGCAGTCACAATAAAAATCGCTGATCGCCGCCATTACTAGTAAAAAAAAAATATTAATAAAAATGCTACAAAACTATCCCCTATTTTGTAAACGCTATAACTTCTGCGCAAACCAATCAATAAATCGCTTATTGCGATTTTTTTTTACCAAAAATATGTAGAAGAATACGTATCGGCCTAAACTGAGGAAACAAAAGTAAAAAATAATGCGTTTTTTTCCAAAATTGCCGCTCTTTTTTTTGTTTATAGCGCAAAAAATAAAAACCGCAGGGGTGATCAAATACCACCAAAAGAAAGCTCTATTTGTGGGAAAAAAAGGACGTCAATTTTGTTTGGGAGCCACGTCGCACGACCGCAAAATTGTCAGTTAAAGCGACGCAGTGCCGAATCGCAAAAAGTGGTCTGGTCTTAAGCCAGCAAAATGGTTCGGTCTGAAAGTGGTTAAACAGCACTTTACCGCTACCGCCCCCCCCCCCCCCCCACCTCAGTGTGAAACTGCCTTTACAGTCAGAACAATCCTGTTTAAAAACCTACTTTTTGAAGAATCCCATGCATTAAAGTGGAATTAAACCAAAAAAACAAAACTGTAATATATTGCAGCCTACCAATCATTAGACGTGGTGGGTGCATTCGTTTTTTTGGGCTTTTTTCCCTCGGTTTCTCCTGGTTATCTGGCCAGTATCACACCTCCTGTATTAGAGTGACTCCACTCTGAATGAAGGAGCACAGGGGGTACCTTTGGACAGCAGCATTGTCAGTCTGGGGGGAGTAGGGAGTTAGATGTACTAACAGATTTAGATACACTAACAAATTGAAGCTGAACTCCAGCTAACACTTTATAAGCAATTACAAAAAACTGTTTTGTTCCATTTGGGATAAAGGTTTTACATAAATAAATAAAAGTTGATCATTGTAAGCACCTCTGTCAGTAGTAATCAGTTTGTCTCAATCATGTAACTGCTACTTCTGCAGGACAGATTGTTCTTTTAAAAAACAACAGATTTATTAATTAGATCATTAACCACTTGACGACCTGCTCATGCAGATATACTGCAGCAGGTCGGCTCTCCTGTGCAAACTGACGTACCTGTACGTCAGTCCGTAAAGACAGGATAGCTGGCACGCGGACTCGATGTCCGCCGGCGGGCCGCGATCGTGGCGAGGAGAGGCAGAATGGGGAACTGCCTATGTAAACAAGTCATTTCTCTGTTCTGCCTAGTGAACTGACAGAGATCTACTGTCCCCATTGATTGGGAACAGTGATCTCTGTCATGTCCCAATGAGCCCATCCCCCTACAGTTAGAACACGCTGAGGGAACACACTTAACCCCTTGATCGCCCCCTAGTGTTAACCCCTTCCCCCGCCAGTGTAATTTTTACATTGATCAGTGCATTTTTATAGCACTGATCAATGTAATAATGTCACTGGTATCCAAAAAGGGTAATTTGGGGTAAGATTTGTCCACCGCAATGCCGTAGTCATGCTAAAAATCACAGATTGCCGCCATTACTAGAAAAAACAATAAAAAAATAAATAAAAGTCCCTAAATCTTTCCCATAGTTTATAGACGCGATATAACTTTTGCGCAAACCAATCAATATACGCCTACTGCGATTTTTTTTTACCGAAAATATGTAGAATAATATATAGCGGCCTAAACTGATGAATACTGTTGTTTTTTTATATATATTTTTTTGTTTATAGCGCAAAAAAATAAAAACCGCAGAGGTGATCAAATACCACCAAAAGAAAGCTCTATTTGTGGGGAAAAAAAAGACGCCAATTTTGTTTGTGTACAACGTCACACGACCACGCAATTGTCAGTTTGTGACGCAGTGTTGTATCGCAAAAAATGGCCCATCATTAACCTCCTTGGCGGTAACCCCGAGCCTGGCTCGGGTCCAGCTTTTTGTGCTGGGAGCGGTAACCCCGAGCCAGGCTCGGGCTTGCGTTGCGGGATGCAGGGGGGAAGTTACTTACCTTTTCCCCTGGATCCTGCGATGTCTCCCCGCTGTGTGAGCGAGCCGTCCGCTCGCTCGATTCACACAGTGCCGGGTGCCGCCGATCTCCGTTCCCTGTGACGTTACGACGCACGGGAGCGGAGATCGGCGCCAAATTCAAAAAAGTTTAAAAACACAGTACACATACAGTACTGTAATCTTACAGATTACAGTACTGTATACAAAAAATACACACCCCCTTTGTCCCTAGTGGTCTGCCCAGTGCCCTGCATGTCATTTTATATAATAAAAAGATTTTTTTTCTGCCTGGAAACTGGAGATTGTCCATAGCAACCAAAAAGTGTCCCTTTATGTCAAAAGTGGTTTTAGACCAGCTAGAAAACACCGATAAAAAAATAAAATCACAATTCATCATCAAACAATAAATTTAATGACAGCGACTATTCTGCAACTGAGCAAATTTCAGTGTTTTTGATTTGATTACATTATTGAATCATTTTTATATATATTTTTATTATATTATAATTTATTATTTTGTGTTTCAAACTTTATCATACCCGGATGTCTACTAGACTCTGGTTCGGACAGATTTAAGTGAGTTATTCATAAGAATTGCATGCCTACAATATAAAAACGCCAAATTTCCATGCAAAATAATTGTACCGCTTTCAGCACTAAATTCCAGCCAGAATCATACCGCCAGGGAGGTTAAGGGGGGCAAATCCTTCCGGGGCAGAAGTGGTTTAAGTGATTGTAAAGGTTTGTTTTTGTTTTTTTTGTAAAATAACAAACATTTTATACTTACCTGCTCTTACCAGAGCAGCCCTGATCCGTCTCTTCTGGGGTGTCCCGGTGGTGCTCCTGGCCCCTCCTGTTCATCGGGTGCCCCGATGAGACACGCTTTCCATGTGTCAATGCTGCGTCCATTGACACAGACAGCAGGACTCGGCCCCACCCCCCATGTCACTGGATTTGATTGACAGCAGCGGGAGCCAATGGTTCCTGCTGCTATCAATTTATTCAATGAGGACCCGAGACCCAGGCTGGAGCTGCTGGGCTGGTGGTCGTAGCTGGAATGATCGGGTTCAGGTAAGAAAAAAGGGGGTTCTGGGGGGCAGCTGTAGCACAGAAGGTTTTTGCAAAAAAGACCTCAGATCTCACATTTACACTTGAATGCAATTAAAAAAAAAAAATCCTTTTTTTTTCAATACATTTTTTTTTTCCCTTTAAGACCATTGGGCGGGAGTGACATTTGACGTCGCTTCGGTCATTCAATGGTATTGAGTGGAGTGGGGGCCATCATTCCCTCACTCCACTTCCAGCCTCTGAGGGGACAGCATCGGATCATCTCCGCCACTACCGACCGACCACCAAAAGAAAGCTCTATTTGTGGGAAAAAAAAAGGACATACATTTTATTTGAGTACAGCGTCGCACGCCCACGCAATTGTCAGTTAAAGTAACGCAGTGCCGTATCGCAAAAAATGGCCTGGTCATGAAGGAGTTATAGTGGTTAATTAACTCCTTATTCTCCTTCTCCATTTAATTATTATTTTCCTGATGATTTATTTATTTTTGTTCACTTCCATATTATAAACTATTAATAATTTAAACTTTTCTTTGTTTGCTTTGTTCATTAATATTTTTACACCTTTAACATATAGTTACATATTTCACAATGAAAAAAAGTGCAAAATAAAATAAATAAATAAATGTATTTCATTTGTAAATAACTTTTCAATGCTTTGTACCATTGCTGACAGCTGAGGTGCAAACAAAACAGTTGCGGTAGGTATTGGTAATTGGTATTGACGAGTACTAAAAAAAAAAAGTATCGGTACTCGTATTCAGGTAAAGTAACAGTGCCGTATTGCAAAAAATGGCCTGGTCATGAAGGGGGGTAAACCTTCCAAAGTTTAAGTGGTTAATTAACACCTTATTCTCCTTCTCCATTTAATTATCTTCCTGCTGATTTTTTATTTATTTTTTCACTTCCATTTTATAAATTATTATTAATTTTATCTTTTTTTTTTCTTTGCTTTGTTCGTTATTATTTTTACACCTTTAACATATATTTACACGTTTCACATTGAAAAAATGCACAAAATAAAATAAATAAATAAATGTATTTTATTTGTAAATAACTTTTCAATGCTTTGTACCATTGCTGGCAAACAAAACAGTTGCGGTAGGTATTGGTAATTGGTATCGGCGAGTACTAAAAAAAATATCGTTACTCTTACTCAGGTAAAGTAACGCAAAGCCGTATTGCAAAAAATGGTCTGGTCGTGAAGGGGGTAAACCTTTCAGAGCTGAAGTGGTTAATTACCACCTTATTCTGCCAATGAACCTTTTTCCATAAACCTGCGTTGCAGTGCAAAGCAACACACAGTAAAGCCTCGTACACATGATCGCATTGTTGGCCAACAAAACCGTGGACTTTTGTCTGAAGGGCGTTGGCCCAAACTGGTCTTTTATACACATGGCCACACAATTGTTGGCCAACAAATACGAACGTAGTCACGTATTATGTTTTTTTCAGCTCTTTAGCGCCACCCTTTGGGCTCCTTCAGCTAATTTCATGTTAGTAGAAGTTTGGTGAGTCTTGATTCACGCTTTTCATTTTGCACTTTTAATTTTGTGCTTTTCAGTTTGTTTCTGAACGGCCGGTCATCAACCAGACATGTTGCGGAATCAGATGAGATAACGTGTTATTTATTATTGGCATTGGAGTTATTGCTTTGACATTATCTTTTGGTTGAATAATGATTTGATTTGTTATATTTTCTATATTTTTGGATGCATAGAATGCACTTTTTGATTAAGTTCTATTGGCCGATAGCATGTCTAATTTTATTTGTTTTCTTTTTTTAATGCACAATAAAAAAATTGTATAGAATAATACTTGGCTTTGTGTTTTACTTCAAATGACAGTTTGGGAGTACATTTACTTTTAAAAAAATACAATGTAAAATTAACAAGGGACACCAACATAGTTGTATCTTTGAATCTTAAAAACTATGGGATAATGGTGGTAACTTGCCCAAACAAAACATAATAATATTATTCTTGATATCACTAGAAAAAAAAAGCCTTTGAAAAATTAGTTTGCAATAACTCCATCAGTATCACCAGCAAAGCAGCTTCATTATTATCCCATTAAAGAAGAAGAGAATTGTGCGCTGCATTTGGAGATTTCATAATTTGCCACGTCGTGAATGTTAATTCTCCATTACAAATGCTAGTTTACGAGACTGACCGCTTCTGGCTCGTCCTTGCTGCCGAGCATGCGTGTTTGTACTTTGGACTTTTGTCCGACGGACTTGTGTACACACGCTCGGAAAATCCGATAACAGACATTTGTCTGCGGAAAATTAGAAAACCTGCTATCCAACATTTGTTGTTGAAAAGTCTGACAACAATTGTCCGATGGAGCATACACACGGTTGGATTTACCGACAACAGCCTGTCATCACACATTTCCCGTCGGAAAGTCCGATCGTGTGTATGAGGCTTTACTCTATACCATATGTTGTGGTGTGTTGCATTGCTAACAATAGTGTATGGGGCATTTTTCATGCATTTTGCTGTTTTATGGAGCCCATTGAAATGAACAGTATAAGGTGCGTTAATGCACCGCAAAGATAAAAAAAGGGTCCTTAACCTCCCTGGACGGTATGATTCTGGCTGGAATTTAGTGCTGAAAGCGGTACAATTATTTTGCATGGAAATTTGGCGTTTTTATATTGTAGGCTGCAATTCTTATGAATAACTCACTTAAATCTGTCCGAACCAGAGTCTAGTAGACATCCCGGGTATGATAAAGTTTGAAACACAAAATAATAAATTATAATATAATAAAAATATATATAAAAATGATTCAATAATGTAATCAAATCAAAAACACTGAAATTTGCTCAGTTGCAGAATAGTCGCTGTCATTAAATTTATTGTTTGATGATAAATTGTGATTTTAATTTTTTATCGGTGTTTTCTAGCTGGTCTAAAACCACTTTTGACATAAAGGGACACTTTTTGGTTGCTATGGACAATCTCTAGTTTCCAGGCAGAAAAAAAATCTTTTTATTATATAAAATGACATGCAGGGCACTGGGCAGACCACTAGGGACAAAGGGGGTGTGTATTTTTTGTATACAGTACTGTAATCTGTAAGATTACAGTACTGTATGTGTTGTGTGTTTTTTTAAACTTTTTTAAATTTGGCGCCGATCTCCGCTCCCGTGCGTCGTAACGTCGCAGGGAACGGAAATCAGCGGCACCCGGCACTGTGTGAATCGAGCGAGCGGACGGCTCGCACACACAGCGGGGAGACATCGCAGGATCCAGGGGAAAAGGTAAGTAACTTCCCCCCTGCATCCTGCACACAAGCCCGAGCCTGGCTCGGGGTTACCGCTCCCAGCACAAAAAGCTGGACCCGAGCCAGGCTCGGGGTTACCGCCAAGGAGGTTAATGTTGTTAAAGCCCAATACCAACTAAAACATGTTACAGGCATACCCCACTTTTAAGTACACAATGGGGTTTATTTACAAAAGCTGGAAAGTGCAAAATCAGGCTCACTTCTGCATAGAAACCAATGAGCTTCTAACCCCAGCTTGTTCAATTAAGCTTTGGCAATAAAACCTGGAAGTTCATTGGTTTCTATGCAGAAGTGAGTCTGATTTTTCACTTTCCAGCTTTAGTAAATAAACCCCATTGTGTACTTAAAAGTGGGGTATGCCTGTATTTTGCATTGGATAGAGCAGGGAAAATACATTTTCGCTCCCTGTGCCTTCCTGTCCTGTTGGCACCGGCTCCCCCTTTTTATGGTGGCACAGGGACAGGAAGTAAGAGAAACACTCCCCAGTGGAATCAGAAAGTGAAATACAAACCTAAAAGACATTTTAACTCTCCATAATATCCCAAATTAAAAAACATTAAAATGAAGTCACTCATGCCATGTTACTGAGATACCAAGAGATAGAAAGACATGTCTAAAAGCAGCTTTAAAATATCATATTTCTGCCCGTCAGTTAATGTCCTATCCTAAGTACCTGAGGAGGATTGGGTTTCAGGGACATATTCTGCATTCAAGTAATAGAAATCTCTGGCAATAATAGTTCAGAAAACAGGGTGGGGAGTTTGAAGCCGATGTATTTTAGAACAGTTGGCACAGGTCTTTATGAAAGATCATTCCAAATCCAATCAATCAATACGCCTTGCACAACTGCTGTACTTAAGGATTACACTGTTGTATTTACTTTGTATACGAATAAACCACTGGCATCTCTGGGATCTCTTTAAAAGAAACAAAAATATTTTATAACAATAAACTAAAAAGGAAAGAAAATGATTTCACAGCTCACAAAAAAATGGTCATAATAGGGCCCATTTGAAAAGGTGCAAATAAAAATATTTGCTAATTGTTTGCCAATTATTCAATAATTATTTTCTATTCAACTGACTTATAAATGTGTTGAATCTCCTCTTTTGATGCCTTAATTCCTCTTTATTCTTTAAACTCAGCCATTTTAAAAACACACACCTATATATATATATATATATTATATATATATATATATATATATATATATATATATATATATATATATATACACACTATATTGGCAAAAGTATTGGGACACCTGCCTTTACACGCACATGAATTTTAATGGCTTCCCAGTCTTAGTCCGTAGGGTTCAATAATGAGTTGGCCAACCCTTTGCAGCTATAAGAGCTTCAACTGTTCTAGAAAGGCTGTTCACAAGGTTTAGGAGTGTCTCTATGGGAATGTTTGACCATTCTTCCAGAAGCGCATTTGTGAGGTCAGGCACTGATGTTGGATGGTAAGGAAGGCCTGGCTCGCAGACTCCGCTCTAATTCATCCCAGAGGTGTTCTATCGAGTTGAGGTCGGGGCTCTGTGCAGGCCAGTTAAGTTCCTTCACCCCAAACTCGCTCATCCATGTCTTTATGAACCTTGCTTTGTACACTGGTGCGCAGTCATGTTGGAACAGGAAGGGGCCTTCCCCAAACTGTTCCCACAAAGTTGGGAGCATGTAATTGTCCAAAATGTCTTGGAATGTTGATGCCTTAAGAGTTACCTTCACTGGAACTAAGGGGCCAAGCCCAACCCCTGAAAAACAAACCCACACCATAAACCCCCCTCCACCAAATGATTTGGACCAGTGCACAAAGCAAGGTCCATAAAGACATGGATGACAGAGTTTGGGGTGGAGGAACTTGACTGGCCTGCCTGACCTCAACCCAATAGAACACCTTTGGGCGAAATTAGAGCGGAGACTGTGAGCCAGGCTTTCTCATCCAACATCAGTGCTTGACCTCACAAATATGCTTCTGGAAGAATGGTCAAAACATTCCCATAGACACACTCCTAAACCTTGTGGACAGCCTTCCCAGAAGAGTTGAAGCTGTTATAACTGTTCATGTGCATGTAAAGGTATGTATAAGTATATGCCAGGCACTCTTCCTCCAGTGGTTGATGGCCAGAATGGTATATTGTTATATTAGCACTGTGCTCTGCAGTGTTTTCTCCAGGGGATGTGTCCATGGGCTCTGGCCTCAAAGTGAATGGATTGACTGACACTTGCCATCATTCAGCCTAGAAGAAGAAGGTATTTAGGCCTCTTTTACACTGGGGCGGGAGCCGCGGCGACGGTAAAGCAGCGCTATATTTAGCGCTGCTTTACCGTCGTTTTAGCCGCGGTATTCGGCCGCTCGCAGGGCGGTTTTATCCCCCGCGAGCGCCCGAAAAAGGGTTAAAATCCCCCGCATAGCTTTGCGGCGGTGTTGCCGTGGTATTACCGCGGTGTCCCATTCAAATCAATGGGTAGGAGCGGTATAGGAGCGGTGAATACACCGCTCCTATACGCTCCAAAGATGCTGCTAGCAGGACTTTTTTAACCGTCCTGCTAGCGCACCGCTCCAGTGTGAAAGCCCACCAGCTTTCACACTGGAGTGAATGGGGCCGTTTTTTTCAGGCGGTGTACAGGCGCTATTTTTAGCGCTGTACCGCCTGAAAACCCCCCCAGTGTGAAAGGGGCCTTAGAGAACGGATAGACAATATTTGTGGGGAACAGTGCCAGGGAAAAGGTGAATATTGCAGCACATGCTGTTTTATTAATTTCAGCTGGTCTTGAACACTGAGATTTGGTCTGCAGTCATTATCTACAGCATTTATGGATCTATAAAGATTTGTTTTCACCAGGGACCTAGAGAAAATAATTGCACTCTTTGTCCCATTTGGGGAAATTTCCCCTTGCTTCCTGTCAGGTCAAGAAGTGATGTAAATTCAAAGGGGAGCACTCCCTGTGCCTTTCTACCCCAGTGACAACAGCACTTCCTATTGCTTATATAAGTGTGTCAGGGACAGGTAGATTCAATGGGATCACAGACAGAAAAAAAAAATGATGTCAGAACTTTAACCCACTATATCCACTGACTTGTTGATTTTGATCTTTTCCTTATATAAATACATTGTCATCAATCTTTATTAACCACTTAAGGACCGAGCCTCTTTCTGAGATTTGTTGTTTACAAGTTAAAAGTATTTTTTTTTGTTGCTAGAAAATGACTTAGAACCCCCAAACAATATAAAAAAAAATTTCTAACACCCTAGAGAATAAAATGGCGGTCGTTGCAATACTTTCTGTCACACCATATTTATGCAGCGGTCTTACAAGCGCACTCTTTTTGGAAAAAATACACTTTTTTTTTATTAAAAAATAAGACAACAGTAAAGTTAGCCCAATTTTTTTTAGATTGTGAAAGAAAATGTTACGCCCAGTAAATTGATACCCAACATGTCACGCTTCAAAATTGCGCCGCTCGTGGAATGGCGATAAACTTTTACCCTTTAAAATCTCCATAGGCGAAGTTAAAAAATTCTACAGGTTGCATCTTTTGAGTTATAGAGGAGGTCTAGGGCTAGAATTATTGCTCTCGCTTTACCGATCGAATCGATACCTCACATGTGTGGTTTAAACACCATTTTCATATGCGGGCGCTACTCACGTATACGTTTGCTTCTGCACGCGAGCTCGGCGGGATGGGGTGCGTTTACAATTTTTTTCTTATTTATTATAACTTTTATTTTTTATTTTTACACTGTTCTTTTCAAAAAAAAAATGTGTCACTTTTATTCCTATTACAAGGAATGTAAACATCCCTTGTAATAGAAAAAAGCATGACAGGACCTCTTAAATATGAGATCTGGGGTCAAAAAGACCTCATATCTAATATTTACACAATAAAATGCAATAAAAAAAATTAAAAGTTGTCATTTAAAAAAAAAAGGGTCCCTTTAGGAGCTATGGGCGGAAGTGACGTTTTGACGTAATTTCCGCCCTGCAATGATATGGAGACGGGTGGGGGCCATCTTCCCATCACTCGTCTCCATACCCAGGAAGAAGAAGCTTCCGATCGACTCCGCTGCTACCGACAGCTCTGGTCAGTGGTGGAGGGCATCTGGAGAATGACGGTAGGGGGGGGGGCCCTCTCCTGCCACTGATAAAAGTGATCTTGCGGCGAATCCACCGCAGAGACCACTATTATCGAAAATCGGACCACCCGCTGAAATGAAGATCCTGGGGGTTATGGCAGCTATCTGCTGCCATAACAACAATATTCCTCTTCAAAGTGATATTGGCGTGTGGCGGTCCGGAAGTGGTTAAGAGAGCATTTTTTAAGTTCTTCTGGACCACAGACTGCCCTCCCACAAGGAGCAGAGAGTTAAGTAGCGCTGCATCTAATCATAATGAATACTAGCTGCCTGGCTGTCACGATAATGCTTTCACTTCAACAGTCTCTTTTTTTTTAAGGAAATGCAAAAAACATTTATGGTCTGTCAATCAGAACTGAATCTGTGGTCAAGTTATAGACATTCAAGAATTTACATTTTCTTAAAGGGCAGAAAATTACCACCAGCCTTCCTCTCCACCTCCAAGCTTCTGATCTGGGTTTACATTAGATATAAGGAGGCCAATACTTTTACTGTGAAGATTAAAGGATGTATTGCTCCACAATACCTGCAACTACAGAGGTCAATGCGAATTTGATTTCAAGCTTATTGACCATGTGATAGGAATATGAAAATACTTGGCTGTCCATAGACTGGCAACAGTTCTGTTAGATATGACCAAGAAAATATCATTTTCCGAAGGAAGCCACCAATAGCAGCCCACATATTTCTCTCATGATATTAGTTGCCTCATAATCTGCTGTGATAATAACTGTCAATAGAAAAACAAATAAATTAGATTTGTTTGTGTCTGACAATCCTTTCTTTCATTGTACGGTCCTCTCAATAGCAGAACACCTGGTGTATTATTTATACAGTGAATGAAAAATCTTACATAATGTCCAATATACTTGTGTGTAACTGGTCTGCCAAGAGGTTTTACTCCAACCTCATCTGTGCCAAACATGCTTTTGTATTAAGAGAAAGCCATCTCATCTTTATTCTTTAGCAATAAGTGCTATCTTTATAAAATGTTCGGAGGACTTGGATTTCTACACCATCTCCATTGAACATATCTCTCTATCCTAAGAAGTGCCATTGCTAAAGAAATTATGTTTTCTCCATATATTTCCATATGTAAGAGTGAGGAAGCACCATTATTCAGCCTAAAGTTGTAATCATTATTCAGCCTAAAGTTGTAATGTAGTTACAATAGATAATACACTATATTACGAAAAGTATTGGGACTAGAGTTGAGCGGACACCTGGATGTTCGGGTTCGGCGGGTTTGGCCGAACTTCGGAAAAAAGTCCGGGTTCGGGACCGAACTTGACCCGAAATTGACCCCGAACTCCGAACCCCATTGAAGTCAATGGGAACCCGAACTTTTGAAGACTAAAATGGCTGTAAAAAAGTAATGGAAAGGGCTAGAGGGCTGCAAATGGCAACAAAATGTTGTTAAGAGCATGGCAAGTGCTCTGCAAACAAATGTGGATAGGGAAATAACTTAAAATAACATAAAAAAAAATAAAAAATAAAAATAATATGCTGGAGGCCCCCTTCTCAGCAGAAGAGGTAAAGGAAGTCATTAAGAACCTCAGAAACTCAACGGCATGATGCCGCACATATGGTGGGAATGCCCCAGAATACGCCCTTTCTGAAAAAAAATATTCAATTTAATGGATAAGATAGTGGGAAAATAAAAAAAATAAAAAAAATATAATCTTGACCTAGGAGGACGAGGTCCATATGGAGTAGGAGGTTGATGTGGCGGTGGATGTGGCGGTGTAGGTGGAAGCGGCGGTGGAGGACGAGGTAGCCAACACTGGTTCAAAAAATACAACAATGGCTAGGTAAGGCTGGTGATGTGTCGAATTCTGTCCCCCGTCGCATAGTGTGCGCCCTGTACTGCGCTTGCTCAGTACGTAGGACTAGGGTATTTCAAAACTCTCCGAAGACAATGCGTGGTGAGTCCAGGTTCAAGCCACATCATCCGAGGTTGAAGCCGAGCCAAGCGAGGCCATGCCGAAAGCGTGGCGAGACAAGCGAGCCCGTGAGGGGCCCTGTTACTATGTGCTAACGTATGTCCACTTGGATGGTGGGGCTTTAATCTGCACTCACAGCGCAGGGGCCGTTCATCTTCGGAGATTTTGTGTATCTCCTTGTCCTCCGTACTGCGTAAGCGCTGCGCTTGCGCAGTAAGTGGCTGGACAATATCCGATGGCCAGACAGTTTTTGTCAGAACACCGGTATACGTGTCTATTCTGCACAAGGTACAGACAAGTCCTGTGGGATCCATGCCTGCTTCATTTAATGAACGTGAGCTTGTCTACATTGGCTCTGGACAGGCGGCTGCGCTTGTCTGTGATAACGCCCCCTGCCGCGCTAAATACACGTTCAGATAATACACTGGCTGCGGGGCAGGCCAGCACCTCCAAGGCATAAAGGGCAAGCTCAGGCCATGTGCCCAATTTGGAGACCCAGAAGATGAAGGGGGCAGACCCATCATTCAGTACGTGTAGGCGTGTGCACACATACTGCTCCACTATGTTGGTGAAATGCTGCCTCCTGCTAAGACGTTCCATCTCAGCTGGTGGTGCTGGTTGTTGTGGCGTGCTGACAAAGCTTTTCCACATTTCGGCCATGCTAACCCTGCCTTCCGAGGTGCTGGCGGTGCCCCGGCTGCGTTGGCAACCTCTTCCTCCTCCACTGCCTTCGCCTTGTGCTTTCACCGTACCCCCGCTGTCAAGTGGGAATGCCACCAGCAGTGCGTCTACCAGCGTGCGCTTGTACTCGCGCATCTTACGATCACGCTCCAGTGAGGTAATTAAGGACGGCACGTTGTCCTTGTAACGGGGATCCAGCAGGGTGGCCACCCAGTAATCAGCACCAGTTAAAATGTGGGCAACTCGGCAGTCGTTGCGGAAACACTGCAGCATGTAATCGCTCATGTGTGGCAGGCTGCCCAGAGGCAACGGAAATCTGTCCTCTGTGGGAGGTGTATCATCTGTGTCCTCTGTATCCCCCCAGCCACGCACCAGTGATGGACATGAGCTGGTCTGGGTGCCACCCTGCTGTGAACATGGTTCCTCCTCCTCCATCTCCTTCTCATCCTCCACCTCGTCATCCTCCAGAACTGTGCCCTTGCTGCCGGACAATTGTGTACCTGGCGCTTGTTGGTGCAGTCAATTGTGAATGACTGCCCGGAAAGCCTTGGAAATGATTCCGGTTCCTCCTCCTCCTCCCCCTCCTCCTGTGCCACATCCTCTTCCATCATCGCCTGAAGCGTTTTTTCAACGAGGCATAGAACTGGTATAGTAACGCTGATAACGGCATCATCGGCACTGGCCATGTTGGTGGAGTACTCGAAACAGCGCAACAAGGCAGACAGGTCTCGCATGGAGGCCCAGTTATTGGTGGTAAAGTGGTGCTGTTCCGCAGAACGACTCCCGCGTGCGTGCTGCAGCTGAGACTCCACTATCGCCTGCTGCCGCTGCTCGCACAGTCTGGCCAGCATATGCAAGGTGGAGTTCCACCTTGTGGGCACGTCACATATGAGACGGTGAGCGGGAAGGCCGAAGTTATGCTGCAGCGCAGACATGCGAGCAGCAGCAGGGTGAGAACGCCGAAAGTGCGCACAGACGGCCCGCACTTTCTGCAGCAGCTCTGGCATATCGGGGTAATTTCTAAGGAACCTCTGGACCACCAAGTTCAGCACATGCGCCAGGCAAGGAATGTGCGTCAAACCGGCTAGGTCCAGAGCTGCTACGAGATTTTGCCCATTATCGCACACCACCAGGCCGGGCTTGAGGCTCACTGCCACCAACCACTCATTGGTCTGTTGTTCCATGTCCCTCCACAACTCCTGCATGGTGTGGGGTTTTTCCCCCAAACAGGAACGTTTTAAAACTGCCTGCTGTAGTTTACCCCTGGCTGTGCTGAAGTTGGTGGTGAAGGTGTTACGCTGACTGGATGAGGAGGCGGTAGAGGATGAGGAGGCGGAGTAGGAGGAGTTAGCAGCAGGAGGCAAACTGAAGTGCCCTGCAATCCTCGGTGGTGGAAGGACATGTGCCAAACTGCTATCCGCCTCAGGCCCAGCCGCCACTACATTTACCCAGTGTGCTGTTAGGGAGATATAACGTCCCTCACCGTGCTTACTGGTCCAAGCATCCGTAGTTAGGTGGACCTTGCCACAGATGGCGTTACGCAGTGCACACCTGATTTTGTCCCCCACTTGGTTGTGCAGGGAAGGGATAGCTCGCCTGGAAAAGTAGTGGCGGCTGGGCACGATGTACTGTGGGACAGCCAATGCCATCAGCCTTTTAAAACTCTGCGTCTCCACCAGACGGAATGACAGCATTTCAAAGGCAAGGAATTTTGAAATGCTGGCATTCAGGGCCAGGGATCGCGGGTGGCTAGGCGGGTACTTCCTCTTCCGCTCCAGTGTTTGGGAGATAGAGAGCTGACGCTTCCATGGGACAATGTGGAGATGGTTGGTGACCCAGGTGGTAGTCTTGATCCTCTGTTTGCGGGTTGGCAGGTGCCACTGTCACTACAGAGGTGGATGAAGAGGCCGAGACTGCAGCAGAAGAGGAAGCAGGAGGAGCCAGAGACCTTTCTTGGTTTTTGAGGTGTCTACTCCACTGCATCTCGTGCTTTGCACTTAGATGCCTGGTCATGCAGGTTGTGCTCAGGTTTGAGAACGTTTATGCCTCGCTTCAGGCTCTGATTGCACAGCGTGCAAACCACTCGTGTCTTGTCATCAGCACATTGTCTGAAGAACTGCCATGCTAGGGAACTCCTTAAGACCTGGCTTTGGTGTGCTCGGTCCCCTGCTGCGTTGGGCAGTAGCAGACGTTCTGTCTAGGGGACGGATGCTTTTGCACCCTGCTCCCTCTTCTGCTGTGCTGGTGGCTCTGT
Source organism: Lithobates sylvaticus (assembly GCA_028564925.1). Taxonomy (NCBI): domain Eukaryota; kingdom Metazoa; phylum Chordata; class Amphibia; order Anura; family Ranidae; genus Lithobates; species Lithobates sylvaticus. The sequence goes on along the minus strand of CM053028.1, from coordinate 100,227,516 downwards.
GCGACCACCGCCTCTTCCTCCAAACTACACTGGTCACCTGCATGACGTTGATTCCATGTGGGGACAAGGACCTCATCGTCCTCCACATAATCTTCCACCCAGTCTTCACCCCTGCCCTCCTTGTCGGTCTGCACAATGGCGAAAGCAGCAGCAGTTGGCACCTGTGTTTCTTCATCATCCGAGACGTGCTGCGATGGTCCTCCCATGTACTCATAATGAAACATAAGTGGTTGGGCATCGGTGCACACAATCTCTTCCCCTTCTGGGGCAGGGCTAGGTAGATGGCCCTGGGAAACCTTGCTAACAGAGTCTTTAAAAAGCAGAAGAGACTGCTGCATGATTTGGGGCTCAGACTGATTGGCTGATTTGCAGAGGGCTGAGGTGAAAGACTGATGGACATCGGCTGCAGGTGCCAACTCTGAACTTTCATCAGGAGACTGGGTGGGAGACAATGTGAAGGAACAGGAGGCACTGTCAGCAACCCAATCTACTATCGCCTGTACTTGTCCTGGCCTCAACATTCGTACAGCCTTATTAGGCGCGCCAAAATACCGCTGCAGGCTCTGTCGCCTACTCTCACCTGAGGAAGGTGTTTCACTTGTGCGTGTAGCTGGCACAGATCGACCATGTCCTCTCCCTGCAACAGAAGCTCCACCAGCAGCACCACAACCGGGGCCACGTCCCTTTTTTGACGATCTCCTCATATTTTCAAAATGTATGATCTTGCCCTAAATGGGTGTTTTTGCAATAGCAGAATACACCCACAGTATGTACAGCGTGTATCTCAAAAACTGCAAAACTGCAGTAAATGCTATGAAAAAAAAAAAAAATTTTTTCACTCAAATTTGTTTTTGGAATAGCACAATAGAAGAAAAATAGATTGATTGAATATGTCACACTCTTGCAAACATGCAGAAAACACTGCAAAATTTTATTTTTTTGCAATGTTTTTGCAATAGCAGAATACACCCAGAGAAAAAAAAAAAATTTTCACTCAAATTTTTTTTTGGAATAGCACAATAGAAGAAAAATAGATCAATTGAATATGTATCATCAAAATTTTATTTTTTTGCAATGTTTTTGCAATAGAAAAAAAAATGCTATGAAAAAAAAGGGCAAATCTCTGTAACAGGGGCACAGAGAGCAATAATAACCTGGCAGATGTTCTAATCCATCTCCCCCCCACCCCTCTATCCAAAACTGAAAAACAAGTTTTGCCTTTAGTTATACTTTAATTCTATGTTCTGATCAGGATGAGGTAGTTATACAGGATGGTTAGTATCAGCTCATCTTGTATTTGTGATATCAAAGAATATATATATATAAGTGATAATGAAACAGTAAGTCTTAAAAAAAATTGACCATGCAAGGGAACAATACCAAGCAAGGTAAAAAAAGATACTATCTTAGGGTGACAAATACTTAGTATCAGAGAGAATAGATATATATGTATGTTAACATGCATGTATGTTGCTAGCTAGTCACCATATATAAGCCAGCCAAAACCAACGATGATATGTACATAAATTATTATTCATCATTTTTTTTTCCACTTACTGGTGATATGTCAGGAGATATACCGAATACCCCATTAAGCAATAAAAAAGCCTGTTGGGAACAAATATCAGAGGTGTTAATGGGCAGGTATGATGGTATTATGAATATAGTACAATTGGTCAGGTTACAAAATAGTGCTAATCTCCCACTTCTTGTTCATACCTCTTGGGGACAACACATGCAGGGCATAAATCCAATATGTCTCCTTTTGGCAGAGACGCTGAAATCTCTCTGCCTTAGAGAGACCACCAGGGATATCTTCAATAATCCAAACTTTTAGTCCAATTGTAGATGTATTATTATACTTGGCAAAATGTCTAGGGACACTATGCTTGTCCCTGTCATCCTCAATAAACCAGCAATGTTCACCGAATCATTTACGCAAGGTGCGTTAGTTCTGCCTACATAGTGAAGACCACAGGGGCAAGACAAACAATATACCATATATTCCGAAGAGCATGTGTAAAACACTTTGATCCAATATGTGGTCCCTTTTACAGTGAACTCCTTTTGTCTATGTTGGACAAAGCCACAGGTTAAGTAGAGTGGCTTATGGCATTGATACATGCTGACGATAGAGAAAAAAAGTGATATATGTTTTTTAAATTGAGATTGGGCGCCTTTCTATAAGAGAACTTGCGTTTGAGAGATATTCTTTCCTTTAAATGAGGGTCCTGTAAGGCTCCATGCACACTAGGAGCAGAAAAAACTTCAGCGTTTTAGCTTTAAAAACGTGGCATAAAAGACGCGACTTGAGAGCATATTATACAAAGTTTAGGCAAGTCTATGAGAGTTTAAGAGCATTTTAGTTTATAGGCGTTTTTTGCACTACACTCCCCTCTGTAAAAAGTTTTACTCCCAAAATAAGCATTTCACAGCCTTTTTTTGCTGGGTGCCATTTTAGACAAAAAGAGCAAAGGATTTTGTGAGCAGAGATTCCTGAGCCATCAAGAGCCATGCCAATCTACTCTTCAATTCTACTCTTCCGAATACTCAGGGTGCTCCAGTTCACGCTATCTCATCCCAGGATGAATGTTTTATAATTCTGTCTTTATAATCTGGGTGAAATTTAACCCAGAGGTTGGCATGACCTTGCACAGCTGCAATCAACTGATGTTATGTGGCCTCCCTCCTGTCATGTCTGAACGTGTGGCTCTCTCATAGAATGATGCAGACGATGGACAGGGTCAAAAGATACTTTTTGTAAAGCCAGGAAATAATGTACAGTGACAACACACCTTTTTTTCCTAAAAACACTTTGAAACTTGACGTTTAGAAGAGATAAGAGGAGTTTAGGAGAGACTGACGTTTTTACAGCTCCTAAACTTCTCCAGAAAACGCGATAGAGAAGGTTTTTTTTTTCCTGCCTCTGACAGAAAACGCCTGTAGTAGTCATAATGTGCAAAGACACATAGAACACAATATAAGTGCTTCTAGAGGCAGGTGAAAAAAACATCAAACGCCTGTAGAATCTACGTTTTTTAAGTACAGTGTGCATGGAACCTAACAGTATAGATCAAAGTTTCCACACAATGTGTTCCGTATGCTTGTGCCGGTTATGAAACTGACTGGGAAAACGAATCTCATTCTGTTCTAATATGACTCTTAGTGACATTAGAACTTACAATATTTGTGGCATTTGCTTCCTCTAACCAAGGGGAGTGGGTAGTCTTTTTCAGGGAATTTATTTTTAAGGACTTCTCCTTGTCAGTGGCGTCTCCAGCTTTCATATTTAGGGGGGGCACATGGGGGGACAGGGACAAAAGTAGGGGGGCAACTTTAAAATGCAATTTTACTACGATCCCCAGGGTGGCAGAAACAAGAGATATATGTCACCAGCATACCAAGAAAATATAAGGGTCCAAAGCAGTGGGAGAACTATCAGGGTTGCAAAGGTTGTCTTGCCACCGGGCCTTGGTGTTCTGCCACTGTGGTGTTCCCCAGCCTCCTCTTGCTGTCCTGCCCCTGCTATTGACAGTGCTGGTCTTGCATCTGTGTCCTTGGCAGTGGCAGCAGTCTATTAGGACCTAGTGCTGGTGACATTATGGGTGCATGCAGGGGAAGGCTGGCACTGATGGTTGTAGATAGCCGAGCCCCCAGCTGGTCACCTAGCAGCAGTAATGTTGTATAACCTTCTCTGTTGACATGCTGATCGAGATGTGATCCAGGTGATGCTCCCAGTCAGATCTAATAAACACAGTATTTATTAGCATCAAGAGTACAACCACATCCACCGTATGTTCAGCAGCCATGTGGGCTCTATGCCTGTAAGGTGTGGGCTTTGATCAATAAAATCACTATGATATTTATGGATTTGACTAGGAGCATCACCTGGATTGCATCACAATCAGCATGTCAGAGAAGGCTGCACTGCTGCTAAGCAACCTGCAGGGAGGTCAACTGTCTACTCTACAACCATTAGACATGGGCTTGGGTGTGTTTGAAATCCCACTTGCCCGATCCCGCCAGGAAGCCGACACTGCACATGGCTAATCACAGGCAGTGAGACATTCCTGATCTGTGCAGCTGCGGACCAGGAAATGTCTCACTGCTTGTGCTTAGCGCCGTGCAGTGTGGGCTTCCTGACGGGCTCGGGCGTGTGGGATTTTGAACATGCCCTGCCCATCTCTAACAACAAATTGTGCTGGCTCTCCTGTACATTAGCCCCATTAAGTAACCAGCACTGGGTTCCAATGTGCCACTGCTGCCATGGAGACAGAGACCAGCGCTGTGAATAGCCAGGACAGCAACCCTGGTAGTTCCACCACTGGTCCACACTGCAAGGATTCCCCCATCCACCTATAATGTGTAGATGGGAGAATTGGATCATTTCTTTTTTTTTCATGCAACCTACTAGTTAAATGAAAAAAGTGATCAATGTATGGGCTGCCTAAGTGCTAAGACCAGCCATAGGCAGTTTAAATCTCAGCTGGTTGAGGTTTGAACCATTAATGAGCAGGCTGAATGTACCAAGTTGATCAATCAAATTGGGAACAACCAGCCTGATAGATACTCTTATGATCATCACTAGTGGTTGCTATAGCCACTAGTGATAAGTTGGGAGAATACAATTGCTGGGCAGGAAGGATATTCCCCTGTCACCACTGTCTGTGTTAATGGGGGAATCATGCAGGTTTCTTTCCTGCACTCTGTAGATGCAGGAAAGAAATTTGCATAGTCTATTACCTGCCTAACTGAAAGTGAAAGTAAGTTGTGAAGGTCTTGAAAGAACAGGAGAGGGGGAGCGACAGATGGGGGAGAGAAGGGATGGAGATAATGCAGTTCAGTGATCACAGTGTACTGCAGTGCACACACTTACCCACACGTCCAGGCTAGAAGAATACTCCCCCTCTCAATAGAGACTGTGTTACTCCAGCGGCAGCCTGAGTAAGATGTGGCGCATCCGCTACGGATGCAAACAAAAAGACATTGCCTTTTTGTAAAAAAAAAAAAAAAAAAAAAAAAATTTTTTTTTGGTGTTTTTTTGGGGGGGGGGGGGGCACATGGTGGGGCACAGCATCATTTTGGGGGGGTCAGGGCCCCCTCTGGCCCCCCCCTAGGGACGCCATTGCTCCTTGTGTCTTGTATTCAGCCTCTTTTGTGCAATTATTCCTCAGCCTATTGGCTTTTAGTGATATTTTTTAACTGCTTGCCGACCATATACTGTATATATACGGGGGCAAGGCGGATCTTCTGTGGAATAGTCCAAAGGGATTGAAAACAGCACGAGCCAATCAGTAGGTTCGGCGGACGCGATGTCCGCCGGGACCCACCGATTGTTTGTGACATAGGCAGAACGGCGGTTCCGCCTGTGTAAACTAGGCAGGTCACCATTCTGTATGAAGGGAATGTTGTGATCCTGTGTTCCTACAAAGCAGGAACACGGATCTCCGGCTTTCCCATAGTAAAAGTGCCTCCCCCACAGTTAGCAAGCACTCCCTAGGAACACATTTAACCCTTTGATTGCCCCTGACTTTAACCCCTTCCCTGCCTATTTTAAGCACTGATCACTGTATTGGTGTCACTGGTCCCCAAAAAAGTGTTCCTTAGTGTCCAATGAAGAAATTAGATTTTTTTCATTTTTATTGGATTTGTTTTAAAGCAGAAAGTAAGAAATATTGTTTTTTTTTTTTTTTTAAATTGTCTGTCTTTTTTTGTTTATAGCGCAAAAAATAAAAATGTGATCAAATACCACCAAAAGAAAGCTCTATATGTGGGAAAAAAGGATATACATTTTATTTGGGTACAGCGTCACACAACTCCACAATTGTCAGCTAAAGTAACGCAGTGCCTTATCACAAAAAATGCCCAGGGATATGCTTTAAAGTGACCTATCAAAAGAAAAAAAAATGCCAATGCAAGTTTATTCCCATAGCTTTACTCTTTACTCTTCACACTAGGGATCCCAGTGAAGTCATTGACCATATATGTTCATGTTCACATATGGTCAATGATGTCACCCAGGAGACCCTGCCCCTTTGTGCATATTAGCTGTCATCCACCTGTCATTCAGCAAGACTGAAACAATGGCACAGGCAAGTGTCTCTGGGTTCTTTCCTTTGGTGAGTCAGCAGACATTGGACATCGTGATTGACATAGATCTACATCGCTGGATGACGTGATTGATTGTGAAACTTTTTTTTTTTTCCATGAAAGCAGTGTTAAACCCAAAAGCAAATATTTACTATATTGCAGTGTACAAATTCTTAGATGTATAATGGCTGCATTCATTTTCTATTTTAGGCTTTCTTTCTTCTATTTTGATCTGCTGATCCAGCCAGTAAGTCTGTTGTTTTTCAAAATAATAAGTTCCCCTACAAATGTATCAATTACAGGGATGAGACAACCCATTTACCACTGATAGGGGTGCTTAAAATGATCATCTTATATTTATTTATGTAAAACCTTTATCCCAAAAAGAAAAACACTGTTTGCTGTAACTGCTTATAAATTATTAGCTGGATTCGCCCCCTTAATGACTAGGCCATTTATTTGCGATAAGACACTGCGTTGCTTTTTTGCGCTATAAACAATCAAACAGCGACAATTTAAAAAAAAAAAACTTTTTGTTATAATACATATCTAAAAAAATAAATAAATATAAAAAAACACATTTGTTCCTCAGTTTAGGCGGATATATATTCTTCTACATATTTTTGGTAAAAAATTGCAATAAGCGCATATTGATTGGTTTTCGCAAAAGTTATCCTATCTACAAACTACGGGATAGATTTAGGGACTTTTATTTATTTTTTTGTTTTTACTGGTAATGGTGGCGATCTGCGATTTTTAGTGGGACTGCAACATTGCGGCAGACAAATATGATCCTAAGTGACACTTTTTGGGGACAAGTGACATTATTACATTGATCAGTACTATAAAAATGCACTGATCAATGTAAAAATGACACTGGCAGGAAAGGGGGTTAACACTAGGGGGCGATCAAGGGGTTAACTGTGTTCCCTAGGTGTGTTCTAACTGTAGGGGGATGGGCTCACTGGGACATGGCAGAGATCACTGTTCCCGATCACTGGGAACAGTAGAACTCTGTCTTGTCTCCTGGCAGAACAGGGATCCGCTTGTTTACACTGGCATATGCCCGTTCTGCCACTGTACTAGGCGATCGTAGGTCGCCGGCAAACATTGAGTCCGCCCGATTCGCGTGCAGCACCTGCGCCTGTACCAGTACGGCGATTTGCGCAGGAGAGCCGACCTGCTGCCATATAATGACGGCGGCTGGTCAGCAAGTGGTTAAGGCAAATAGACTGTTTAATTTGTGAGTTGCTCCAGAGCTTAGTACATGAGGTAAAGCTTCACTTTGCAAAGAATGCCCAGTGACATGCAAGGAAAATAAAACATTATTGGATGATGGAAGTCAGCAGAGCTCCCCCTCATATACAAAGCTCTGGAGCAACTTCACTTGCACATTGTCCGATGTGTCCGTCATAATGTCGCAGTCCCGATAAAAATCGCTGATCACCGCCATTAGAAGTAAAAAAAAAAATTATAATAAAAATGCCATAAAACTATCCCCTATTTTGTAGACGCTATAACTTTTGCGCAAACCAATCAATAATCGCTTATTGCAATTTTTTCCCCAAAAATATGTAGAAGAATACGTATCGGCCTAAACTGAGGAAAAAAATCGTTTTTTTATATATTTTTGGGGATATTTATTATAGCAAAAAGTAAAAAATATTGTGTTTTTTTTTCAAAATGGTCGCTCTTTTTTTGTTTATAGCGCAAAAAATAAAAACCGCAGAGGTGATCAAATACCACCAAAAGAAAGCTCTATTTGTGGGAAAAAAAGACGTCAATTTTGTTTGTGCACAATTGTCAGTTAAAGCGACGCAGTGCCGAATCGCAAAAAGTGCTCTGGTCAGGAAGGGGGCTGAAGCGGTTAATGTAGCATTACCCACAGTATAGCAGTTCCTGTTACTATAAGCCAGCCAAGCAAGCCTAGCCTACTGGTACATGGCTGCCCCCAGGAATGCCATGTTTACTGGCCAGGAAGTACAGGAGGCTAAAGAAAGGAAGATCAAAAGAGTTCCTGTGGTTTCAGGAGTGCAGTTGTCCGCAGGAGATAGCTGGGGCGGGTGTTTTGCGGGAACGTAGTCAGTCGGACATGCAGATGGGTCCGTTCACACACAGGCAGAGACATGGTCAACATACTGATTCTAGCTACACACTGGTTTAGCGTGCGAGACATGCTACTGGGAGGATGCTAAGGGATGTCCTCTGGGAACTGGAGAGCACCCACCCAGCCGTATATGTACATTGGCTGGGCAGGAAGTGGTTAAGGTTGAGCCCGATCGCTATCCAGTGCTGTGCCCATCTGCAGTAGATCTTCTCCCCTCTCTCTCTCCTCAAAGGCCTTACTGAGAGCCATTGGCTCCTGTTATTGTCAGTCAAATCCCGTGAGGAGGGAGCAGGGGGCAGGGCCGGGCCACCATATGTGTTTGTATGGATGCACACACAGCCGAGCCGAGCCCAGGATCAATCACGCATGTCTTCCCCCCATAGCAAGCTGCTTGCTATGGGGTAGATGGAGAAAAGGAGGAGAGATAAAAATAAATCCCTAGTAGCAATATACCCCCTTTCAATAAAATAGCCCCCAGCGACAATAGACCCTCACCAGCAACAATAGATTTCCCAGCAGCCAGAAACAATAGACTCATCCCTCAACAGTAAACCCTTCCCAACAACAATTGACCTCCTCAGCAATATAACCCCCCCAGCAACAATAAATCCCCCACTAGCAACAATAGATACCCTACATCAATAGATCCCCAGTAGCCAGCAACAATAGACCTATTAGATATTATTAATCCTTGCCATTACATATATTAATTCAGTGCTGGACGTGCCTGAATTCCATTCCCCTGTGTTCCCGCTGAAAAATAGCCTTGTCTAGATGTATATAAATCACCTTGCTCACCCTTTCAAAATGCAGAACGAGGGTAGAGTAAGGGCAGGCAGTATACATGTATAGTCACTTACATATACAGTAAAGCCCCATACACACGGTCGGATTTTCGCATGGATTCTGTCCGATCGGACAATGTTGTTGAAAAATCAGACCGTGTGTATGCACCATCGGACAGTGTACGTCGTATTGTCCGACGGACAAAGTCCTATCTCCTGCTGGATAGATTTTCCGACAATACGGTCCGATCACACCAAATCCGATCGTGTGTATGGTAGTCCGACCGGACAAAGTGCTACGCATGCGCAGATCACATTACAAGACCAAAGCTATTGGCTACTAGCCTCTACGTAGTCCCGTCGTAGGCAACAAACGTCACCACGTTCAGAATGATCGGATTTTCCGACAACTTTGTCCGACCGTGTGTACGCAAAACCAACATCAGACAAAGTATGACGGACATGGTCTGACGGACCTGGTCCTCGGATAATCCACGCGTGTGTATGGGGCTTTAGTGTTGCTAATGCACCCTCTATTTCCTTCTCCACCCCTCCAGTCATATATAGCAGCTATTTCTATAGACTCCTAAAGTGGCACTTTCCTTCTCCTCCTCTAGGGTGCATAACAGTCAAGTTTTTGGTCTGCTAATACACCCTTTTACTCCTCCTACTCAAGGACACATAGAAGTAGTTTGAATCTACTATTGTGCCCTTTTCCTCATCCTAAGGGGCACACATGAGCCATTTTTATGAACTCTTTTTTTATGAACATTTTTATGAACTCCTAATGCAGCCTTTACCTCCTCCTCCTCATAGGCAGCTAGCAGCTATTTATTTTGTGCATGCTGATGCATCATTTTATGATGTGTATATAGTTAACCCGCCTCCTCCTGTATATAGCTAACCCCCCTTCCTCCTGTATATAGTTAACCCCCCCCTCCTGTATATAGCTAACCCCCCTCCTCCTGTATATAATTAACCATCCCTCCTCCTGTATATAGCTAACCCCCCCTCCTCCTGTATATAGCTAACCCCCCTCCTCCTGTATATAGCTAACCCCCCTCCACCCGTATATAGCTAACCCCCCTCCTCCTGTATATAGTTAACCCCCACTCCTCCTGTATATAGTTAACCCCCACTCCTGTATATAGTTAACCCCCACTCCTCCTGTATATAGTTAACCCCCCCCCTCCTCCTGTATATAGTTAACCCCCCCTCCTCCTGTATATAGTTAACCCCCCTCCTCCTGTATATAGTTAACCCCCCCTCCTCCTCTATATAGCTAACCCCTTCTCCTCCTGTATATAGCTAACCCCCCTCCTCCTGTATATAGTTAACCCCCCTCCTCCTGTATATAGCTAACCCCTTCTCCTCCTGTAGATAGCTAACCCCCCTCCTCCTGTATATAGTTAACCCCCCGCCTCCTGTATATATTTAACCCCCCCTCCTCCTGTATATAGTTAACCCCCCTCCTCCTGTATATAGTTAACCCCCCCTCCTCCTGTATATAGTTAACCCCCCTCCTGTACATTAAAGTTAAATTGCTGCACTGAGACAAGAGCAGAAGGAACATGGCATGAGCGGCCGGCGCTGTGTGTTCAGTGGAGAGGGGAGGGGCCGATCCGTGCAGCTAACCCCAGCTTCAGTATTGTGAGAGGAGAAGCAGATTCATTAGCTGCACGGATCGTGCCCCCTTCCTCTCTCCACTGAACACAAGGGGGAACGATCTAGCAGTGGCGCCGGCGGCCATTTTGTTGAAGCCAGCTGCTCCAAAAATGAAAAAGCAAACATTCTCGATTTCCCTGAGCAAAATCCCGAATCGGGACAGCCTCCGATCACGAGGGTCCCAAAATCGGTATTGTCCCGGAAAAATCAGGACTGTTGGCAACTATGCAAATCATTGCCTTTGTTGCCAGTAGACATGTGCAATTCGTTTCGTTTTTCGTTTTTTTTTCGTTTTTTTCGTTCGTTCATTTTCGTACGAATGAACGAATCGTTCAAAACGAACGAATCCGAATAACGAATCGTTTGAATCGTACGAATCCGATTAACGAGTCGTTCGAATCGAATGAATCCGAAAAGCAACGAAAATCCAAAAAAACAAACAACGAAAATCCGAAAAACGAAAAAAGGAACAACGAAAATGAACGAAAAAATTCGTACATTCGTAACGTTTTTTTTTTTGTTGTTGAATTGGTAATTTTCCGTGTCCCTTGCAATGGTGCTGCTTAATGTGCTTCGAATGGATTGAACAAAAAAATTCGTACATTCGTAACTTTTTTTTTTCGATTCGTAACTATTTTTTTCGATTCGTAAACTTTTTTTTTTCGATTCGTAACTTTTTTTTTTTTTTTTCGATCCGTAATGAATGGATTGAACAAAAAAATTCGTACATTCGTAACTTTTTTTCGATTCGTAACTTTTTTTTTTCGTTTCGTAACTTTTTTTTTTCGATTCGTAAATTATTAAAAGGTAATAATAGCATACACATTACATAAAATTATGAATTATGCTCCGATTACGAATCTACGAATGTTACGAATGTTACGAATAACTACGAATGCGTCTGAATTTCGAATAAACGAATGAACGAAAATTAAACTAACGAAAAAACGAATCAACGAAAAATAACTCTTACAAATGTACGAATCGTTACGAATACGAACAACGACGACTTACGAATGTACGAATCGTTACGAATCAAGGAAACGAAAAAAACGAAACGAAAAAAAACGATTTTTTTTCGGAAACGAAAAAAACGAAAAGAAAATAAACAAATTTTTTTGTTGTGCACGTGTCTACTTGCCAGACAAGTGCAACCAGCAGCAAGGTTCCTAATCACTAGCCACATCAACATTAACAGTGTCCTCGATTATCCCCACATCAGTATAGTGCCACCAGTGACAGTGTAGCCAGCAACAGTGTTCCTGATTACTGCCACATGTGTCCCACTGTCACCAGACCAGTGTAAGAAAGCAACAGAGTTTCTGCAGCACAGTGAGAGTGACCCAGACTAGTGCAGTCAGTAACAGTGTTTCAGATCCCTACCACACCAGTTTCAGTATCTATACACCAGATTAAGTCAGCAATGGTGTTCCTGATCCCCCAGAGCCTTTGTTGCCAGACCAGTGCAGCCAGCAGCAATGTTCTTGATCACTAGTCACACCAGTACCAGAGTCACCAGATCCATTAACCCCATTAACAGTGGCCCTGATCATTGCCACATCAATATAGTGTTACCAGAGCCGGTGCAGCCAGGAACAGTGTTCTTATTCACTGCCACATTTGTCCCAGTGTTACCAGTGGAGATGTGCATGACTGAAAAATGTGTTTCGTTTCGGGTTCATTCATTAAGTAAATCATTTTGTTTTATCATAATCGTAATGTTAGAGTGATTTATTTTTTTGATTTTTTTTGTATATTTCGATTACTTTGAATGAATGAATGAATGAATGATTTGTATAGCGCTGCAACTGCGAACTGAATCGCCTCGAGGCGCTTGATCCGACCTGCGTTGATTCCTTCTTAGAAGAGGTAGGTCTTGAGTTTTTTCCTGAAGGCCCGATGGTCTTTTTCCAAGCGGATGTTCGTAGGTAGAGCGTTCAAACAACGAAAATCCGAAAAACGAAAAAAGGAACAACGAAAATGAACGAAAAAATTCTACATTCGTAACTTTTTTTTTCGAATGGATTGAACAAAAAAATTCGTACATTGTAACTTTTTTTTTCGATTCGTAAATTTTTTTCGATTCGTAAACTTTTTTTTTCGATTCGTAACTTTTTTTTTTTTTCGATCCGTAATGAATGGATTGAACAAAAAAATTCGTACATTCGTAACTTTTTTTCGATTCGTAACTTTTTTTTTTCGTTTCGTAACTTTTTCTTTTCGATTCGTAAATTATTAAAAGGTAATAATAGCATACACATTACATAAAATTATGAATTATGCTCCGATTACGAATCTACGAATGTTACGAATGTTACGAATAACTACGAATGCGTCTGAATTTCGAATAACGAAAAAACGAATCAACGAAAAATAACTCTTACAAATGTCGTTACGAATACGAACAACGACGACTTACGAATGTACGAATCGTTACGAATCAAGGAAACGAAAAAAACGAAACGAAAAAAAAAAACGATTTTTTTTCGGAAACGAAAAAAACGAAAAGAAAATAAACAAATTTTTTTGTTGTGCACGTGTCTACTTGCCAGACAAGTGCAACCAGCAGCAAGGTTCCTAATCACTAGCCACATCAACATTAACAGTGTCCTCGATTATCCCCACATCAGTATAGTGCCACCAGTGACAGTGTAGCCAGCAACAGTGTTCCTGATTACTGCCACATGTGTCCCACTGTCACCAGACCAGTGTAAGAAAGCAACAGAGTTTCTGCAGCACAGTGAGAGTGACCCAGACTAGTGCAGTCAGTAACAGTGTTTCAGATCCCTACCACACCAGTTTCAGTATCTATACACCAGATTAAGTCAGCAATGGTGTTCCTGATCCCCCAGAGCCTTTGTTGCCAGACCAGTGCAGCCAGCAGCAATGTTCTTGATCACTAGTCACACCAGTACCAGAGTCACCAGATCCATTAACCCCATTAACAGTGGCCCTGATCATTGCCACATCAATATAGTGTTACCAGAGCCGGTGCAGCCAGGAACAGTGTTCTTATTCACTGCCACATTTGTCCCAGTGTTACCAGTGGAGATGTGCATGACTGAAAAATGTGTTTCGTTTCGGGTTCATTCATTAAGTAAATCATTTTGTTTTATCATAATCGTAATGTTAGAGTGATTTATTTTTTTGATTTTTTTTGTATATTTCGATTACTTTGAATGAATGAATGAATGAATGATTTGTATAGCGCTGCAACTGCGAACTGAATCGCCTCGAGGCGCTTGATCCGACCTGCGTTGATTCCTTCTTAGAAGAGGTAGGTCTTGAGTTTTTTCCTGAAGGCCCGATGGTCTTTTTCCAAGCGGATGTTCGTAGGTAGAGCGTTCCATAGCCGTGGTCCTTGGACTGCAAATCTTCGTTCTCCCCTTGACTTGTACCGGGATTTGGGGACAAGGAGGAGGTTTTGGTCGTTAGATCGGAGGTTGCGATTGGGGGTGTAGTGTTGTATTTTTTCGCATAAGTATTGAGGAGCATCTCCTTGTGTGCATTTGTGGGTCAAGCAGAGGGTCTTGAATGTGATCCGATTCTTTACGGTTAGCCAATGGAGGGTCCTCAGGGATGGGGAGATGGATTCCCATGGTTTTTTTCCTGTGACTAATCTTGCTGCCATGTTTTGCACGACTTGTAGTCGTGCAATCTGGAATTTAGGTAGTCCTATGTAGAGGGAGTTTGCGTAGTCGAGTCGAGAGTTGATGATTGTTCCTACCACTACGGCTTTGTCCTTTTTTGGAATGAAGGGGATGAGTCTACGTAGCAGGCGTAGAAGGTGGTAGGATCCGCTGACTACTGATCCTATTTGTGCATTCATTGACATTTCTGAATCGAAGATGACACCGAGACTTTTGGCTTTTATGCTTAGGGGGATGGTCTGTCCAAGGATGGTGGGCGGAGTCCATGGTGTCGTAGATTTAGTTTTCCGGTTTGCATTTAGGAGAAGGAGTTCTGTTTTGGTTCCGTTAAGTTTGAGGGAGTTTGTGGACATCCAGTCGTCTATTGATGCGAGGCATTTTTCTAATTCCTGATATTGGTCTTTTTGTCCGGGGATCCGAAGGTAGAGTTGAGTATCATCTGCGTATGAGTGGAAGCATAGATCAGATTTGCTGATGATTTTTAGGAGTGGACGGATGTAAATGTTGAAGAGCACGGGTGACAAAGGTGATCCTTGAGGGACTCCATAGGAGACTGCACGGGATTCAGATGTGAAGGCTCCAAGTTTCACTGTCTGTGACCGATTTCCTAAGAAGGAAGTGAACCATGGTAAGTCTGAAACTGTGCATCCTGCTACTTCTTTGAGGCGGGTGAGTAAAGTGTTGTGATCCAGTGTGTCAAATGCTGCACTAAGGTCCAGGAGTACCAGGAGACATGATTCTCCATCATCTGCTGCTTCCAAGGCATCATCCCATATTTTGAGGAGAGCTGTTTCAGTGCCATGGCCCGGGCGGAAGCCTGATTGCAGAGGGTCCAGGAGATTGTGTGTGTCCAGATGGAGTTGTAGCTGTTGTACCACTACTTTCTCCATAATCTTGGAGATGGTGTTCAAGCTAGTTATCGGTCTTCGGTGGTTGGGGTTTCTTGGATCCAAGTTGGGTTTCTTTAGGAGGGGTTTGACTATGCCTTGCTTGAGGGAGTTCGGAACAATTCCTTCTTTGAATGACTGATTTATGAGTAGTGTTATAGTAGGTGCCAAGATGTCAGAGCATTCTTTCAGAAGTTTTGTGGGGATGATATCGTTGGGTGAAGTGCTGTCCCGGAGGCTTCTGATGATGTTTCTTGTGGTCTCTATGGCGATCGGGGTCAGCGAAAAATTCGGTGGTTGTGCGATGTTTGAATCGGCTTCCTCTTTTTGGATGCAGTTGATTGTATTTTTCTGTTGGATATTTTCCCGAATGCTGTCGATTTTGTCGATAAAAAAATCCGATAACTCATTGCAAAATTCTTGAGTTTCGTTGGTAGGGGGCTCTAGGCAGGTAGGGTTCATAGTCTGGGTGACTAGTTTGAATAGTTCACGAGGGCGGTTTAGGGCTTTTGTGATGGTGTTTGAGAAGTGTTCTTTTTTTGCTTTGAAGATAGCTTTGTGATATTTCATTGTGAGAGTATTGTATTTTGTGTCGTTTTCTTTAGAATAGTTTCTTCTCCAGGCTCTTTCAGCTCTTCTGCTTTCCTGCTTCAGTAGAGTAAGAGTTCCATTAAACCATCCAGAGTTTTTATTGCGGATGAGCGTTCTGCGTTTCGGAGCGATTGCGTCTGCTGTTTGTAGTAACGCTTTGTTTAAGGAGTTGAGTGTTTTTTCCGTCGAGTGGTTTAAATTTAAAGTTGTTATTTTGTTGGATAGTGTAGTTTTGAAGAGTTCCGAGTGTAGCTTCTTCTGAGATCTGGTCCAGTATGTCGTTGTTGAGTGGTTCGATTTCTGGAAGGTGTTGTTGGTGGTGATTTCGAATTTGATGGCGTGATGGTCAGTCCATGGTAGCGGCGAGTTGTTGAGTATGTTGATGATGATATTTTGTTTGAAGATGAGGTCCAGAGTGTGTCCTGAACCATGCGTTGGAGCATTTATCAGTTGTTGAAGACCTAGTTCTTCCAGTTGGTTTATGCAGGCAGAGGCGATGGGGTCTTCGGTGTTGTTTGCCCAGAGATTGAAATCTCCGAGTACCAGGACATTTTTGGTTTTCAGGGTGTGCATTGAAATAAATTCGGTGAAGGGTATCAGGAGATTTGTCTTTGGTCCTGGTGGTCTGTAGCATAGCAGTATATGAATGCTGTCTTGGGGTGTTGTTTGCAGCTGTAAAGAAAGTATCTCCATAAAAGGCACTGGGTTCTGTAGCGTGGGTTTGACGAGCGTAAGGTGAGATTTGAAGATCACTGCTAGGCCTCCTCCTTTTTTTCCTATTCTATGCTCCGTTAGGATCCTGTATTTTTCAGGGACCAATTCGGTTAGGATGGTGTTGCAGTCAGGTGTTAGCCAGCTTTCTGTGATGAAGAGACAATCCAAGTTGTTTTGGGTGATGAAGTCGTGGACTTCTTGTCTGTGCTTGACTGCCGATCTGGTGTTAATCAAGGCGCATGTTAAGTGTTGCGGCTGAGTTGGGGTCTTCCTTTGATTAGTGGTTGATTGAGGGTTGATCCTTAGTAATTGCTCTTTTTGTAGTATTTTTTGAATGGGCGTTGGCAATGTTGAGGTGATGTTTCTTAGCCTGCGAAGGGTTTCCGCTGAGTATTTGTAGATGCACATGCTGAGAGAGCAAAAAAAATAGAAGTATGATGATGGTGATATTGATTTGGCGACAATGTGGTTGCTGTGGAGATAATGGTTTTGCAAGATGTGGCTGATGAAGGTCCTGCGAGATGTGGCTATCGAAGTGGCGAAGGTCCGGTTGATGGGAGGTGATGGTCCTCCAAGATGTGGCTGTCGATGTAGCGACGGTGTGGTGGCTGCGGTGATGATGGTCCTGCGGGATGTGGCTGATGAAGGTCCTGCGAGATGTAGTTGCTGAGGAGATGATGGTCCTGCGAGATGTGACTGACGAAGGTCCTGCGAGATGTGGCGACGGTGTGGTTCCTGAGGAGATGATGTTCCTGCGAGATGTGCCGACGATGTGGTTGCTGAGGGGATGATGGTCCTGCGAGATGTGGCGACGATGTGGTTGCTGAGGGGATGATGGTTCTGCGAGATGTGGCTGACGATGGTCCTCCGAGATGCGGCTGTCGATGTGGCGACGATGTGGATGCTGAGTAGATGATGGTCCTGCGAGATGTGGCTGTCGATGTAGCGACGGTGTGGTGGCTGCGGTGAGGATGGTCCTACGAGATGTAGTTGCTGAGGAGATGATGGTCCTGCGAGATGTGACTGATGAAGATCCTGCGAGATGTGGCGACGGTGTGGTTCCTGAGGAGATGATGTTCCTGCGAGATGTGCCGACGATGTGGTTGCTGAGGGGATGATGGTCCTGCGAGATGTGGCGACGATGTGGTTGCTGAGGGGATGATGGTTCTGCGAGATGTGGCTGACGATGGTCCTCCGAGATGCGGCTGTCGATGTGGCGACGATGTGGATGCTGAGTAGATGATGGTCCTGCGAGATGTGGCTGTCGATGTAGCGACGGTGTGGTGGCTGCGGTGAGGATGGTCCTACGAGATGTAGTTGCTGAGGAGATGATGGTCCTGCGAGATGTGACTGATGAAGATCCTGCGAGATGTGGCGACGGTGTGGTTCCTGAGGAGATGATGTTCCTGCGAGATGTGGCGACGATGTGGATGCTGAGGGGATGATGGTCCTACGAGATTTGACTGACGATGATCCTCCAAGATGCGGCTGTTGATGTGGCGACGATGTGGATGCTGAGGAGATGATGGTCCTGCGATATGTGGCTGACAACGGTCCCTGCATAGGTACTATGACCCCTGTTACAACCTCCTGTTATAAACTCCTGGTTTTAACTCACCACTTAGACAAGTTCCACTTGGACAGAGTTCAACCAGTCTCAAAGATGAGCAGGCTCACGATGAGCTCTACACAAACTTATATAGGCCTGAAACACCTGGGAGCAATTAGGCACTCCCCTTAATTAGTAAGCTGAAGGAAGGAAAGAAAAAAAAAAACTGTTTAAAAAGTGTAAGAAGAAAAGGGTATTAAGAAGATAAAAAGGAAAAGGTCCAGAAAGAACCTAAAAATGTGTTCCTGCAATCACCAGCAGTCAAAAAAGCAAAGATTTGTTCACTCTCCACACAGTGTCCTCACTGTTTGGCTTCCAACCAAAATTCATATATTCTTTGTTTCGAATCAATTTGTATTTTCAGAAGTTCCGTTATTCTTTTGTTATTTTGGAAGATTGGCTATATCCCTGCTAGTCCAACCCACAAAGAGAAATGGAATGAGCTGGTTGGACGATATTGAATGGAGTTGTTTGCATCCGAACATTACGAACGGAATTACATTTATTTCGGATTGATTTGTTATGTTATTATTCGAAGATTCTGATAGATCCACCTCCATCCAACCAAAACACAATAAGAAGGAATCATATTATTTCACTTTTATACCTTACTGTATTTATTGCAATATGTTTCCATTTATATGTAGGGCATGCTTCATATTAATACAAAATGTTATTGCAAAAAGAATATTATCATATTATCCAAGACTTAGACTACTATATCATTCTCATCCGAGTATAACAAATGAATGTGAATTAATGTTATTCTGTTGAATTAATTTCCTTATTCCCAACTGACTTTGTTTGTTGCGCTACACACATACAAATGAAATGAACGGTCTCTCAAGTTCAACCCAGATACAAAAAAATCTTATTAGAAAATTCATGCTACACTCACTAGAATAAAAATGAATGGATAGGAATCAATTTGGATCATTTGTTATATAGTCATGTTATTTCAGATGCTTCAAACATTAAAGTGGATGTAAATATGTCATAATGTAGAGAATAAGATTTCATTTCACTTGAGCCCAGTTAGAAATATCTTGGCAAATTGCTGAAAACTTTGTCAAAAACGCCCCCTTGCTGTGAGTGACAGGTGATTTACATATCTCATGCACTAGCCTGAGACAGGCACAGACCACAGATCCACAGACCAGGGTGAAAGAAAATGTATTCTCGAGTGAACAGCAAGAAGAATATAGGGGAGATGTATGTAGTCAGAGTTGGGCAGAGAAGAACATCCAGTGATCTGATGATTGTTATAGTGCAGTGTGTGTGTCTGAGGTCACCTGATCACAGATAACATTCCTTTCCATCATTGTTATGTGGGGGAGGGGTGAATTTCTCACTTTTTATAATTACACAGGCTAGTGCATGAGATATGTAAATCACCTGTCACTCACAGCAAGGGGGCGTTTTTGACAAAGTTTTCAGCACTTTGTCAAGATATTTCTAACTGAACAATAAAAGAGGATTTCTCAGGGCTGGAGTAAATCTGTGTGGCAAGACTTGGCTCAAATGAAAGGAAATATTATTCTCTACATTATGAGTTATGACATCAAAAAAAAAAAAAAAACATTGTGCCATCAGAATGAAGTAAATAAATATAAATTAATTTGTTGTTTTCATTATAATTTATTTCAGATTCCTTGAAATTTGTTACTATTGTGATTTGGAGATTTAGATGCATCCGAATCTTCGAATCATGCAAATTTGTACTAATTCCAATTCATAATGAAACAAATCTCAGCTGTCTAGTCACCAGTAAGGATGAGCCGAACACCCCCCGGTTCGGTTTGCACCAGAACTTGCAAACAGGCAAAAGATTTGTGTGAACACCGTTAAAGTCTATAGGACACGAACATGAAAAATCAAAAGTGCCCCAGGGGACATGTATTAATGCAAAAAAAGTTTTAAAAACAGCATTTTTTTCAGGAGCACTGATTTTAATAATGCTTAAAGTGAAACAATAAAAATGAAATATTCCTTAAAATATCCTGCCTGGGGGGTGTCCATAGTATGCCTGTAAAATAGCTTATCTTTCCCGTGTTTAGAACAGTACCACAGCAAAATTACATTTTTTTTTTTTTTATTTAATACTTTTTTTATTTATTTTCCTTTCAAAAGACAAATACAAAATAAACATTGCATATACATACTTTCCAGATACTGTTGACTTGCATATTTACATCCACACAATACACCAAAAAAAAAAAAAAAAAAGAAAAAAAAAAAGAAAAACCCAAACCCCCTCCCCCAAATCAAATTATTCTCCTTCCCTCTCCCTCCTCCTCCCATCTCCCCCACACATCCTCCCTCCCCCTTACATTTCTAAAGGAAAAAAGTCATTAAAAACTGCTCAAGGCTGTAATGAATTGTCGGGTCTCGGCAATATAGATACAAATCATTGAAAAAAATGGCATGGGTTCCCCCCAGTCCATTACCAGGCCCTTCAGGTCTGGTATGGATATTAAGGGGAACCCCCCAAAATAAAAAAATGAGCCAAAAAAAATTATAAAAAATGGCGTAGGGGTCCCCTCCAACATCCATACCAGGCCCTTATCTGAGCATGTAACCTGGCAGGATGCAGGGAAAGAGGGGGATGAGAGAGTCCCCCCTGAACCATGCCAGGCCATATGCCCTCAACATAGGGAGGGTGCTTTGGGCTCCCCCAAAACACCTTGTCCCCATGTTGATGGGGACAAGGGCCTCATCCCCACAACCCTTGCCCGATGGTTGTGGGGGTCTGCGGGCAGGGGGCTTATAGAAATATGGAAGCCCTCTTTAACGAGGGGACCCCCAGATCCCATCCCCCCTATGTGAATGGGTATCGGGTACATTGTACCCCTACACATTCACCAAAAAAGTGTCAAAATGGTAAAAATGACAATTCGGGACAAGTACTTTATAAAAAATTTTTTTTAAAGTGTCCCGCGATGTCCATTCATCTTCGATTACAGCATCCGATGGACCGAGAAAATGTGCTAAAATTTTTTTTGAAAAAATCTAGTAACAAAAGAAAAAGCACCAGCCTACCTAGTTGGAACGTGAGATAGCCTATAGCTATTAAGGTTAACCATGCAAAAAACAATAAAAACTACTACAATAGTATCATCAATATTGTGCAAATTAACACACACAGTAACAGTCCTCTGAAACGTGATAACAATGATTGACCCTATATCTTGACGCAGTAGTCCTTGGTTAAGCAAAAAATAAAAAAGGCACATAAGTAAGTGAATAACAATCCAAATTAAGATATATGCTGTGAAGAAGTCTTCCAATCCTGAAGATAAGTAGAACACCTTCACCGACTAAAATATCACCCAAAGTGCTCAGTAAATGGGTGTCAGCTTACCAGATGATGTTGACCTTATTAACAACTTGCCAACCAGGCCATAGCCGAAAGACGGATACAGCGCGGTCGGCTTATTCTGGGTGGACGTCCGTGGGACATCCTCCCATAATCTTGCTCCCGCGCGCCCCATGGGGTGCACACTCTGGAACATCCGTGACCGCCGGGTCCACCGCATCACGGATCACGGTAAACGGTCGCTGATAATGGCCGTTTACCACGTGATCGCTCCGTCAAATGACGGAGCGATCACATGTAAACAAACCGGCGTCACGTCATGACGCCGGTTCCTCCCTCCCCTCTCTGTAACGATCGCTACAGTGAGAGGGGAGAAGCGGAGAGGGGGAGAGATGGCAGCAGCGCTGTGGGCTGGATGTGTAGTGCCCACAGTGCTGCTCTGTGCAACACTGTGCAATACTCTGCCAACACTGTGCAATACTCTGCCAACACTGTGCAATACTCCGCCAACACTGTGCAATACTCTGCCAATGCTGTGCAATATTCTGCCAATACTCTGCAACACTGTGCAATACTCTGCAACACTGCAATACTCTGCCAATACTCACCAATACTCTGCCAATACTCTGCCAATACTCTGCCAATACTCGCCAATACTCTGCCAATACTCTGCCAATAAATTGAATAGAAACAAAGAATTTTTTTTTTTTTTTTTTTTAACAAATTTTCAGTCTTTTTTGATTTATAGCGCAAAAAATTTAAAACCCAGTGTTGATTAAATACCACCAAAAGAAAGCTCTATTTGTGTGAAAAAAAAGACAAACATTTCATATGGGTACAGTGTTGCATGACTGAGTAATTGTCATTCAAAATGTGAGAGCACTGAAAGCTGAAAATTGGTCTTGTTAGGAAGGGGGTTTAAGTGCTCAGTGGTCAAGTGGTTAATGAAAAGAAGGTCAAGTAGGCTTTAGCAAGATAATGCTTGATGCAATGGGGGAGACTGTAGACTGGATTAGCCCCTCACATCGTTAGGGGTCACAGATGGGATATGAAAAAAAGTGGAGGAAACCAAATAGTGTAATCCTGTTTAATATAAAATGGTAAAAGACAAACAAAAAGCCAAATGGCTGCTTACATTGCTGGTGCCATTGCCCGGCACTGAGGCTGGAAAGCGTAGCAGAGAAAAGGTTGTGCGTCCCGCAGTATACACTGGAAGCTGGCGTGCATTCCATCTACAACGGTGAGCAACCAGAGGGACCGGGTGTGATATAATCACGTGACCAAGTACCGCCTCAACGTATGTTTCGTTTACACATCATCAGGAAGCGTACTTGGTCACTAGGGAGATGGTCTTAAATAGTATTTCACTGATTAACATCAAGGGAGAGGATTATAGTGATTAACAGCCTCGGTGCTGGTTATGAGTGGGCATTAGAACTAGTAATTACCCAGTTAATGAGTCATATGGAATTAGACACATTTAAGAAAAAATACAAAGTACATTAAAAACTTAAGTACTTTAAACTGAAGTAACTATATAAAAATAATATCTATTCACACACAAGTGAAATGTAGCAAATAGAAAAACATATCTCAATTAGGGATGAGCCGAACACCCCCGGGTTCGGTTCGCACCAGAACCTTCGAACCGACCGAAAGTTCGCGCAAATTTTCGAACCCTATACGTTATAATGGACGCGAACGTTCGAAATCAAAAGTGCTAATTACAACGGCCAATATGCATGTTAATGTCATAAAAACAGGTTTGGGGACCCGGGTCCTGCCCCAGGGGACATATATCAATGCAAAAAGAACTTTTAAAAACTAACGTTTTTTCGGGAGCAGTCATTTTAATGATGCATAAAGTGAAAAAAAAAAAGTGAAATTTTCCTTTAAATATGGTACCTGGGGGGTGTCTAAAGTATGCCTGTGAAGTGGCATGTGTTTCCCGTGTTTAGAACTGTCCTTGCACAAAATGAAATTTTTAAAGGAAAAAAAGAAGCCATTTAAAACCACTTGCGGCTTTAGGTTTGTTCTTAAGTAGAATCTGAACAGGTACATTATGAAGTGTAGCTCCATCCCAAAAAAATCTATTTTTAAGCTTTTTGGAGAACATAGGGAGGGGTTATCACCCCTGTAACATTTGCTGTCTTTGCACATCTGTTCAGAACATGTCACCTCACTTTCCGTCCCAATGACAAATGTTTTTGGAAAAAGTGGGGTTTTAATTGAAACAAGGATTGGTGATAAAGTATCAGTAGAGAGGAGATACCTTTTTCCCAAATTAAATCTAACAGGATAGAATTTCCCTTCCTAGGGGTAGATTTCCTCTCACTTCCTGTTTTCTCTTTCCATTTGCAAGTAGGAGTCGTTTGTAAGTTGGATGTTTGAAAGTAGGGGCCTGGCGTATATACTCTGCAGAAATTTGCCCTATTAGATGTTGGTGTAGCCACAAGACTGGTGGGCACAGGAATGGGCCCTGCTGTGAGTTAATAGATCAAGATTTGTAATTGCATGCACCTGTTGAACAGGGCAGAAAAATTGGGGGTGGTGGTGGTGGTGGACGGTGTTGCCACAAGACTGTAAGCTCTCACAGTTACTCTTGGTGGGCGCAGGAATGGGCCCTACTGTGAGTTATTAGATCAAGATTTGTAATTGCAAGCACCTGATGAACAGGGCAGAAAAATTGGGCCTTTGGCGGTGGTGGTGGACGGTGTTGCCACAAGACTGTAAGCTCTCACAGTTACTCTTGGTGGGCGCAAGAATGGGCCCTGCTGTGAGTTATTAGATCAAGATTTGTAATTGCAAGCACCTGATGAACAGGGCAGAAAAATTGGGCCTTTGGCGGTGGTGGTGGACGGTGTTGCCACAAGACTGTAAGCTCTCACAGTTACTCTTGGTGGGCGCAAGAATGGGCCCTGCTGTGAGTTATTAGATCAAGATTTGTAATTGCAAGCACCTGATGAACAGGGCAGAAAAATTGGGCCTTTGGCGGTGGTGGTGGACGGTGTTGCCACAAGACTGTAGGCCCTCATAGTTACTCTTGGTGGGCGCAGGAATGGGCCCTGCTGTGAACTATTAGATCAAGATTTGTAATTACCCGCCCCTGTTAAACAGGGCTGAAAAATTGTGCCTTAGGCACTGGTGCTGGTGCCACAACACTGCAACCCCTCACAGATACTGTACTTGGAGCACAGCAGTCACACGTGTTGCGAAGCATTTTTTTAAAAAATTGTAATTACCCGCCCCTGTTAAACAGGGGCTGAAAAATTGTGCCTTAGGCACTGGTGCTGGTGCCACAACACTGCAACCCCTCACAGATACTGTACTTGGAGCACAGCAGTCACACGTGTTGCGAAGCATTTTTTTAAAAAATTGTAATTACCCGCCCCTGTTAAACAGGGGCTGAAAAATTGTGCCTTAGGCACTGGTGCTGGTGCCACAACACTGCAACCCCTCACAGATACTGTACTTGGAGCCCAGCAGTCACACGTGTTGCGAAGCATTTTTTAAAAAAAATTGTAATTACCCGCCCCTGTTAAACAGGGGCTGAAAAATTGTGCCTTAGGCACTGGTGCTGGTGCCACAACACTGCAACCCCTCACAGATACTGTACTTGGAGCACAGCAGTCACACGTGTTGCGAAGCATTTTTTTAAAAAATTGTAATTACCCGCCCCTGTTAAACAGGGGCTGAAAAATTGTGCCTTAGGCACTGGTGCTGGTGCCACAACACTGCAACCCCTCACAGATACTGTACTTGGAGCACAGCAGTCACACGTGTTGCAAAGCATTTTTTTAAAAAATTGTAATTACCCGCCCCTGTTAAACAGGGGCTGAAAAATTGTGCCTTAGGCACTGGTGCTGGTGCCACAACACTGCAACCCCTCACAGATACTGTACTTGGAGCACAGCAGTCACACGTGTTGCGAAGCATTTTTTTAAAAAATTGTAATTACCCGCCCCTGTTAAACAGGGGCTGAAAAATTTGCCTTAGGCACTGGTGCTGGTGCCACAACACTGCAACCCCTCACAGATACTGTACTTGGAGCACAGCAGTCACACGTGTTGCGAAGCATTTTTAAAAAAAATTGTAAGTACACGCCCCTGTTAAACAGGGGCTGAAAAATTTGCCTTAGGCACTGGTGCTGGTGCCACAACACTGCAACCCCTCACAGATACTGTACTTGGAGCACAGCAGTCACACGTGTTGCGAAGCATTTTTTTATAAAAATTGTATGTACACGCCCCTGTTAAACAGGGGCTGAAAAATTGTGCCTTAGGCACTGGTGTGGTGGCATGGATCATTGAGGAGGAGGAAGAGGATAGTCAGTGAACATAAGAGGACAGTCACTCAGCATCAGCATAGGCAGTCTTGAAGGGATGTGATATTAAAAATTATTCGGTTATATCCGCCTCAGGTGCCTGGTAGCTGGTGGTGATCCAAGACTGATTCATTTTGATGAAGGTCAGTCGATCAACCGAGGCGGTGGACAGGCGCACCCTATGATCGGTGACAAATCCTCCAGCAGCACTGAATGTGCGTTCGGAAAGAACGCTGGAGGCAGGACAGGCCAGTAGCTCAATTGCATACTGTGCAAGCTCTGGCCAGTGATCCATCCTCAGGACCCAGTAAGCCAGAGGATTTTCGGTGGGAAAGGTGTCCAAGTCTGACCTTGCCCCAAGGTATTCCTGCACCATGTATATCAGACGCTGGCGATGGTTGCTGGAACCGATCATACCTTGGGGCTGCGGACTAAAAAATTGTCTGAACGCATCGGTCAGACGTCCACCTTCCCCGCCGCTCCTTCTGCTACTGACCGAAGCCTCAGCAACTCGTCGCCCAGGACCAGGAGTTTGTAGCCTCCCAGTTTCTGGGAACGCGTTGCACAGACCTTTCTGCAAGGCCTCCCTGAGATGTCTCATCCTCTGCTCCCTCTGCGACGGCAAGATAAGGTCCGCAACCTTACCCTTGTACCGCGGATCAAGGAGAGTGGCCAGCCAGTAATGGTCCCTCTCCTTGATCCGAAGAACACGAGGATCCTTCCGCAGGCTTTGCAGGATCAGGGAGGCCATGCAGCATAGGTTAGCTGAGGCATTCGGTCCGGAGTCTTCTGGGTCACTGAGGATGACATGATCGCCAGCCACCTCCTCCCAGCCACGTACAAGTCCACTGGTTTGTTGGGACTGTACATCATCCCTAAAAGACTGCTGCTGCTGATGCTGAGTGCCAGGCTCCACCTCCATGCTCACACAATCCTCCTCCTCCTCCTCCTCCTCCTCCTCATCCTCTTCCTGTGTGATGGGTGGGACAGAAGGAACACTGTCCGGATAAAGGGGGCCTTGAGAGGCAAGGAAGTCCTCCTCTTCCTGCCTCTGTTCTGCCTCAAGTGCCCTGTCCATTATCCCACGCAGCGTATGCTCCAACAGGTGGACAAGAGGGACAGTGTCACTGATGCATGCACTGTCACTGCTCACCATCCTCGTGGCCTCCTCAAATGGTGAGAGGACAGTGCATGCATCCCTGATCATGCTCCACTGACGTGGGGAAAAAAACCAAGCTCCCCTGACCCTGTCCTGGTGCCATAGTCGCAAAGGTACTCATTGATGGCCCTCTGCTGCGTGTGCAGTCGCTGCAGCATGGCCAACGTTGAGTTCCACCTGGTGGGCATGTCACATATTAGGCGGTTCTTGGGCAGGTTCAGCTCCTTTTGCAGCTCAGTCAGCCGAGCACTGGCATTATAAGATTGGCGGAAATGCACACAGACTTTCCTGGCCTGCCTCAGGACATCCTGTAAGCCTGGGAACCTGCCCAAGAACCGCTGCACCACCAGGTTGAGGACGTGAGCCATGCAGGGCACATGGGTGAGCTGCCCCTGTCGCAGGGCGGAGAGGAGGTTGGTGCCATTGTCAGAAACGACCATTCCTGGCTTAAGCTGACGTGGCGTCAACCACCTCTCGGCCTGCCCCTGCAGAGCTGCCAGAACCTCTGGCCCAGTGTGGCTCCTGTCCCCCAAACACACCAGCGCAAGCACGGCATGGCATCTTTTTGCCTGCGTACTTGCGTAGCCCCTTGTACGCCTACGGAGCACCGCTGGTTCCAAGGACAGAGCACTGGAGGAAGAAGAAGAGGAGGGGGTGGAGGAGAGAGGTGTGTCACAACCAGTAGCAGTAGTAGCGTTTTGGAGGCGTGGTGGCGGAACAACCTCCAACACTACTGCACCTTGTCCTGCATCCCTCCCAGCTGCCAATAGAGTGACCCAATGGGCCGTGAAAGAAAGGTACCGTCCCTGTCCATGCCTGCTGGACCATGAGTCAGCGGTAATATGCACCTTACCGCTGACCGCCCTGTCCAGCGAGGCATGGACATTGCCCTCCACATGCCGGTAGAGAGACGGAATTGCCTTCCGTGAGAAAAAGTGGCGTTTGGGAACCTGCCACTGAGGAACCGCACATTGAACAAACTCACGGAAGGGGCCGAGTCTACCAACTGAAAAGGCAGCAGTTGAAGTGCTAGCAATTTAGCCAGGCTAGCATTCAACCGCTGGGCATGTGGATGGCTGGGAGTGTACTTCTTTCTACGGTCCAGCAGCTGGGGCAGGGAAATTTGCCTGCTGCAATCGGACGTCGGTGTACTGCAAGTACTTGGTTGTGACACACCTAATTCTACACCTTCAGTCCTCTCAGAGCAGCTTTCAGAGAGGACTGAAGGTGTAGTGGGGATGGAGATCCCAGCTGAGGAGGAGCAAGGAGAGGTCCGCTTAGTTCTTTGGTGTGGGTCTTTTATGTGTGCCTGCCAACGAGCTGCATGGCAGGTCGCCATATGTCTGGTCATGCTTGTGGTGCCCAAGCGGCTGATGTTTTGGCCACGCGAGATACGCTTGAGACAAATATTGCAAATAGCAGTGGTGCGATCTGATGCACTCGTCTCAAAAAAGGCCCACACCAAAGAACTTTTCTGATAACGTGCAGAGGCAGCGCCCTGCACAGGCGGAGCTCTGCGGTGTTGTACAGTTGCTGTGCTGGCCTCTACCTGGCCTCCAGGGGGCATCCTGCCTCGTTGGACATGTGACGCCGCATCCTCCTCCTCCTCGTCCTCCTCCTCATCCTCTCTCCCTTCAGGCACCCACGTGGAGTCAGTGACCTCATCATCCCCTCCCTCTTCACCACTAGAGCAAACCTGGCAGTAAGCTGCAGCTGGTGGAACAGTACTGCCAGATTCCTCAAGCTGGGTATCATCATCCGAGCCTTCGAATCGTTGGGCATCCTCCTGGAGCATGTACCCAACACTGTGCTCAAAGAGTTCGGGGGACTCCTCAGGAGGACATGGTGGGTCTAGGGAAGGGGTGGCTGATGATGCTCTGCCAGTACCCTGAGCCTGGGTGAGAGAGGATGAGGAGGATGAGGAGGGCTTGGTCATCCATTCTACCAAGCCTTCAGCATGATGCGGCTCCACATGTCCAGCTGCCGAAAACAAAGACGCGCGTGTCCCATGGCCACGTGCTGATGACGATGCACGACCACGTCCACGTCCACGTCCACTAGAAACAGAGCCTGCCTGCCCTGTGTTCTTGGCTCTGCACGCTCTGCCTCCCCTTGGCGGTCTTCCAGCCATTGTAGTCGGTAGTCCTGTGGGTGCTGCTGAGAAGAATATATAGGAGCTCTGTGTGATGCCACTAACACACTAGAAGTCCTATGGGTGCTTCTGCAAAGAAAATAGAGGAGCTCTGTGTGATGCCACTAACACACTAGAAGTCCTGTGGGTGCTGCTGAGAAGAAAATAGAGGAGCTCTGTGTGATGCCACTAACACACTAGAAGTCCTATGGGTGCTTCTGCAAAGAAAATAGAGGAGCTCTGTGTGATGCCACTAACACACTAGAAGTCCTGTGGGTGCTTCTGCAAAGAAAATAGAGGAGCTCTGTGTGATGCCACTAACACACTAGAAGTCCTGTGGGTGCTGCTGAGAAGAAAATATAGGAGCTCTGTGTGATGCCACTAACACACTAGAAGTCCTATGGGTGCTTCTGCAAAGAAAATAGAGGAGCTCTGTGTCATGCCACTAACACACTAGAAGTCCTGTGGGTGCTTCTGCAAAGAAAATAGAGGAGCTCTGTGTGATGCCACTAACACACTAGAAGTCCTGTGGGTGCTGCTGAGAAGAAAATATAGGAGCTCTGTGTGATGCCACTAACACACTAGAAGTCCTATGGGTGCTTCTGCAAAGAAAATAGAGGAGCTCTGTGTGATGCCACTAACACACTAGAAGTCCTGTGGGTGCTGTTGAGAAGAAAATATAGGAGCTCTGTGTGATGCCACTAACACACTAGAAGTCCTATGGGTGCTTCTGCAAAGAAAATAGAGGAGCTCTGTGTGATGCCACTAACACACTAGAAGTCCTGTGGGTGCCGCTGAGAAGAAAATATAGGAGCTCTGTGTGATGCCACTAACACACTAGAAGTCCTATAGGTGCTTCTGGGAAGAAAATATAGGTCTGTGTGATGGGACTAACACACTTCAAGTCCTATAGGTGCTTCTGGGAACAAAATATAGGATCTCTGTGTGATGGGACTAACACACTTCAAGTCCTATGGGTGCTTCTGGGAAGAAAATATAGGTCTGTGTGATGGGACTAACACACTTCAAGTCCTATAGGTGCTTCTGGAACAAAATATAGGATCTCTGTGTGATGGGACTAACACACTTCAAGTCCTATAGGTGCTTCTGGGAACAAAATATATGATCTCTGTGTGATGGGACTAACACACTTCAAGTCCTATAGGTGCTTCTGGGAACAAAATATATGATCTCTGTGTGATGGGACTAACACACTTCAAGTCCTATGGGTGCTTCTGGGAACAAAATATATGATCTCTGTGTGATGGGACTAACACACTTCAAGTCCTATAGGTGCTTCTGGGAACAAAATATATGATCTCTGTGTGATGGGACTAACACACTTCAAGTCCTATAGGTGCTTCTGGGAACAAAATATATGATCTCTGTGTGATGGGACTAACACACTTCAAGTCCTATAGGTGCTTCTGGGAACAAAATATATGATCTCTGTGTGATGGGACTAACACACTTCAAGTCCTATAGGTCCTTCTGGGAACAAAATATATGATCTCTGTGTGATGGGACTAACACACTTCAAGTCCTATAGGTCCTTCTGGGAACAAAATATATGATCTCTGTGTGATGGGAGTAACACACTTCAAGTCCTATAGGTGCTTCTGGGAACAAAATATATGATCTCTGTGTGATGGGACTAACACACTTCAAGTCCTATAGGTCCTTCTGGGAACAAAATATATGATCTCTGTGTGATGGGACTAACACACTTCAAGTCCTATAGGTGCTTCTGGGAACAAAATATATGATCTCTGTGTGATGGGACTAACACACTTCAAGTCCTATAGGTGCTTCTGGGAACAAAATATATGATCTCTGTGTGATGGGACTAACACACTTCAAGTCCTATAGGTGCTTCTGGGAACAAAATATATGATCTCTGTGTGATGGGACTAACACACTTCAAGTCCTATAGGTGCCTCTGGGAAGAAAATATAGGTCTGTGTGATGGGACTAACACACTTCAAGTCCTATAGGTGCTTCTGGGAACAAAATATATGATCTCTGTGTGATGGGACTAACACACTTCAAGTCCTATAGGTGCTTCTGGGACAAAATATATGATCTCTGTGTGATGGGACTAACACACTTCAAGTCCTATAGGTGCTTCTGGGAACAAAATATATGATCTCTGTGTGATGGGACTAACACACTTCAAGTCCTATAGGTGCCTCAGGGAAGAAAATATAGGTCTGTGTGATGGGACTAACACACTTCAAGTCCTATAGGTGCTTCTGGGAACAAAATATATGATCTCTGTGTGATGGGACTAACACACTTCAAGTCCTATAGGTGCTTCTGGGAACAAAATATATGATCTCTGTGTGATGGGACTAACACACTTCAAGTCCTATAGGTGCTTCTGGGAAGAAAATATAGGTCTGTGTGATGGGACTAACACACTTCAAGTCCTATAGGTGCTTCTGGGAACAAAATATATGATCTCTGTGTGATGGGACTAACACACTTCAAGTCCTATAGGTGCTTCTGGGAGAAAATATATGATCTCTGTGTGATGGACTAACACACTTCAAGTCCTATAGGTGCTTCTGGGAACAAAATATATGATCTCTGTGTGATGGGACTAACACACTTCAAGTCCTATAGGTGCTTCTGGGAACAAAATATATGATCTCTGTGTGATGGGACTAACACACTTCAAGTCCTATAGGTGCTTCTGGGAACAAAATATATGATCTCTGTGTGATGGGACTAACACACTTCAAGTCCTATAGGTGCTTCTGGGAACAAAATATATGATCTCTGTGTGATGGGACTAACACACTTCAAGTCCTATAGGTGCTTCTGGGAACAAAAATATATGATCTCTGTGTGATGGGACTAACACACTTCAAGTCCTATAGGTGCTTCTGGGAACAAAATATATGATCTCTGTGTGATGGACTAACACACTTCAAGTCCTATAGGTGCCTCTGGGAAGAAAATATAGGTCTGTGTGATGGGACTAACACACTTCAAGTCCTATAGGTGCTTCTGGGAACAAAATATATGATCTCTGTGTGATGGGACTAACACACTTCAAGTCCTATAGGTGCTTCTGGGAACAAAATATATGATCTCTGTGTGATGGGACTAACACACTTCAAGTCCTATAGGTGCTTCTGGGAAGAAAATATAGGTCTGTGTGATGGGACTAACACACTTCAAGTCCTATAGGTGCTTCTGGGAACAAAATATATGATCTCTGTGTGATGGGACTAACACACTTCAAGTCCTATAGGTGCTTCTGGGATCAAAATATATGATCTCTGTGTGATGGGACTAACACACTTCAAGTCCTATAGGTGCTTCTGGGAAGAAAATATAGGTCTGTGTGATGGGACTAACACACTTCAAGTCCTATAGGTGCTTCTGGGAACAAAATATATGATCTCTGTGTGATGGGACTAACACACTTCAAGTCCTATAGGTGCTTCTGGGAAGAAAATATAGGAGCTCTGCCTGCCTGCCACGAACACACTACAAGTCCTATAGGTGCTTCTGGGAACAAAATATAGGAGCTCTGCCTGCCTGCCAGGAACACACTACAAGTCCTATAGGTGCTTCTGGGAAGAAAATATAGGAGCTCTGCCTGCCTGCCACGAACACACTACAAGTCCTATAGGTGCTTCTGGGAACAAAATATAGGAGCTCTGCCTGCCTGCCTGCCAGGAACACACTACAAGTCCTATAGGTGCTTCTGGGAACAAAATATAGGAGCTCTGCCTGCCTGCCACGAACACACTACAAGTCCTATAGGTGCTTCTGGGAACAAAATATAGGAGCTCTGCCTGCCTGCCACGAACACACTACAAGTCCTATAGGTGCTTCTGGGAACAAAATATAGGAGCTCTGCCTGCCTGCCACGAACACACTACAAGTCCTATAGGTGCTTCTGGGAACAAAATATAGGAGCTCTGCCTGCCTGCCACGAACACACTACAAGCCCCTCTTTCTAAATCAATCTTTGTAAATGAATCTATCTAACTCAATCTCTCTAAGTAAATCTCTCTAACTAACTAAATCCAGCAGAGTGTCACAGATCTATCCTGCTCTATCTGCGCCGGAACAGCATGTGACCGGCGCAGACGGCGTGGCGGCCTTTTATAGGGGGGGGCGTGTACTAAAGCCCCTGAGCTGTAATTGGCTACAGGCGTCCTGCCTGTAGCCAATTATGGCTCTTCGAGTTTCTGGGGCTGTGATTGGCCAAGCATGCGGGGTCACAGTGCATGCTTGGCCAATCATCAGCCAGCAATGCACTGCGCCGGCCGCGCCGGCCGCAATGCATTGCGGGGCCGCTCGCATCACACGAACGTGATGCGAGCGGCCAAAATAGTTCTGGGCTCGCCGAGCGAGCGAACGCCCGGTGCTCGATGCGAACGTGGGTTCGCATCGAGCACCGGGCCCATCCCTAATCTCAATAGATACAGTTGCATATTAACCATAAATAAATGTAGATTTAAATTGTTAATTATATTTAAAAAAAATATTTTTGAAAAAATCTGGTAACAAAAGAAAAAGCACCAGCCTACCTAGTTGGAATGTGAGATAGCCTATAGCTATTAAGGTATAGCTATAGCTATTAAAAATGAATCGAATAAAAAATATGAAAATTAAAGGCCACACCCTAATAATTAGGGATAAAATGGAATGGAGATTAGGCAATTGGGACATATCTTAGTGGGTTCATTCATTGGTCAGAAAACAATTGAGGTCCAACTCAATGTTTAAACTCTAAGGCTGCATAGTATGCAAACGATACAGCCACTGGGTTTCAACCCTGGCATATACCACCAAAATATCGCCCAGAAGGGAGGATAAAGGGCAAAGAAAGGGGGAGGGGAGAGAGCACAAGGACAAAGAGGGGTATACTGGCGCGTGACTCAATGGGGCATCCTTTACACATATTAGACCTATGCGTGGGCGTGGCGGAGTGGCACGCCGCCGACCCAGGGGAGGTGTGGGGTACTTAATGAGTGGTCAGGTGGGTATAGCAGGTGTGGTATAAAGATAGTGCTCTGTTCTTGAGGTAAGAATTTTTTAATATGTTTTGATGTAATTGCGTTTTATATATTATCACATACATCAATCTCATTCAAGTCTTTGTACTTTTTTCTTTACCCCAGGTTCTTTGCCCTATATATATTCATGTAGGTGTTCTATCTTCCCCTGGCTTATGATCCCTTTCATGTATGAGATCTTTTTGAATATCTCCTTTTGCTGCTAGACTGCACCACCATACCGTTTCTCTTTCTTTTTTGATCAAAAGGGATCCCTAAAATCAGCATTGATAGGTATGCACTGACTCCTTGGCACAAAATATATACATATATTTTTTTCTTTATAATAAATGTTGTCATTACCAACATTATTTTGACTTATCAATCAGATCAGTCACTTAATGTGTTTATTATATTTTGTTTTTGCTATTAGGTCAATATTGCGGTTAAAGATGACAGACTAATGGTAAAAGGAATCTTTGACTGTCCTTCCTGTCTTTATGCCAGTATACCCCTCTTTGTCCTCGTGTTCCCCCCCCCTTTCTTTGCCCTTTATCCTCCCTTCTGAGCGATATTTTGGTGGTATGTGACGGGGTTTCTGCACTTGACATGACATTTTGCTGCTTTCCACGTGAACACTCCCCTTCTCTTTTATTGCCTTGAGCAATTGATCTCCAGTGCTAAAAACGTCTAAGCCCCCGTACACACGGTCGGAAATTCCGACCCCAAAATCCGTCTGATTTTGTCCGACACTGGTGTTGCATACACACGGTTGGACAAAGTTGTCAGAAAATCTGATCATTCTGAACGTGGTGACGTTCGTTGCGTACGACGGAACTACGTAGAGGCTAGTAGCCAATAGCTTTGGTCTCGTAATTTGATCTGAGCATGCGTGGCACTTTGTCCGTCGGAATTCTCGACACACAATCGGAAAAAGTCTGATCGGATTTTGTTGTCAGAAAATTTGAGAGCAGGATCTCAAAATGTTTCCGTTGGAGATTCCGACGGAAAAAGTCTGATGGAGCCCACACACGGGTGGATTTTCTGACAACATGGTCCGATCGGACATTTTCCGTTGGAATTTTAGACCGTGTGTACGGGGGCTAACACATGAGGTCAGTTTTTGATATTAATACACATGTATCCTTACTAATTAACCTGCTGTATATTTGCATGAATTTCATAACATTATATGTACATTTATGATCTCTATATCAATCTTATAGATTGCTTGTAGCTATATGGAAGCTTTTCATCCCTCTCCTTTCCTTCCCTGAAGAAGACCCCTACTCCATATGTCGAAACGCGTTGGTTTTTATCTGTCTGTCTGACAGTTGGTCTGGGTTTCTTCCAGTGTTACATGTTCTAATCTCATGTGCATTTCAGTGTTATCATGTGTTTTAGCTCTTTTTTGATATAATGTCCATTAAAATTTGTACTTTTTACTAAATAATCTCTCTTGAGTGTTCATGGTCCTCTAAAGTCTCATTTTTGAGGAAAATTTATTTTACATGTTGTACAAGGGATGTGGATTTTAACCTCTATTTTCTCATCCAATTAGTATTAACCACCTTTCTGTCCATGTGAGGATGAAGGGAGTGGGAGTGGGAGTCCCCATCACATGCCCGGCCCGGAGCTGGGGCAGGAAACCCAAAACCAAGTCAAGGGGTCAGCTCGTAGGCAGGTCAGGTCTTCACAATGCAATCCCAGAGAGCATAGATGATCTAATAACAATCCGCACCAATCTGGAAGATAATGATTGTATGGTGAGTGGTGTGTGAAATTGATAAATAGTGAAAAAGTGGAAAAAAGGTGAAAAAAATGTGCATGAATCTATCCTCTTTTGTTTGACAGACTTGTGTACACATGATCAGAAAATCTGACAACAGACTGTTGTCCGCAGACATTTGTCTGCGGGAAATCTGACAACAATTGTCCGATGGAGCGTACAAACGGTCGGATTTTAGGCCAACAGTCTGTCAACACACCCACAATTCCTGTCGGAAAATACAATTGTGTGTACGAGGCTTTAGATTAGGATTGCACTTATGATCGACACAAACCCAAAGCTCATCTCTACACACTATCCTTAACATTAGACATGGTTAAAAGAACATCTGCTAACCACCCTTATTACCACCCAGAAGAAAAGGAAAACATCATCAAGTACCATAATTAATATATTGTCACCTATGTAAAAAGTTTACGAGTTTAAACTTGCCATTAACCTGACAACCAACAGTCATGGAAATAAGTCTTTGCAGTAAACTGACCACCATTAAACCATGAAAAAAAATATAAAACTGGGAGATTGTCAGAAGACAAAGTCAAAGCTGGGAAGCTATCTGAGCACTTTTAGCAGTGTTTTTTTCAATTCACTTAATTTATTTACTTAACTATTTTCATTACTTTAGTACTTATTGCTTTACTGGCTGTTTATACCTCAATGTTGCTATTTACATTGTATCTATCTATTTATCTATCTATCTATTTATCTATCTACAGGTATCTATCTATCTATCCTTGGTTTTTATACCAACATATGTATATGTTATGTTTTTCAAAAGCGTTTAAATTGAAAACATTCCCAACACCCAGGAGCTCTTCCCTTAAGCCCCGTACACACGGGCAGAATGTCAGGAGGCAAAAATACCAGCCAACATTCTGCCTGTGTGTATGTCGGTCTGTTTGGACAGAAGCCGGCTTCTGCTGGTTGTGCATGCTGGAAAAGCAGCAGCCGACCAGCTCCCAATCAGAGCTCTCTGCCAAAGAGTCCTTATCCGAGTGTTTTGGCGGGGGGGGCGTTGAACTAATCTTGCATGGTTAGTACAGTGTCTTCAACCAGAGCTGACGGGTTATTTTTCGTGCAACCAGCTGGGTTGCAAGAAAAAAAACGAATGGTGTGTACCCGGCTTTACAAATAACACCATATTAGGTAAATATGATTTTATTGCCATAAAAGCCACAAACTTTCAAGCCCTGCTTATGACCCATATACCCAGGGGTCACGTGGATGTCAAAAAAGAGAGGCACAAAATATGATGTGTCTTGAACATATTGTTTAGGGATCGAGGGCACGCGTTTTTAAATGAAAAGAATTTGAAAAAAAAAAACATGGCAGAAGAGGCTGGTCAGCTTATCCAGCCAATTTGGGATTATTTGTGGATCATAGTTTGCTAGGAATTGGCCTTATCTGTCCAACCCTCATACATAGCAGAATAATGAGAAAATACAATAGGTATGCTCCTGAGTTTTTTTTTAAACTCATGTTATTTTTGGTTGGACAAACCAGCCCTTACCAAAACTGAAATGTCAGCTGAACTTTAAAAAATAAAAATAAAAAAAAATACTACAAACATGCATTTTTTTCTTAAAATGTCTGATTTATTCCTGAAAAGAAAATTTCTTGCTTTTTAAAAAATGTCAGGAAGTTCTTATAATGAAATAATATAACCACATCTAAGTAGGATAAATCAAAACATCATGGCTTCAACTGCTGCTAAAAACACAAGATTATCTCCCTGACACTAAATCTTTCGAAAACTTAGCAGCGGTAGGCGTTACTTGTGATAGGATTATGGCTGTATCATCTAAAATAACTCCTTCTAATGAATAAATGCCCCATTGCTATCATAAACACAGTTTGCAAGACTTTCAAAGTTTCAAATAATTTATGTGCTATGGTCTACTAGATCTCTATAGGCCGGTCTGTTTCTGTTTAATTCTGGGATACCTAATTGCAGTGGAACACTTTTAACACTGTTAAATTAAAACAAGCTCGGCTACTAGCTTGTTCTTGCCTAGGACTTGGCACCACTTCAAAACTTTGAAACCCCAAAGCAATCTCAGATGTTTAATTCATTCCAAATATCTCTTTCTTACTTAAAATAAAACAAAGGGCATGCAAAATATCATTATCTGACTCAAATAGTGTTCAGAGGGGGGAGAAAAAAAAACGATGAAATGAGAAAAAAAACACGATGAAATTAGATATTTCATCTGTAAAGTGGTTTAATAGCTCTATCGGTGTCTATTTAGAATAGTCATAACCACATAAAAGCTTAGTGCTCCAAGCCCAATGAGGAAGTGTTTAAATGATCGTATGGGAAAATCAGCGTAATTTGATGTTTGTGTATTATTTTAAGGTATAGCGTTTACATTTTTACCATGTGTCTTTTAAAATTGCTTTGAACATACTGATTTATTTTAAACAATGTTTAAAATATGTTTTAGGGAAAAAAAGACTTACCAATTAGTAAATAAAAAAATATATATGTAGGTTTTTAAGCCTTCTGTAAAAGCCTCTGATAAAAATGAAGCAACTGCGTTGTCTTAACAGCATCGTTACCAGACATATTTTTTTTAGCTGACAGTTTTTCTTTCAAGATTAATGTGCTTATGAAAACCGTGTGCGTTACTCCATGAGGCAAGCTTGAAATCCATCAACATTACCATCATAATGACACAATGCTGGGAGAGCAAACTAAATGACAAACAGAATCTAGTTTTCACAGAGACCAGTGTGTGTTAAGGGAAATGGTCTGTAGCAGATCCTGGCTTCGCTCCAAAAGACTATTCCAGCTCTGGTTTAACATTCGAGAACTCAAAGGGAAATAGACTTGTAGGAAGAAGCCTCCTCTATGATCTTTGTAACATTAATCTTGGTATGTTTAAGTAAGATGTATGCTGCCTCCCTAATCTGTCATATTGGCGCTAATAATGGATAGTAGCATCGTAAATAAGAAATACGACACATATTACACCTGTGACTACCCCCGAGTGATCCCTTTCTTTCTGTTGGGGAGTTTAAATATTAAATGTTTCCCATGGGGACAAGTATTTATTTTTCTTACAACTACATCAGCCTATACATTTGTACCATTTAAAGGCTTAAAGGCTCACAATAGCAAAAAAATAATGGTTAATATTTGTAATGATAATAGTATACAGTGATGGAAAAAAGTATTTGATCCTCTGTTGATTTTGTACGTTTGACCACTGACAGAGAAATGATCAGTCTAAAATTTTAAGTGAGAGATAGAATAACAACAAAAATATCCAGAAAAACGCAGTTCAAAAAGGTTATGAACTGATTTGCATTTTAATGAGTGAAATAAGTATTTGACCCCTTTTCAAAATATGACTTAGTACTTGGTGGCAAAACTCTTGTTGGCAATCACAGAAGTCAGAAGTTTCTTGTAGTTGGCCAGCAGGTTTGCACACATCTCAAGAGGGATTTTGTCCCACTCCTCTTTGCAGATCCTCTCCAAGTCATTAAGGTTTCGAGAATAACGTTTGATAACTCAAACCTTCAGCTCCTTCCACATATTTTCTATGGTGTTAAGGTCTGGACACTGGCCCTCAGGACCTTAATGTGTTTCTTCTTGAGCCACTCCTTTGTTGCCTTGGCTGTGTGTTTTGGGTCATTTTCATGCTGGAATACCCATCCATTACCCATTTTCAATGCCCTGGCTGAGGAAAGGAGGTTCTCAACCAAGATTTGACAGAATATGGCCCTGTCCATCGTCCCTTTGATGCAGTGAAGTTGTCCTGTGCCCTTAGCAGAAAAACACCCCCAAAGCATAGTGTTTCCACCTCCATGTTTGACGGTGGGGATGGTGTTGAGTTGATGCCAAAGAGCTCAATTTTGGTCTCATCTGACCACAACACTTTCACACAATACTCCGAATACTCCGAATCATTCAGATGTTCCTTAGAAAACTTCAGACGGGCCTGTACATGTGCTTTCTTGAGCAGGGGGACCTTGCGGGTGCTGCAGGATTTCAGTTCTTCACAGTGTAGTGTGTTACCAATTGTTTTCTTGATGACTATGGTTCCGGCTGCCTTGAGATTATTAACAATGACCCCTTATATGTACAAATATATAAGGGGTCCATATAGTGAACTTGGTGTTGAGTTATTCACTTTACGGTCAACACAGAGGACAAGGGGGCACTCTTTATGTCTAGAGGAAAAGAGATTTCATCTCCAAATACGGAAAGGTCTCTTCACAGTAAGAGCTGTGAAAATGTGGAATAGACTCCCTCCAGAGGTGGTTCTGGCTAACTCAGTAGATTGCTTTAAGAAAGGCCTGGATAATTTCCTAAATGTACATAATATAACTGGGTACTAACATTTATAGGTAGAATTGATCCAGGGAAAATCTGATTGCCTCTAGGGGGATCAGGAAGGGATTTTTTCCCCCTGCTGTAGCAGATTGGAGCATACTCTTCTGGGGGGGGGGGGGGGGGTTGCCTTCCTCTGGATCAACTGTGAATATAGAATTGGGTATATTGGATTGTACGATATTTTTTATTTTTATTTATTTATTTTTTTTATGGTTGAACTGGGTGGACTTGTGTCTTTTTTCGGCCTAGCTAATTATGTAACTATGTAACAAGATTCTCCCACGTGTTTCTGGGCTTATTCCTCACCATTCTCATGATCATTGAAACTCCATGAGGTGAAAATCGAATCAACTTTTGTCACCCTCTCACCCAGCTGCTTGGCGATGGTCTTGTAGCCCATTCCAGCCTTGTGTAAGTCTACAATCTTGTCCCTGACATCCTTGGACAGCTCTTTGGTCTTGGCCATGGTGGAGAGATTGGAATCTGATTGATTGCGTCTGTGGACAGGTGTCTTTTCTACAGGTAACAAGCTGAGATTAGGAGCACTCCCTTTAAAAAAAAGTGCTCTTAATCTCAGCTCGTTACCTGTATAGAAGACACATGGGAGCCAGAAATCTTGCTGATTGATAGGGGATCAAATAATTATTTCATGCAAATCAATTTATAACTTTTTTGAAATGCGGTTTTCTGGATATTTTTGTTGTTATTCTGTCTCTTACAGTTAAAATAAGCCTACGATTGAAAT
Organism: Lithobates sylvaticus; assembly: GCA_028564925.1. NCBI lineage: Eukaryota > Metazoa > Chordata > Amphibia > Anura > Ranidae > Lithobates > Lithobates sylvaticus. Next base: position 100,186,597 of record CM053028.1, on the reverse strand, counting down.
TATAGACTGATCATTTCTTTAGCAGTGGGAAAACATACAAAATCTAAATTTTATATTTAATATTACAATTTAAATTTAAAATGTAATATTTCACGGGTTTTTACTCTTATTTTTCTCCAATTTTACATGCAGACCAAGATGCACAGCAAAAATGATGGTTGTGAAAAAAAACTGTGTCTGTAAAAAAAATGTTAGCTGGAATTAAGCTTTTTTTTGTTGTTTACTTAAAGGCTGTGTAAAACCACGTGTCTATTTTAGGCTACTCTGTCTACAGGGTGACAGGTGGATCCAGAAAATCAATGGATCCACTGGTAGGATCAACAGATAGCTAAATTGTATTATGGGGAAGCAAAAGCTGCTGAGCTACATAGCTATAGAGTTACAAACTGTAGTTAGTCAGGCTGAGAAAAGACACAAGTCCATCCAGTTAAACCAATAGCAAAAATAAATAGAAAACCTCTATATACAGAATCCTATAAGAGGAAAGCAAATAAAAACCTTATAAAGCATGGTCGATTTGTATCAGTGGTGGGAAAATAAATTCCTTCCTGATCACCCAGAATGCAGTCATTAATTCCCTGGTTATGCAATTTCTGATGTTATTACCGCTAAATGGACATGTGCGATTAGTTTCGTACGAATTCGTAATTCGTACGAATTTTTCTAAATTTGTACGAATTTACGAATCCGTAGTAAGAAATTTTTCTAATACGAATTCCGTACGGAATACGAAATACCGTTTACGAATTTCGTCGCCGAAATTATTCGAATTCGAATACCAAATATCGAATTTCAACTAATATGAATTCCCTATGGCTTTCCCCATGATGTCAGAGGGAGGCGGGGTCACCAGGTGCCCTCCGTTATAGAAGACCTGTCAGCCGGAGCGAAGCCTCACAGAGCGGGAGCCTCCCATTGCGAGGAGCGGCCCGACAGAAGAACAGACGCCGACACCATGGAAGAAGATGCCGGACGAGAAGGACGAGAAGACCGGAGCAAGAAGAAGCGGATCGGAGGAAGAAGAAGATGGAAGAAGAAGATGCCGGAAGGAGAAGATGAAGAAACCGAAGGATGAAGAAAGGAAGAAGACCAGAAGAAAGAAGATTTTAATAAAGTAATTTCTCAAAGACCGTCTCCTGTCATTTTTACAATTTTTGACACTTTTTTGGTGAAATGGTAGGGGTACTTTTGTACCCCCTTACCATTTCACATGAGGGGGGGGGTCTGTGGTCCCCTTGTTAAAGGGGGCTTCCAGATTCCGATAAGCCCCCCGCCCGCAGACCCCCACAACCACCGGCCAGGGTTGTGGGGATGAGGCCCTTGTCCTCATCAACATGGGGACAAGGTGCTTTGGGGGTCTCAGACCCCCAAAGCACCCTCCCAATGTTGAGGGCATGTGGCCTGGTACGGTTCAGACGAGAGGGGGGCCGCTCTCGTCCCCCCCTCTTTTCCTGCGGCCTGCCAGGTTGCGTGCTCGGATAAGGGTCTGGTATGGATTTTGAGGGGGACCCCACACCATTTTTTTTGGCTAGGGTTCCCCTTAAAATCCATCCCAGACCTCAAGGGTCTGGTATGGATATTTAGGGGGACCCCACGCCATTTTTTTTTTTTATTTGTCTTGGGTACCCCTTAATATCCATAGCAGACCTGAAGGGCCTGGTTATTGAATTTGGGGGGACCCCCATGCTTTTTTTTTATCAATGACTTCAATGAATGACTGTTCTCTGTGTTACGGATCCGACAATTCATTAGCCGGCAATAGCCGAGAGTGATTTTAAATAGCTTTTTTTTCCTGCAAAAATGACACTTTGTGCAGGAACAGTTCTCAATATTACATATACTGAATCTCAAATTCATTTGAAGCATACGTTATATCCGCTATTATAATTTCTTTCATATTAGTTAAAATTCGATATTTGGTAGTAGTTGGATTCGAATTGTTCTCTGTGTTACGGGAACCGGCAATTAGATGCGAGTGATTTTAAATAGCTTTTTTTCCTGCAAAAATGACACATTGTACAGAGACAGTTCTAAGCACGGGAAACATGCCCCCCCCCCTTCATATATATACTATAGAGTTGTATGCCTGTGAATGGGGGGGCATGTTTCCCGTGCTTAGAACTGTCTCTGTACAAGGTGTTATTTTTGCAGGAAAAAAAAGCTAATTAAAATCACTCGCGGCTAATTGCCGGTTCCCGTAACACACAGAGAACAATTCGAATCCAACAACTACCAAATATCTAATTTCAACTAATATGAAAGAAATTATAATAGCGTATATAACGAATGCTTCGAATGATTCGAATGAATTCGAGATTCAGTATATCTAATATAGAGAACTGTTCCTGCACAGTGTCATTTTTGCAGGAAAAAAAAGCTATTTAAAATCACTCGTGGCTAATGAATTGTCGGATCAGTAACACAGAGAACAGTCATTCATTGAAGTCATTTTTTTTTTTTTTATCAATGAATGACTGTTCTCTGTGTTACGGAGCCGACAATTCATTAGCCGCAAGTAATTTTAAAAAGCTTTTTTTCCTGCAAAAATGACACTTTGTGCAGGAACAGTTCTATATATTAGATATACTGAATCTTAAATTTATTCGAATCATTCGAAGCATTCGTTATATCCGCTATCATAATTTCTTTCATATTAGTTGAAATTCGATATTTGTAGTTGGATTTATTAACGATTCATAACTATTCGTAACGATTCGTAACTTGAAATTGAAATTCGATATTTGTAGTTGGATTCGAATTGTTCTCTGTGTTACGAGAACCGACAATTCATTAGCCGTGTTAACGATTCGTAACTTTACTAACGATTCGTAAAATTTTTTACAATTCGTACGAAATTCGTATTTCGTACGAATTCGAACGGAATTTCGTACACGAATTACGAATTTTTTTATATACAAATCGGAACGAAACGAAACGAAACAAATTTTTTGACAGTTCCCATGTCTACCGCTAAATGTTAATTTCTAGTTATATTTTATTCAATTAAAAATGCATCCAGCTCTTTTTTAAAACAATCTGCTGAGCTGACCGGGACTATTTCTTGAGGGAGTCTATTCCACATTTTCACAACTCTAAAGACCGACTGGACACACGAAAGGTAAAGGTACACATGAACAGACTTTTTGACGGGAAATGTTCGATGACAGGCTGTTGGCGGTAAATCCGAGTCCGTGTGTATGCTCCATCGGACAATTGTTGTCGGACTTTCCGCTAACAAAGGTTGGCTAGCAGGTTTTCAAATTTTCCGTGGACAAATGTGTGTTGTCGGATTTTCCGATCATGTGTACACAAGTCCGTCGGACAAAAGTCCAAAGTACAAACACGCATGCTCTGAAGCAAAAGTGGTCAGTCTTGTAAACTGGCGTTCGTAATGGAGAATTAACATTTGTGATGTGGCAAATTATGAAATCTCCAAATGCAGCGCACAATTCTCTTCTTCTTTAACCGCTTCTCGATCACCTCACGCATATATACTGCGGCAGAAGGGCACGTACAGGCAGAATCACGTACCTGTACGTTGCCCTTTAAGAAGCGGCGGGAAGCTTCGTGAGTCGGGTCGTGGCTCCCGCAGACTCGATCGCCGTGGGGATACCCGCGATCGTCTCAGGGAGAGGAAGAACGGGGAGATGTAAACAAGCATCTCCCCGTTCTGCCTAGGGACAGTGTCACTGATCTCTGCTCCGCGTGATCGGAACAGAGATCAGTGACGTGTCATACACAGCCACGCCCTCCACAGTTAAAAACACACCCCAGGACACACTTAACCCCTACACTGCCACCTAATGGTTAACCCCTTCACTGCCAGTGTCATTTACACATGAATCAGTGCATTTGTAAAGCACTGATTCCTGTATAAATGACAATGGTCCCAAAAATGTCCATTGTGTCCGCCATAATGTCACAGTCGCGATAAAAATCGCTGAACGCCACCATTTAAAAAAAAAAAAAATTATTAATAAAAATGCCATAAAACTATCCCCTATTTTGTAAACGCTATAACTTTTGCGCAAACCAATCAATAATTGATTATTGCGGTTTTTTTGTTTACCAAAAATATGTAGAAGAATACGTATCGGCCTAACTGAGGAAAAAATCTTTTTTTTATATATTTTTGGGGGATATTTATTATAGCAAAAAGTAAAAAATAATGTGTCAGGAGGGGGGTAAATTCTTCCTGGGCTGAAGTGGTTAATGGGATAATAATGAAGCTGCTTTGCTGGTGATACTGATGGAGTTATTGCAAACAAATTTTCAATGCCTTTTTTTTTCTAGTGATATCAAGAATAATATCATTATGCTTTTTTTTTTATTTGGGCAAGTTAGCACAACGCCATTATCCCGTAGTTTTTAAGATCAAAGATACAACTATGTTGGTGTCCCTTGTCAATTTTACATTGTATTTTTTTAAATGTAAATGCCTACTCCCAAAATGTAATTTGAAGTAAAACTAAATTTTTTTATTGTGCGTTAAAAAAAAGAAAACAAATAAAATTAGACATGCTATCTGCCAATAGAACTTAACCAAAAAGTGCATTCTATGCATCCAAAAATATAGAAAATATACAAAATCAAATCATTATTCAACCAAAAAAACAATGTCAAAGCAATAACTCCAAGGCCAATAATAAATAACACGTCTGGTTAAAGAACGGCCGTTCAGAAACGAACTGAAAAGCGACAAATGAAAAGTGCGAAATGAAAAGCACGAACACTCACCAAACTTCTACTAACACGAAGCTCTTTAGCGCCACTCTTTGAGTTCCTTCTGATAATTTCGTGTTAGTAGAAGTTTGGTGAGTGTTGATTTGTGCTTTTCATTTTGCACTTTTCATTTTGCACTTTTCAGTTCGTTTCTGAATGGCTGTTCGTCAACCAGACATGTTGCAGAATCAGAGGAGATAACGTGTTATTTATTATTGGCCTTGGAGTTATTGCTTTGACATAATTTTTGTTGGTTGAATAATGATTTAATTTGGTATATTTTCTATATTTTTGGATCCATAAAATGCACTTTTTGGTTAAGTTCTATTGGCAGATAGCATGTCTAATTGTATCTGTTTTCTTTTTTTTTAATGCACAATAAAAAAATTGTGGAGAATAATACTTGGCTATGAGTTTTACATCAAATGACATTTTTGGAGTAGGCAGTTACATTTAAAAAAATACAATGTAAAATTGACAAGGGACACCAACAGAGTTGTATCTTTAATCTTAAAAACTACGGGATAACGGTGTTGTGGTAACTTGCCCAAATTAAAAAAAAAAATTCTTGATATCACTAGAAAAAAAAAGCCTCTGCAAAAACTCCATCAGTATCACCAGCAAGGCAGCTTCACTATTATAACATTAAAGAAGAAGAGAATTGTACGCTGCATTTCGAGATTTCATAACTTGCCACGTCACGAATCTTAATTCTCCATTACAACCGCTAGTTTACAAGACCGGCCACTTCTGGCTCGTCCTTGCTTTCGAGCATCCGTGTTTGTACTTTGGACTTTTGTCCGACGGACTTGTGTACACACGCTCGGAAAATCCGACAACGCGCATTTGTCCGTGGAAAACTTGAAAATCTGCCATCCAACATTTGTTGGCGGAAAGTCCAACAACAATTGTCCGATGGAGCATACAAACGGTTGGATTTACTGACAACAGCCTGTCATCGAACATTTCCCATCGGAAAGTCTGATCGTGTGTACGAGGCTTTAGGCTGCATTCACACCTGTGCGTAGGGTCTTTGCGCGATTTTCTGTAATTTTTTCACGCGTTTTATGTGCGATTTTGGCGAGTTTTTATGTGCCACTTTCATGTTTTTATGCAGCATTTTTGAGCTTTGGCGTTTATTAGCTAATAGAGAAAACTATTATCTGTTGCATCATTTGTTGCTAGGTATTTCAGCCTTTTTATCTTTTCTATTAGCTTTTATTTCTTTTTTTATTATTATTATTAATTTATTATATTTTTTTTGTTAGGGTAAGGGTTAGAGTAAAGGTTAGTTTAGGGTTAGGAGATGGGGTTAGGGTTATTTTTTATTTATTTATTTATTATTATTATTATTATTATTATTATAACAACTACTACTACTACTAATAATAATAATAATAACAATAATAAGTGAATAAATAAATGTAAAATAAATACACAAATAAATGAAAATCATAAATAAAAAAATAAATAAATAAATTCAATAAATTAATACAAAGTAACAATAAATAAATAATTAACCTGTAACTTTAACCCCTACCCTTTAAAAAATAAAATAATAATAAATAACTAAACACCCTAACACCAAATAAATAAATAAATTATTATCATTAATTATTCTTTTTTTGTTCAGGTTTGGATGTTTATTGTTATTTTATAATAATAATAATAACAATAATAATTAATAATTTATTTAATATTTTTTAAGGTTGGGGTGGGACTGATGTGAATGTACAATGTATATGTAAAGCGCTGCGTAAATTGGCGGTGCTATATAAGTACCTGAAATAATAATAATTATTTATTCATGTATTATTACACATTATTAATTTATTTTACTTATTTATGATGATTTTTAGTTATTTGAATATTTATTTTACATTTATTTATTCATATCTTATTACTATTTTATTTTTAAAATGTTTTCATTTGAGCATAAAATCACGCAAAAACCTGCGACAAAACATAATTTGTAATAAAAACATCTTTGTTATTCTGAAGCTTCCCTTCAACCACTTTGCATATTATTTTATATATACTGTGTTTCTGTACTTGCCAAATATGCTGCAGAAATCTCCCTCCACTATGTCTAGCATTTTAACTGTGGGCAGCTGCTGCCTGTTCACTTCCTGGATTTACACAGACACACAAAGGCAGTCCTCCAGCTCTCATTGGCCCTCTTATGACTCATCCCCTGCCCTTCCTCGTAAACTCTCACAAGAGAGCTGCGCATGATTGTCATAAGCCTAGGCTTATTACCAGACAAGAAAAAGGAAGTGGGCTGTAAAAGGTATTTACTGGCATAAACATTTTTTTACTATCTAAAGTTAAAACAACAAGGGCAGAAGATTTAACCACTTCAATACAGGGCTTTTAAACACCCTTCCTTACCAGAGCACTGCGTCGCTTTAACTAACAATTGCGCGGTCGTGCGACGTTACACCCAAACAAAATTGACGTCCTTTTTTTCCCACAAATAGAGCTTTCTTTTGGTGGTATTTGATCACCTCTGCGGTTTTTATTTTTTGCGCTATAAACAAAAGAAGAGCGACAATTTTGAAAAAAAACACAATATTTTTTACTTTTTGCTATAATAAATATCCAAATTTTTTTTAAAAAAAAAACTATTTTTTTCCTCAGTTTAGGCCGATACGTATTCTTCTACATATTTTTGGTTAAAAAAATCGCAATAAGCGTATATTGATCGGTTTGCGCAAAAGTTATAGCGTCTACAAAATAGGGGATAGATTTATTTAATTTTTTTTTACTAGTAATGGCGGCGATCTGCGATTTTTTTTTCGTGACTGCGACATTGCGGCGGACACTTCGGACACTTTTGACACATTTTTGGAACCATTCACATTTACACAGCGATCGTTGCTATAAAATTGCAATGATTACTGTGTAAATGTGACTGGCAGGGAAGGGGTTAACACTAGGGGGCGCTGTAGGGGTTAATGTGTTCCCTATAGAAGTGATTCTAACTGTGGGGGGAGGGGACTCAAGGGGAGGAGACCGATCATGTGTTCCTCCGTACTGGGATCACATGATCGGTCTCCTCTCCGCTGACAGGACGTGGTCCCGTTGTTTTAACGGGCAATCGCGGGTGCCCGGCGGACATCGTGGCCGCCGGGCACCCGCACCGGGTCCCGAGCGATGCCCCCCAGGCGGCCGGGAATCCGAGGACGTCATATGACGCCCACCCAGGATGGTAGATCCACCTTGTGGGCGTCATATGAGCATGAGGCGGTATTGAAGTGGTTAATAGATGGAAAGTTGAAAAAAAATACTGAAAATCCGCTTTAAGTAACCTACTAAGAGACTTTTGCATTGCATTTTGAATCAATGGCTAGGAGAGTCATGCTTCAATATTTGCATATTTTTATGCCAAAGGATAAAATGCTTCCAGGATTTGCTGTTTAGGAATTCTTATAAGGTGTATAAGCTGTTTGCTGTGTATATGCTTTAAAATATTTATTTTGGTTACATACAGATTGGTCTGATTTGGCCAACAGATGGATGAGGTTAGCAGGCCCAGATGAACATGCATAGCTACCATTTCAGTTAAGTCTGGATTAATCTGCTAAAAAACAGCTCACATGCAAAAAGGGCAATTATTCTGAAAAAAATAAAAAAACATAATTAATGTAAATATTTTTCACAAAACAGTAATATCATTACAATGGCTTGCATCCCATACGCTCTAGTTTTATTTCTGGCATTTAATTTATCATGTGATTAGAAAATTACAGTCTTACTCAAAACCATAAAAAATAATTGGGGGGTGCATGCATGGCTTCTGACCATGGCGGACATGTGAGACTCAGGCTCCATCCTCCACCGTCTCTCTGGGACTCCTGCTGCCCGACATACTGCATTGATAGCCACAGGAGTTACCTCCCCGTACTCCCGTGACGGCCGTGAATCCCATGGGCAAGATTGGTGACCAGAGGCACATCTACTCTGCAGCCTACAGGCCTCAGTCCTCCTTCACCATGGACCGCTTCCTATTTAGGCCTACATCCCTGGCCTCTAGTAATCAAGAGTAAGAGCTGCACCCACCCAAACATCACACGCCTGAGGCAAGTACCCTCTTTGATATCCCTTACACTCAGGCACAGGGATCTCCCACTCCCCTAATGGCAGAAGTACTAGATGCAAAGCTGCATTCTGTGTTCCAAAACCTCACTCACAACATCACATAGGAGGTGGGGAAACTTGCTAAAGAACTGAGAGGGGAAATCGTGCAATTGGGAGAGCGCACTGACAGCCTGGAGACAAAGTTTGACGAAATTATACAATATATACAGGTCCTAGAAGAGGACAATGCTGCCATAAAACATAGTCACCCAGCTCCAAGCCCAGCAGGAGGACCTGGAGAATAGGGATCGCAGACAAAATCTGCGGATCAGGGGTATCCCAGAAACAGTGGAAGACCAAGACCTCCACCCCTATATACTTATCTTGTTCAATATAGCGACTCCCAATATCCCTGATATTGACTGGCATTTAGACACAGATCATTAGCTCCTAAGTCCACTTCAATTATTACGACAGCAAAGAAGCTTTAAAATTGCTACCCGGAATAAATACAGGCTGGATTTCAAAGGATCCAGGATCCAGATCTTCAGCGATCTTTCTCCTATTATGCTGGCAAAACGAAGGAACCTTTGCCCTGTGATGCTTCACCTCCAGGCGCATAAAGTAGTGTATCGCTGGGGTTTTCCCTTTCACCTCTCTGCCTTCCGTGATAGCGTACAGTATTCCTTACGTGATCTTCAAGAAAGTGATGCTGTTCTACGCAACTTAGGCCTGCCTCCCGCAAAGACGATCCTGCACCGCTTTCTGCAACTCCTAAACCACCGATGGCTCCAAGTCGCATCTGGACCCCAGTGTGACAGAAGCAACACAAATCCACCTTCACACCTCAGAGGTGCCCATTATACAGATTTCCAACCTGATGGACACCAATGCATATTTTGGTTATGATCTCTGATTTTTCCTGGCCCCCTGACATTTTTATGTGGCCATGGCCCCATCATCTGTTTTTTTTTCTCACCCAATGCCCAAGGGGGGCACCGCTTGTTGCGACTTTCACATTCTGGTTTAAAAATGTAATCTTTTATATGTTTCTTATGCTTTGTATTCCAGGCTTTCATATTCCGGAAGACAGTGGAGGACTCTCCTCCCCCATTTTTTGGAGGTCCCCATTACCCTCTTCCTAGTCCAAGGCTTCGACCTTGGCTCCCTGGAGGTATGGTGCCCTTCAGGCTTCTTTTTTGATGTAATATTCATTTTTTTTTCTTGTGTTTTCTTCTCTTTTTTTTCCTTTTTTCAGGTCTTTTTTTTTTACCTGTGGCTGCTACATCTCATGGACCTAATGCATTCATGTTATGCTACTGTTTTCCTAAGTCTTATTTGGTTGTTTTATACCCTCTACCTGTCCCACACACCATGTAATTATATACCTAACGTATACCTAACGTATACTATGCGGTATTTCATTTGCCTTTTAATGGATTAAGTTACTTTGGCGCTAAAGTTTCTTACTTGTAATGTCAAAGGTTTAAACTCTATTCAAAAGCGGTGGTTAGCTTTGAAAGAGTTTAAATCTTCCAGGGCTGATGTGATCATGATCCAAGAGACCCATTTCCGCCCTGGGGGATCCTTTAAATTTGCTTGCAAACACTTCCCAACACCCTTTATGGCCTCTGACTCATCTGAGAAAGCAGTAGTGATTTTAGTTAAACGCTCATGCACCCTGAGCATCAAATCTTCATACTTAGATCCCCAGGGCAGATTTATCATCTTGGATTGCACATTCCTCACTTACTCCCTTACTCTAGTTAATGTTATGCTCCTAACTCTGGCCAAATTCAATTCCTTTCCACAGTATTTAACAACCTAGACAAATTATCCCAACCTTTTGAGGTTATCGGTGGGGATTTTAACATTACCATGTCCCCTGGCAGGGATAGGCGTATACTATTTCCAACCACGATGGTCACCACAGCCAACCACCTCTCGACCTCTTTCCGTAAACTCACGAGAGTGCGTAATCTCCTAGATGTTTGGAGGATTAATATATGTCCTACTCTCACCCCCACAAGCTTTACTCTAGACTGGACCACTTCTTTGTATCCTCACCCCTTTTGACGTCTACAGTTTCCTCAGAAATTAACCCCATAACCTGGTCAGACCACTCCTCTGTCAACTTAGACATTGCCCTATCCTCTGCCTCCCCCTGGACCTGCCACTGGCATCTCAACAAGTCCTTACTAAGTATTCCAGAGACTAGGGACCACCTATCCACCAGCCTGCCTGAGTCAATTCAATGAAAACACGGTCTCTGAGGCCTCCACCTTCTGGGAAGCACATAAAGCTGTCTTTCGGGGTCAATGTATCTCTACAGGCTCCTGCTTGAAAAGGGATGCCCCGTTCCAACGCTCTTCTATCTCGACCAAACTCTGCAAAGCTGAGAAGCTCTTGGTATCTTCCCCCACGGTGGTTAGGCTCCAAAACTTTATTTTCCTACGAAACCAAATTAGATCCCTCGATATGAATAGAATCGATAAATCTCTTCTGTGGTCCAAACGGAAATTTTATGAGTACTCTAACAAACCTCAGAGAATACTGGTAAATAAATTGAGGCCTCACCCCTTCCTTTCATCCCCAGATGTTCTCATGCAAACTGATGGTACCCCACCTACTGCCATCTTACCATGTCCAAAGTATTTGGAGAATTTTATCATAAAATATACAATTTTCTAAAAACAGACCCCAACTACCATTTCACACAAGAAAAATTTGACTCTTTTTTTCAATCCTTACACCTACCTAAACTCTCTCCAGACCACCTTTTATCCTTGAACGCTACGGTTACCCCAAAGAATTAGCTGAAGTAGTCAAAAACCTCCCAGCTCATAAATCTCCTGGCCCAGATGGTCTACCTTCCTTAAATTATAAAACCTTCCACCCGATTTTAAGCCCACACTTAATATCCTTATTTACCCCATCCCCAAGTAGGCTTTGTGCCCGCTAGACATGCCAGCAACAACACTAGACGCACCATTGATCTTATTGACCTATTAAATAAAACAACACGCCCTGCCCTAATTTTGAGCCTAGACACTCAAAAAGCTTTTGATAGGCTCAGCTGGCCCTTTATGTTTGCCACCCTTTCCAAATATGGATTTAAAGGCCCCTTTTTAGCAGCGCTACACGTTCTTTACTCCCCACCTTCCTCCCAAGTTCAGATGTCCTCCATTTTATTGCCATCATTGCCTTTGAGTAACGGTACCAGACAGGGCTTCCCCCTATCTCCTTTGCTCTTTATTCTATGTCTGGACCCCTTACTGAAGCCATCCGCACTCATCCTGAAATTCATGGGGTCTCATTACGCCAGAGAGAGTATAAACTTTCTTTGTTTGCAGACGACATCCTACTGACACTGACCAACCCCCATACCATATCTCCATGACTTTGAAAAATTTTGGCACAATCTCTGGGTACAAAACCAATACGAGCAAGACGGAAGTCCTACCATTACACATCCCTCCCCCGACACTTGTTATTCTACAACAGAACTACTCCTACCACTGGTGCTTACAAACTCTCAAATACCGAGGGATAAACTTAACCTCCTCATACCCCCCTTTACCGGGCCATTTCCCCCCCCCCCCACTCTTCCGTGACATTGACCGACTTTTGTATAGCCAGCTCAGTGATGCTAGCTCCCCGCTCTAGAGGGGGTATGGGAGACCCGTACCTTATCAAATACTACTTCGCCACCCGTCTTAAACCGATTATCACATGATCTACTAGAATGGCATTCAGTGTTTGGTCAGAGATAGAAATGAGTATAACATGTCCACCCCTGCTCCATGATCTGGTCGACCCTAGAGACCTCTATTGCCCAACTGCGGGACCTTTATCTACACCCAATGTCATTCACAATCTCTATATGGAAGAGATGTGAACAGTTCTCTCGCTCTTCACCATGTCCACCTCTACTAAACGTGCTTTTTAACTTTTTTAACTTTTTACCAGATAGTCTATCCTACACCCGAATTTACCCCTTGTCAAAGGCTGGAATTTTTCAGGTTCAAAACATACTGCATCCATTATCTCATAACCTTCTATCTTTTGCGGAAATTCAATGAAAACACCAGATCCCCAAACAACTATTCTACTCCTGTTCTACTCCTATCTCAAATTTAAACACTACTTTCTCTCTAAATCCCAAACCCTAACCCTAGATAAACCCACCCCATTTAAACTTTTATGTGCCCAAGGCCCATACCAGACCCACCTTATTTTGGATATCTATATGTATCTCCATAATACCCTCCCACTTACTAACACACAATATCCATACATGCAGAAATGGTCTCAGGTTACCCAACAAACTATTTCTGTCTCTCAATGGCAGAAGATTTGGGAGGCTGTTTCCAAATCATCAAGATGCGTGGAGCAGAGAGAGACGGCTTATAAGATACTGTTCTTTTGGTATAGAACCTACATAGATTTGATCCTAAGTTTGATCCTAAGTTCCCCGGGTGTGCTGGAGTTACCTGGGTGACATTGGCTCACACTTTCCTATTTTTTGGGAATGTCCTCTCATCCAACCATTCTGGTCCACCATTCAAGCCCACTTACAAGAACTTCTTGAAATTAATCTACCCCTGGATCAGATTAATTACCTACTGGGTCTGCCGTTCCCTGGCATCTCCAAGCACACCCAAAAATTAGCTGCCTTTATTCTCTTGGCAGCCAAAAGGGCTATACCTTTGAGAGCGCTATCTCCCTCCCCACCTAGCCTCTCACAGGCTTTGCAGATACTGGAGCAGATCCACAGAATGGAACACCTTACAGCAGTAGTACAATATTCACTTCCTAATTTTTCAAAAATTTGTGATTTATGGGATCACTCCGAGCTTAATCCTGGCGTCATACCAATACGTCCTATATGATCATTACCCTTTCATGTTATTATGCTAATCTTGTCTTCTCAGACTTCCTGACTCTTTTTGATTATCTCTCTACCCCCCTCCCCACCTCTTAGGCTTCCACAGAGTGCCTCAGTCCCTCAGTTTGGGTGCTCTGGGAACCTTACTCATAGTAACATTTTCTGTTTGTGTGATATACTTATGCCAGTTTGTTATGCCTACTCTCTGGGTCCCCCACCTGCACTGTATGAAGTTTTATGATAACTATATACAGTATAGGTATTATTGTATATTCAATCTGATATCCTATGCATATGACTTGTGTCACTTTGATGATTGTGAATCTCACAATCTACTTTCTGTTTTTTCTGTATTTTTGTGAAAAACTTAATAAATACACAATTAAAAAAATAAATAAAAAATTTACAAATTTCGATCCGTGTTTGGTCACTTCATTCTACTAATCACCTGCTGTATAACCACCCTGTTAGAAAAAAGGCCATTGATCAGCGCTACAGGCAATAGGCACTCTGTGGGATTGGCAAAGTGATCAAAGGGCAACTTCAATAAAGATGATATTGTCATTTAAATCAGAACTAAACTGTATTTGAACAACACAAAGCAAAATTGTGATTTAATTCATTTTATTATTTAAAACAAACTCACCCATCTATCCATGTCTACATGCTTTATTTTGTTGAGTAACAACTTTAAAAAACACCCCTTTGCATATCTAGCTGTGGCCATCTTGAGTAAAGGCAGATGATTCATGTAGCATTTACTTCCTGGAATCCATCTGCCCTTAGGCTGGGCATACAGGCAGGAGGGTGTGCTTAGCTGAGAAAGCCTCTCCTCCACTCCTCCAGATGAAAGAAAAAAATGCCATGAAGACTCCTGGGATGTATGGCATAATTTTGGCCTAGGCTAGAAACAACTAAATACATGTTAAAAAAAATGTAAACAAGAAAATATAACATACTTTCCCATTTAACCTCTTCGCGCCGGCACCTCCCAGCCCTTTAAGAGGTTTATGACACCAGGAGGTGGGGCTTAAGATAACATGACCACTGTGATTGGCTGTCACGGCGGTCACGTGATGCGAAAAGCTTTCAAGTTAGGTGCTGGTAACTGTGCCGTGAGTGCACAGTGCGTGCGCTCTCAGCACAGCTCTAGTGACAGCAATTCACGCAAATATGCTGCTTCTCTGCACTAAGGACCAGGCTCCGAGAGGCCTCATATTTGTGTGTGGCTGGCGTCAAGGGGTTAATAAAGCTAGTCTGATTGAGAAAGCTGTGTTCTGCTTTAAGGTAAATTAACCAGACATCTTGATACTAAGGGGATGCCAGGCTTCCAAAAACCCAATAAATCTATGACTTTGCCCTTCTGATACTGAAAAACAGATGCTTTTTGTACATTCAATATGCATATAATTTTTACAAACGTGTTTTCTTTTTTTTTTGATAGGTAAACGAAAAAAAAATAGTGGTTTGTATTTTCTAGCGAGCAGGTAAAACTTTGTTCTCCTGTTTACCTGTATATTATTATCTTCTATGTTGGAAAAAAAAGCCTCTCGTTTACAAAGTTCAGTAGCTACAACTTAAATTTACACAGCTGTCATTCATCCTTTCTCTTCTCTCTCTTCCTGCCAGACAGGGGTCTTCTCGCTGGCCTCCTCCGCTATCTTCTGCTCTTTTACCGCTCTTTTACTAGCAGAGAAGCCCGGCTTTCCGGGGGGTCTTCTTCCGACTTTGGGGGTCTTGTCCCACTCTTCGTTTCTTCTGCCAGGCCTCCACTATCTTCTTGCAGCTCTTTTACTAGCCTTGGCCCTGTCTTCTGGTTCGTCGCTGTTGCTGTGGCCGCCTTCTTTTTTTTTTTTCTTCTTCCTTCCGATGTTGACACGACGCTCTCTCCAGTCACAATGGCAGGGACTCATTGTGCGGCGACTTATATAGGGACAAGGGGAGGGGTCACCGGGTGATGTCCCATGGTGACCCCACCCCTTATGATGTCACAGTCCCGGGGATGCAGGGCCCCCCTTCCCCAAAGAACCCTCCATGTTGAGGGCACACGGCCTGGTACGGCTCAGGAGGGGCGCTCGCTCGCAGAACCCTCTTCTCATAATCAGCTGAAGCTGACCACCGATTACTAGGTTAGAAGTTCTCCCAAAGGGCATGAACAGGCCCGGACTGGCATAGGGCAGACCGGGCATTTGCCCGGTGGGCCGGGCCGCCCATTCCATGGCCGCCCGTTCCATGGCCTGTTGATGTTCAGTCCGCACAGCGGGAGGTAAGCAGCGACCGCGGCCTGGACAGGGTTAACACAGGCCACGGCCGCCACTTACCTACCGCTGGGCCGCTGTCAGGATGTCCCCCCTCCTCCTTTCTCATGTCGGGCTTGTCGGCAGCAGGGGACGGGAGAGAAGAAAGCTTCCTGCTTGTTCTTCTTCCCTCCCAGTTGGCCACAGCGGAGGGCCAATCAGAAAAAACTAGTGGGGCATCATGGGAAATGTAGTTCCAGAGATAGGAGGCCCAATTGATCTCAGCAGGGAGACGGCTACAGTCCCCAGCATGCACTCTGCTGGGGGAAAAAGGAAAACCTGGAAACAAGCAGGTACTACAGGAGACATGGAAAAAGAAAGATGACTGTGCTGGGGGAACTAATAGCCCCAGCACCACCAGAGAGAGAAAGCGCCACGCTGTACCCACACCACCAGAGAGAGAAAGCGCTACGCTGTACCCGCACCACCAGAGAGCCACGCTGTACCCGCACCACCAGAGAGAGCCATGAGAGCCACGCTGTACCCGCACCCCCAGAGCGCCATGCTGTACCCGCACCACCAGAGAGAGAGCGCATCACGCTGTACCACACCACCAGAGAGAGAGAGCCACGCTGCACCGCACCACCAGAGAGAGCCACACTGTACCGCACCACCAGAGAGAGCCACGATGTACCGCACCACCAGAGAGAGCCACGATGTTCCCGCACCACCAGAGAGAGAGAGAGCCACGCTGTACCGCACCACCAGAGAGAGAGAGCCATGCTGCACCGCACCACCAGAGAGAGAGAGCCACGCTGTACCTGCACCACCAGAGAGCCATGAGAGTCACGCTGTACCATACCACCAGAGAGAGCCACGCTGTACCGCACCACCAGAAAGAGAGCGCCATGCTGTCCAAGGCCACCAAAGAGAGCAGGTCAGTACCACTGGGCAGTGTGGGTACAATAGGAGACAGACAGTACTAGCATTGTATGGCCACAATAGGACTGGGACACTGTAATATAAAGAAGACTGCACTGTAAATGGGCACTGTAATCATTACAGTGCCCCTTTACAGTGCAGTCCCCTTTATATCATAGTGTCCCTGCACATTACAGTGTGGAAAACAGACACCAGCCACCCCCGCGAATGTCTACCGACATCTCTCCCCCCCGGTCCCTGGAAAAGTTGGCTGCTCAGTCTAAAATGCCCAGGCCTATTTTTTGTCCCAGTCTGGGCCTGGGCATGAAGGAATCTGATGACCACATATCCTTCTCCAGACTTCAGGGTAGGCCCGAGGACCCACATCTTCTATCCTGAGTGAAAAGGCAACACAGACATAAGTGCATTGACACACATGGATAGAAAAATAAATATGCAAATAAATAAGTGCCAGTGCAGTGGTAAATACTGTATATGTATTTTAGGCTAATTTTGCCTGCACAGTTCAATGAGCAAAACAGTGGTAATTTCATGGAAATATCACTTGTGAATCAATTGTAAAAATCACTTTACTCATCCCTACCATACACATTTCTGATAATAGAATATAGGTCTCAAGCATGTGCCCGTGCTGGAATGTTCAGTAAAATAC
The DNA here is from genome assembly GCA_028564925.1 of Lithobates sylvaticus. Classification (NCBI taxonomy): domain Eukaryota; kingdom Metazoa; phylum Chordata; class Amphibia; order Anura; family Ranidae; genus Lithobates; species Lithobates sylvaticus. The sequence goes on along the minus strand of CM053028.1, from coordinate 100,169,076 downwards.
AGAAACAATCCAGGAATAAAGCTTCCCTTTAGAAGTTTGCCCACAGGCAGCGGGTATAATCTGTCACTTTAACTGTTATATATTTGGAAATTATTTTTACCATAAAGAAGACTACTACAGGGTTACCATAAAGAAAAGAATATGTGGGAATATGGATGGGACGCAGAACTGCCTTGGAGCCATGACAGCTAAAGAAACATTTTTCTTATAGTGTATCACTTTTATTGCACAGCTATAATTTAGTGCGCTGTTTGTTCAGCTAAAGAAAACAGTTATATGTTCAGTAAAATTGTTGTAGAAATAGTTTGAAAAATATTTATTCTAGATGCAACCATAACATATAGCTCATTATTTGGGGTTATCTGTGATAATTATACATGATTGTTTGTTGCTAAATTGGCTAATTACTGAGTATTTTTCTATATGAAATAATTTTCTTGATAAAGTATGTAAGGATTAAAAAAATATTATTGTAGCTTTACATGCATTCATTAAAGGTGCACTCTGGTTATATTGAAAATTAAGCCTTAGATTGCTTATAGGGAGCCTACCTGCTCCATAGAAGGAGAAATACATCTCCTTCTATGGTCGGCATTACAGTGCAACTCAGTTAAGAATAAACAGTTGAAATACATACTGTGTATGGTTACTGTTTTACTTGCCAAATGGTTTGTATCTTTGGTTGGTTATGCTTGCGATACTTTTGACAAAATATCACTTTGCTTCTTCCTGTTTATCATTCTTGGGTCATGTGTGTTCACTGAAAACAAAGAACAATTCTCCTTTAAATATAAAATTGTCCAAAAAATATCAGAAACACTAATGTATTGCTGATCCAAGTGCTCAAAATGGAAAGAGAAAATTGTCACTGCACTATAGCTGCTGTTATAACAATAAATCAATAAAAAAAAAAAAATGCAAAGATAAAATATAAATAAAATACCCTGACATTAACAGAGCTTGACCACAGACGTTTAAAGTGCAAAAAGTGCCAGAAATGCCATACATGCACCACACAATTATATAAAATTCATATTGTATAATATATTAAAGTCCCAATGAGGAGACCAAAAAGTGAATGTAGTGCTCCATGAACCCTCCAAGCCATAGCATTCCTTCATAGGCTATACACCATCACCTCAAGAAGAAACCTCATGCTCAAAGTGACCTGGCAACAGCCCTGTGGAAGCTTAAAAACTGTGTTTTAAGGATCAAGAGCTTTTAAGTATGAAAATAAAAGTTACAAAGTTTTTATAGACACTTTTCGTTATACATTTATATGTCCCAATAACATTTTGGACCATTTACCATTTACAGTAGTATAAAGGATGCTGGTGCAGGATTGAGTGATCCCAGCAGTATTGGTAGTTCCCAATCTATATACAAATGTATTATACCCTATTAATATTCCACAGTTATTTTTCTGATAAATGATATTAAAGGCATAGAGATGGAGCTTTGGAATATAGTCTTTTCTGTGTATTGAGTAACACACAGTGTTGGGTCCCTTAGGAAATACATGGTCTGCTATGGCTATAGATGCTCAAATACACACACCAACAACTAATATTATTTTCCTCCTCTTGCCCCTGAGGAACACATACTAGCAATGCCTTTGTTGTAATGACCACACCCCCAAGATTAGTGGATCTGAGGATTATATTGCTTGGCAGGGGTCAAGTCCTGGGGAAAAAAGTGTGGGAACTCCCACCCAAGATCCACTCCCCCACCAAAAAAAAAAAAAAAAAGGATACGCTCATATGCACGGACGCTTCAAAAGTGGTATTTTTCATCCAAATTTCGTATTGTGTGTATGAAGCTTAACTGTTAGTACATAAAAAAAAACAATCCTCAATAAACATAAATACGGTAATTCTCTGAATAATCAGCATTCATTCAATTGTGCTTCCATGCGAATGTGAACATCATGTTCTGATCTTTGAGGGCAGGTAGGAATGGGTGGGACTTTATATGAAGCATTCAGTCTGGGGGACCACCAAATATTAATAGTAAAATTGCTCAGGTAGATTATATTAGGCACATAATTGGCAAAATCAGATCAATGGGTGATAGTGGTACTGTAACCTCTAGATAAAGTTTGGAATGCACCTGTTTGTGCATAGAGTAAACTGTCTGAGAGACCACCAACTATCAGTGGTAAACCAAAAAGATCTGTTTGTTAACATAAAATTAAGAACAAAGTAAGTACAATAAAAGCAATATTTAATAAAGGTAGTATAACCCATGGTATCATTTGACATACACATACATAATAATAGTTTACATATCAAGACAGTATTTACAATAATAGGAAAAACCTCCAGACTTAGCTAATCTGCTAGATGTGTTTAGAAAGGAGACCCTGGGTAGGGTGTCTCGATCCTATATCACAGTGTTGAGTATGTGGAACACATGGTGTTGTGAAGTATATTGTATAGATCCAGACACGGCTTCAATTAGCTCGACGCGTTTCGTGGTTTGGGTAGTACCACTCATCAGGAGAAAGCACGTGGTAATAGTCTGAAACAAAAATAAATCATTGACCAATAATAAACATATAGGAGAAGGAATGGTATGCATCCTGGGATGGGACCAGTTCAATAATAGTACTTACAGGTAGGTCTGCTGTATATGCAAGGCAGGGCAAACCCCCTGGAAGGCGAAAACCCACTGGTAGTGTCAGGCACGGGAACTGAGGGAACGTGTAGAGAGATGTGACACACAAATCGCATCCCCACCCAAGGTGGATAGGCATCCAACAAAGAGTCCATGTGGGGCTGGAAATAAGTATACATAAGGGTATCTAGTCAAAGCCATATAAATAGTGACATAAAATAACAACATTTGTTATTTTATGTTCCTGTTATATGTTCCTCCCTCAGCTCACCTCTCTCCCTGCATGTCCTGTGAGCAGAATAGCTGGGCTCCTCCTCTGGGTTCTCTCATCATATAGCACTGAAGATAGAGGAGGGGGGGATTCAGCGGGACACACAGAGCAAGAATGCAGGAGACTGGGGGGGAGATGAGGAGACAGAAAATCAGGAGGGGCCAGTGGGGAGGAGCGCATCACGAGAGGTCTGACTAAACACAATCTCTTAGCAGCAGGGACCTGATCTACCGTCAGCTAGCTGTGATTGACAGGTAGATCGAAGAGGAAGCTGTCATGGGGCCCCCTACTGGCAATGCCCGAATGGTTACTATTGTGAGCTGTGTCGGCAGCTGCTGGTGTAGCACCTGCCACACAGCTCACATACTTCAAAGTCTTGCATGACACAGCTCCTAATGGGAACTGAGTTCCTGTTGTGGAAAAAGTACAGGAACTCTTTTCCCATGCGTTCCCACAGGACTTGAGCCCTGTTGCTTGGCTACTTCCAGTATAATGCAGTCTAGTCGCAGTATTTAATTTGTTCTTAAAAGGTTTAAAAGTTTAGGCAGAGAAAAACCAAAGCACTTCTAAGTGTGGAGTAGCTTTGGAGTTACTTACTATCTCAGTTGATACAGCTTATCAATAAGGGTATGAACAGTCCAACCATTGAGGGTTTTGACACTTTGTTGTAGAGGTAATGAATGGGTATTCCACCTGAGAAGCTAAAAGCAGAAAATCCTCTAAAAATTTAGAAACCACCCTACTGCATTGTATGTTAATTAGGATTAGATTAGCCTTGTGGGGACAAAACATTGTAAAGCGTAAAAAAAAACTGTCAGCTCCAGTCAGAACCTCTGTACTAGCAATCTGATGTTAGTACAGCGATCTCCCCTGCTGTTCTACTCCACTGTCCTGCTTGGTCCCTGGCTTGGCACACAATAATTCTCTGCAAGCGTCACCTCCACTGGCTGGGTCTCTGGCTTGACATTTGCTGAAGTTTTACAACTCTTTACTGTCCCCGGTTGGTGAGAATACTACTCTGGTACTTGCTTCAGCTACTCACAGTGGTCCCCGGTAATAAGGTGGATGGTCCCTTAGTGGCGACAGCTACCTTCGACCATGACAGGTTCTCTGGTCAGCAGAACCGTTACTTCTGGTTGGACTGCAAGCCGCAGGCCCAACCCGACGCTGCTCTCTTGCTACTGTATAGGCCCTCAGACAGTCTAGCAGCCAGATGTCCCAGGGATAGGGCTCAGGTCTCTGGCCTAGCAGCCTGGGGCAACATGACACACGTCCACCCAGACAGCCATCTAGGTGGCACAGAACCCTGATCACCTGACCTCACCCAAATAAATAGGCTCTCCCAGCAGGCATAGGGACCCAAGAAATCCCTACACATCGGTTGAGACACCCCATTCATTCCTCATCTGTCCTTACAATGCCCTTGTCTTATCTAATGCCACCAGATACCCAGCCATCTAATGACAGATGAGAGAAGTGCAGCAATTCCAGAATTAGGGTCAATTCATATCAATCAATTGACCTCCTATCAATTGGCCAAGACAACCATCACTTGGCAAATACATTTACTAGCAACTCTGCCTAAACATCAGGCTGCTACATAAATATCTGAAAAGTGTGGAATGCATTTGTATTCATCTTCCTTTACTCTGATACCCATAATGCCTCGTACACACGAGCGGACTTTCCCGCGGGAATGTCCGTCGGACTGAAGTACACCGGACAATCCGCCCGTGTGTGGGCGCCGGCGGACTTTTTGGCGCCAAAAGTCCGGCGGACTAGGTTTTAAGTTTTGTTTTAAAATTGTCCACTGAACTTGGCAGTCCGGCAGACAATACCGCCGTCTGTATACTAGTCCGTCGGACTTTTGGAAATGAACGGACTTGCCGATCATCGGAAAGTCCGTTCATTTAGAACGTGACTTCAGGTAGACGGGGCTAGCGAAGGCAGTGAATGCCACCTCGCTAGCCCCGTCACCTGGTATGGATTTAAAGGGAATCCCCACGCCGAAAAAAACGGCGTGGGGGTCCCCCCCAACATCCATCTCAGACCCTTATCCGAGCACGCAGCCTGGCCAGCCAGGAAAGCGGTGGGGACGAGCGAGCGCCCCCCCCTCCTGAGCCGTACCAGGCCGCGTGTCCTCAACATGGGGGGTGCCCTGGGGAAAGGGGGCCGTGCGCCCCCCCACCCCAAAGCACCTTGTCCCCATGTTGATGAGGACAAGGGCCTCTTCCCGACAACCCTGGCCGTTGGTTGTCGGGGCCTGCGGGCGGGGGGCTTATCGGAATCTGGGAGCCCCCTTTAATAAGGGGGCCCCTAGATCCCGGCCCCCCCACCCTATGTGAATGAGTATGGGGTATGATGTACCCCTACCCATTCACCTAAGGTGTAAAGTGTAAATAAAAAGAAAACACACCATTTTTTACAAATATTTTATTGCACTGCTCCGGGGTCTTCTTCCGTCTTGGGGGGTCTTCTCGCCGGACTCCTCTGTTATTTTACCTAGCTCTTTTACAGAGCAGAGGAGCCCGGCTACCTTCTCCGTCGTCTGGGGGTCTCGATCCGCCTTTGGGGTCTTCCGGGGTCTTCCGGGGTCTCTTCTGTTCTTGCCGCTGTCGTCGCTTTCTGCGCCGCCGCCGCCGATGTTGACTCGTCGATGTCTCTGGCCGGAATGGCAGAGCCGCGCTGTGTTGTGACTTATGTAGGGATAAGGAGGTGGGGGTCACATGCTCATGTCACATGGTGACCCCGCCCCCTATGATGTCACAGTCCCGGAGGATGCTGGGACTTTGACATCATAGGGGGGGTCACCATGTATATAATATAAGTATATAATATAATATAAGTCCCAGCACAGCGCGTCTCTGCCATTCCGGCCAGAGACAGCGACAAATCAACATCGGAAGAAGAAGAAGGAGAAGAAGAAGAAGGCATCTTCCATCATCCGGTTCATCTGGGGGGGGGGAAGGGTCATCGCCTCTCCAAAAAAGTCCTATTTAGAGCTAGGAAAAAAGGACTCCCCAACATTTGGTGGTACTATCAAGCGGCACAACTATGCCAGTTCTCAGCAATTTACTTTAAAGGACCAAAACCGGACTGGGTGGACATAGAGAGACAGGCGACCCCCAACCACAATCTGGACTTCCTAGTCTGGAAACCACACAAAGACCGACCCCCGATCCTATCACCTTCACTCTCTCATTCGATGTCCCTTTGTGATACTCTACATAAAAATACCCACCTCATTTCCCCTCTGGCACCCCCTCGCTCACATTTTCCACAACCCCCAATTCCCTCCGGGACTCAACATCAAGGCTTTTGGATGGTGGCTCGATAAGGGCCTATACAGAATAGGGCAATACTTCAATAACGACGGTCCCATCTCGCTCAAATATTGCATCTCCAAATTGGACATGCCATCATCCGAAACCTTTCGCTACCATCAACTGGTACACTTCCTGCGAGAAATTTGGAAAGGCTCAGCCAATCCGCTCTCAGTCACTCAATACGAACTTTGGTGTTCCTCAGACATGGGCGTCAGGGGAGGAATATCCCTGATCTACTCTGCGTTAGCTGACCCACAGGGAAAAGCGGCTTACATGCAAAAGTGGGAGCACGACCTACAATTTGATTGGGAACTGGACACCTGGCACTCAAACTTTGCCCGATCATACAAAGGCATACTAAACACCTCCCTTATAGAGGCAGACCTCAAGGTAATCTCTCGCTGGTACCTGGTTCCTACCAGACTCACCAAATTCTACCCACAGTCTTCCCCATTGTGCTTCAGAGGTTGCGGACTCACTGGCTCCCTCCTCCACACTCTTTGGGAGTGCCCCAAAATTAGAGGGTTCTGGAACAGAATTTTTAACCTAATCCGTAAAACCACTGGCTTTGCGGTGCCGCAAGACCCCACTATAGCTCTCCTTAACAACAAAATTCCAAAGGTTCCTAAATTGACCAACTGCCTCATCCACTTCATCCTCCTAGGGGCCAAGATTACCCTTGCCTGCGCGTGGAAATCACATTCAGTTTCCTTCCGCCAAACTAAGCTTAAGATATCCTGGATAATGGCACAGGAAAAAATCTCTAGCACTATTCTTGACACCTCGGACAAATTTCGCCTCATCTGGGATCCTTGGGCGAGGTATGTAGGCATTTCACTATTCCCCCAATGAGCAAGCTCACTAACAGACTGCTTCAATCCATGCCGTCCTCCTTATTCTCCTGTTCTCTGCGAGGGTCCCCGCCTCCTCTAGCCCTTTCTTCCCCTCCCCCTATCTTTCTCTCTCCCTATCTTTTCTTCTTTTTCTCCCTTCCTTTCACCTCATGAAACTTCTTTCTGCCTCAAGCTCCGGGTGGGTACCGTTGTCCACCCGACGGTTCAAAATGCAGTTAGGAACGGAGTCAATGCTGTTTGCCCTCCCCCTTGGGGGTCGGCAAACAGTCCAGGGGTTAGGGAAGTCTAGCTCACCTAAATTGAGCCCTCCCTGGAACCTTAGGCCCGTTCACTCCACGCACAGCAGGATCCCAATTGGGGTGCGTGGTCAAGGAGGGAGGCCCGGGACCACTGTCCCATATCCGGTCCTCTGGAATTTGCTACCATCCAGGTCCCCTTTACTAAACCCATGATTCCCCGGCATATCGTGATATGTTCTAACTTGCATTATATAGGCTCAAAAGTGACGGTATATTTTCTTGTAACTGCTTCACATATTATGTATCGACCTCAGCTTGAGGCTACAGTTCTCTTTATTCAGTTGTATTGTTCATACTTTTAATAAACTTCTTTTTTTAAATGAAAAAAAAAGATGGCGGCGGCACAGAAGGCGACGACAGCGGCAAGAACAGAAGAGACCCCGGAAGACCCCCGAAGGAGGATCGAGACCCCCAGACGACGACAGCGGCGACGATGAAGAAGGTAGCCGGGCTCCTCTGCTCGGTAAAAGAGCTAGGTAAAATAGCGGAGGAGTCCGGCGAGAAGACCCCCCAAGACGGAAGAAGACCCCCGGAGCAGTGCAATAAAATATTTTTAAAAAAAATTGTGTGTTTTTTTTTATTTACACTTTACACCTTAGGTGAATGGGTAGGGGTACATCGTACCCCATACTCATTCACATAGGGTGGGGGGCCGGGATCTGGGGGCCCCCTTATTAAAGGGGGATCCCGGATTCTGATAAGCCCCCCGCCCGCAGACCCCGACAACCAACGGCCAGGGTTGTCGGGAAGAGGCCCTTGTCCTCATCAACATGGGGACAAGGTGCTTTGGGGTGGGGGGGGCGCACGGCCCCCCTTTCCCCAGGGCACCCCCATGTTGAGGGCACGCGGCCTGGTACGGCTCAGGAGGGGGGGCACTCGCTCGTCCCCACCCCTTTCCTGGCCGGCCGGGCTGCGTGCTCGGATAAGGGTCTGAGATGGATTTGGGGGGACCCCCACGCCGTTTTTTCGGCGTAGGGATTCCCTTTAAATCTATGCCAGGTGACGGGGCTAGCGCGGCGGCAGTCACTGCCTTCGCTAGTCCCGTCTACCTGCAGTTACGTTCTAAATGAACGGACTTTGCTCCGTGTGTGGGCAAGTCCGTTCATTTTCAAAAGTCCCGCAGACTTTTTCCCGCAGATTGTCTGCCGGAGAAGTCCGGGCGTGTGTGGGCAAGTCACACGCTCGGAAAGTCCGGCGAAGCCCCACTTGAAGGTCCGGCAGTTTGTCATTTGACATTCCCGCGGGAAAGTCCGAGCGTGTGTACGAGGCATAACTAATACCTAGTGAAACCAATTGCCTTCAGAAGTCACCCAATTAGGGTCCACCTGTGTGTAATTAATATCAGTATAAATACAGCTGTTCTGTAAAGCCCTCAGAGGTTTGTTGGGCTGGATTCACACCTATGCAGTTTTAGTGCTTTTTGCATTTTGAAGATTTGCACTACAGTCCATTTAACATGGTTACCTATGGAACACGTTCTTTAGTACATATCTGCAAAATGCAAAAAGCACTAAAAATGCATAGGTGTGAATTCAGCCTTAGTGAACAAACAGCATCCATGAAGGTCAAGGAACACACAAAACAGGTCAGGGATAAAGTTGTGGAGACATTTAAAGCAGGGTTAGGTTATAAAAAAATATCCCAAGCTTTGAACATCTCATAGAGCACTGTTCAATTCATCGTCCGAAAATGGAAAGAGTGTGGCACTACTGCAAAAGTACGAGTGGAGGATGGTGTGGACTTCACATTTCAACATGAGATCTCTGCTGTCCTATGGAGATTATCTCTCATGAATGAGATGGACTTCTGTAGGTGCTAGCCTGTTAATGTGCTAGTATAGGAGGATATGCCTATATTGTAGTCTCGTGATTTTTATCATCCCATAGAGACTGCCTACCTTAGGCGCCTCAGTTATAGGTTTGTTTACCATCTGAAGAAAGACTTTTCGGTACTATTTTAATACCTTCTTCCAGCATAGGTACCGATTGGCTGTATAGCCCCCACTATCTTTATAAATAGGTGAGGTGACATACCTGCCCCTCCTTTTCTTTCTTTAGTTTACAGTTTAAATTTAATTTTCCATCAACCTTTCTACACTCCTTTACATTCCATTCAAACTAGTACCGGCACTTTAATGGGCCAGTACGGGTTGAAGATGGTATGGATTTTATACCATAACCTGAGGTCTCTGTTGTCTATCCCGCATGGATGAGATGAATTCCGGTAGGTACTAGTAAGTTGAGGTGCGAGCACAGGTGGACATACCTCATACCCCCTCTATTTACACTCATACATATTTGTCTAGCTGTCTAATCACTTTGTTGGGATATATGACGGACAACCATTACGATTTCTATTTGTGTGGTTTATATTGTTTTAAGTGACCAGATGTCCCTGTGCGGTCTGTTTAAAATCTCTGGCAAATCTTTTTGGTCCGTGGTTTACATAGACCTACTATTGACATCACTTACTTTGATCCCACCTCCATCTAGGATATAGGATCTAGAGATGTTGACCTATTGGTGGTCACCTTCTAGTTCCCACCCTGTCTTGTCCATCCCCCCCTCACCCTAGTTTGGAGGATGTGAGACACAACAGGACTATACCAGATAGGATGATGGGTAATGTAGTTTATGTGTCAATTTGCAGCCGCACGTTAGGTTATGTCTGTATATTATCCATTTATGCATAATTTTTATGGGACTTTTTAGTTAGTTCTCATACAGGATAACGGACCACATGCCTTGCTATCATATAGTTAAAATTAATGCTCTGTTATAAGGGCGCTCTCTCCTCGATTTGCCAGACTTTAAGATGGAGATTGTAAGCCTGATGCCTTGCCATCCAGATCGAGGCTTTTCGTTGTGTATTTAAGCGGTGCGTCAGTACGCCGTCCGTGTCCCATGATTACGTCACTCTCTGACGAAACGCGTAGGGAGGAGCGACGTGCTGACGTCACCGCGTCTTACGTCTTAGCACGGACGAGTACTGCTGCCGGCCGGCCGCATAATTTTAAGTGTATTTCAATCGTTTTATGCATCCTGTTTTTTGTGCTTACTGGCACTTTTTACCAAATAAATCCTTTGGATTCCACCCATGGTGTGTCCCCCTTCTTCTTTTTTGGGCCAACCTTCCGGAGATCCACACAATTAGCGTATGCTACCCACAGGCTACGACCCACTATCATTAGTGGTGAGCCCCGCGTTTTCCTGCATCTGAAGCTAGCAGCCTTTCTGGATATCGCGAGGGGCGTAGGTGAGCTGTTGTGGAAGTCAAGGCCCTGGCTGGGTATTAGCCACATGCGAGCTTTTCTCCACAGTCTGGTAAGCCTGCAATCTTTCTGGTGGAGGGTCTTCACAAGCACTTGTCACTTTAAATCTGAAATCTACACAAAGTCACCATCTCTCAACACGTGGAAGTCATTTACTGCTGGACTAGATTGATCTTGCAGTCGTCTTTGGACTTTGTTTTCTATTATTTATATATTTTTCAACTTTTGTTTTTTACTCTTTATATATTTCTTTGGGTCATTATACCAGTCCACTCCGACATTTATTAACGCACGGTATAATTTAATCCGATAATTTGTTGGATTAATATTTCCATCACTCACTCATGTTTGTTGGGTTACCATATAGCCCATTTGATTAATTTTTTGTATTGTACATCATTTATATGTTGCACACTAGGTTCACTGAATTTTGCTGTATTTGATTGCTATAACTGCTATAGGTACCTAGTAATCCTATTTATTTTCATAAGTCACTTTTCACCCTTAACGAGTGAGGTGTATGCACTGATACTGATACCAAGGTTTGGCATCAATTAGTGTTGTTTTTCTTAGATATAATGTAGCGCAGCCTTTTTTAATCTTACTGCAAACCTACCAAGACATGGCCGTCCACCTAAACTGACAGGCCAGGCAAAGAGAGCATTAATCAGAGAAGCAGCCTAGAGGCGCATGGTAACTCTGGAGGAGCTGCAGAGATCCACAGCTCAGGTAGGAGAATATGTCCACCGGACAACTTTAAGTCATGCACACACAAATCTGGCCTTTATGGAAGAGTGACAAGAAGAAAGCCATTGTTGAAGGAAAGCCATAAGAAGTCCCATTTGCAGTTTGCGAGAAGCCATGTGGGGGACACAGCAAACATGTGTAAGAAGGTGCTCTGGTCAGATGGGACCAACATTTAACTTTTTGGCCTAAAAGCAAAACGCTATGTGTGGAGGAAAACGAACACTATGGATGGGTGAACAGTTCGGCCAGAGCATGAGTTTGGTTTCCCCATTCTTCCTCTCCGCGAGACGATCGCGAGTATCCCCGCGGACATCGAGTCTGCGGGACCTGCAGTCTGACTCACGGAGCTCGCAGCAGGCATGTGAGCGTGCCGCCGGTGGCGCGCGTGAGCCTGCTATACAGACCCCCCGAGATCATGTACAATAACGTGATTTCACGCAGCAGAGCCTGCCGCAGTAAACCTGCGGTGGCTGGTCCGCAAGCGGTTAAGCATCATTAAAATCACCCGGGGCAGTACCCAGACCCCCATACCCCTTTTATGGCCAATTACTTGCATATAAGCCTTCAAAATAGGCACTTTTGATTTTTCCTGTTTGGCTCCCATAGACTTCAATGGGGTTTGCTGTTCGGTTTAGAATATTTCCCCTGTTTGGGAGTTCTGCTGCAAACCGAACAGGGGGGTGTTCGGCCCATCCCTGAATAACATTACACATCACCCTGAACATACCATCCCCACTGTGAAACATGGTGGTGGCAGCATAATTTTGTGGGGATGCTTTTCTTCAGCAGGGACAGTGAAGGTGGTCAGGGTTGATGAGATGATGGATGAATTTAGATACAGGGCAATCCTGGAAAACCTGTTAGAGCCTGCAAAAGACTTGAGACTGGGGCGGAGGTTCACCTTCCAGCAGGACAATGACCCTAAACATACAGCTAGAGCTACAATGGAATGGTTTAGACCAAAGCACATTCATGTGTTAGAAAAGCCCAGTCAAAATCCAGACCTAAATCCAATTGAGAATCTGCGGCAAGACTTGAAAATTGCTGTTCACAGACGCTCTCCATCCAATCTGACAGAGCTTGAGCTAATTTGCAAAGAAGAATGGGCAAAAAATGTCACTCTCTAGATGTGCAAAGCTGGGAGAGACATCCCCAAAAAGACTTGCAGCTGTAATTGCAGCAAAAGGTGGTTCTACAAAGATTGAAAATTTGAAAAAACATTTCTCATTTTCCTTCCACCATCCCAATAAAATACATTTACGTTTTTGGTTGTACCATGACAAAATGTGTAAAATTTCAAGGTGTATGAATACTTTTTCAAGGCACTGTATATACATAATTTGAGTGAAGTTAGGTGTGACCTCTAATATAGAAAACAAAGATAAAATGAAAGAACTTGTACCATCATCCAGAAATCATGTGATGTAGGGATTGGGAGCCTAATCCCCAACTAGGCTACCAAGAGAGGGGGGCAGTTTGGACTATTGCGGTACAATAAAAGCAGTACAAAAAATATTGTAACAAAAATATATAAATATAAATATTCCAGATTTATAAATGACCGCGAAACTAGTCGAGACCAATGACATCTGACATCTGTGATCAATTGTTGTATTTTAATTACTCACTTGTGATTGATATATGTACCACCATTATGTTTTTAACATGTAAATGATGATTTGTATTCTGGCATCAATAAAATCATCTGGAATATTTATATTTATATATTTTTGTTACATTATTTTTTGTACTGCTTTTATTGTACCGCAATAGTCCAAACTGCCCCCCTCTCTTGGTAGCCTAGTTGGGGATTAGGCTCCCAATCCATAATTTGAGTGAGATATATTATATTCTTTTTTGATCAACACATTTTTTTTCCCTTTTACACACTGCACGCAACTTCCCATACAGTGCAGCTTTCTGCTGACTACTGTCATCAGTTACCAATTTCTACTAAACAGTTCTCTCTTCCTTTTACCTACATAACGTCTGGCAGACATTCTTTTGTTTGCATGATTTATTTTTTTTAAGACAACTATATCCTATTTTCAAAGCAACTTTGTTGCTGAATGGGAAATACTCTTTTAGCAATGCAACTGAGATGTTATTCTCCATGTTTTGTTAAATGTTTCAGAGAGACAAAATACTCCAGAATGTTAAATCTTAAAATAACAGGTAGAACAACAAAAGGCTGATGAATGCATCAAGATCACATTGACTGCATACTGGTACTGTATCTGAATGCGCTTTGTGGGTGTGAAACATTATGACAGCTGAAGGACTTTCACAAATGGCCGTGATGACAGATACATTCACTGACAATTTATAAAATGTAGCAACTGCTCTTCTGAAAGAGACATTAATTGTCAATGTGCTTGTGTCATTGCTCTCTGCTGTCTAGAAATTGTTGGGCTACCATTGTTTTATGTCTCTGATGAAGGAAAATTTGATTGTTAAAAGGCAATAATAAAAGATATGTGTCAATTAACAAATTAAACAAGAATTCAAGTCAAGGAAAGAGCACTGATAAAATGCATAATAGCTTATGCTTAATTGCCATTTCTTCTTTTTTTTCCTACAGCTAAACCTGGTTAAAATGCAAACTGGCTTCCTGAGGCTGAAGATAAGTATTTAGTAGAAAGTAAAAAATGGAGACACAGATAAAAAGCTTTTCAATTTGAAAAAATTTGTTGTAAAAACAAAGTTTTGCAATTTGTATTGCATTTCCTTTAGCACAAATTATTATATATGTAAAATGCAGTACACTATGGTACAGTGCACACAATGCACATAGTACCACTTGCCGACGCCTAAACGTAAATTATTACTTTGATGTTAAAGCAGAGTTCCATCCTTTTTTTCCCCCTAAAAAACACCCTTGCGATTGTCGCAGCTTTTAGAATACATTCCAGCTTATGTATCTATATGGTCTTTTTTGTTATATTGTTAAGCTATGTACTCACTGTCACCTCTGTAGCAAGTGCACTCCCATCTTCAGTGTGGGCACCTGAAACCTGCCCGTATCCCCTTTCCGGGATAGGGTGCTGCCGGCTACCCGCAATGCTAGAAGTGGAGGCTGCCATTGAGATTGATGGCGCTTATCCCAGGAGCCAACGGGCAGCTGAATATGACGTACCTCCCTGTGACGAGGTACAGCGGAAGTGGACCTGATTAATTGGCAAAAAGGGTAATATGCTTTAAAAAAATAAAAATAAATTCTGAGCATTACTGGCACTGTGATCAGCAACACTGGTAGCCAAAACTCTAAATTTGGGTGGAACTCCACTTTAAATACTGGGGTTATGTCAGCATGTGCCACCCCTCCCTTCCGCCGCTTCCTGGCCATCTCCGAGCTTACCAGAGCGATCAGTAAGCCTGGAGCTGATCCGATCCCTGTGATGCCTGGGCAGGAAGCCGAGTGAGGGCAAGATGGCCCCCAATCAGCTTTATGCCCTTGGAGTACCGAAGCGACTTCTGAAGTCCCTTCAGCCTTTTTTTTGCTTTTAAAGGTAAATGATAGATCTAGGGTCTTTTTGACCCCAGATCTCTCAATAAAGAGGCCTGTCATGCTTATTTCTATTACAACAGATTGCAAGGGATGTTTTCATTCCTTGTAATAGGAATAAAAGTGATCAAAAAAATAAATAAAGAAACAGTGTAAAACTAAAAACTAAAAAGTAAAATAAATAAATATATATATATACCGTATTTATCGGCGTATAACACGCACCGGTGTATAAAAAGTAGTAAAATAAATATATATATATTGCAGCCTTGCCCAGCGTCATTGCAGCTTGCCCAGCGTCATTGCAGCATGCCCAGCGTCATTGCAGCCATGCCCAGCGTCATTGCAGCCTTGCCCAGCGTCATTGCAGCCTTGCCCAGCGTCATTGCAGCCATGCCCAGCTTCATTGCAGCCTTGCCCAGCCATTGCAGCCTTGCCCAGGGTCATTGCAGCCATGCCCAGCGTCATTGTAAACTGTGTTCAAACCATACATGTGAGTATTGCAGCCATGCCCAGCGACATTGTACCTTGCCAGCGTCATTTGAAGTCCGGGTTTAGAGTGTCGGCACAATAATTCTAGTGCAAGACCTCCTCTGCAACTCTAAACAGGTAACCTGTACAAAAAAAATTTTTTTTATAACACGCACCCACGACTTTCCCTCGATTTTTAGGGGGAAAAAGTGCGTGTTATACGCCTATGGAGATTTTTAAGTATCAACGTAGTTTATCGCCATTCAACAAGCGTGTGCAATTTTTAAGTAACGTAGTTTATCGCCATTCAACAAGCGTGTGCAATTTTAAAGCATAACATGTTAGGTATCTATTTACTTGGCGTAACATCATCTTTCACATCATGTAAAAAAATTGAGCTAACTTTACTGTTTTTTTTGGAGGGGGGGGTTTATTCATTAAAGTGTATTTTTTCCAAACAAATTGCATTTGAAAGACCGCTGCGCAAATACAATGTGAATGAATGAATGAATGAATGATTTGTATAGCGCTAAAACGCGAACTGAAACGCCTCGAGGCGCTGTATTTGTGCTTTGTTGTCAAGCTTCTTAGAAGAGGTAGGTAGGACATACAATATTGCAACGGCTGCCATTTTATTATCTAGGGGCTCTTTTAAAAGAAAATATGTAATGTTTGGGAGTTCTAAGTAATTTTCTAGCAAAAAAATACAGATTTTTACTTATACTTTACAGAAAAAGGCCCGGTCATAAGCTGGCCTGATTGTACATCTACTCATGATTTATAAACCTTTTATAAAGAATTTGAAGAGCTATTTGTCCTGTAAAACTGCATGTATGTTTTTCTGCCTGAATACCAGCAACATTGAATGTCACAAGGCTATTTTCTCTCGAGGTTGGATGTTCTTATTTCATACGAATAGCCTGAATTGCAATAATACCACATTTTGGCCACTTTTGGAGATAAATACTTATTTACTAAGAATATAGCTCCAGCTTGTAGTCATAATGTGGTATTTTCCTGATGCACACCCATCTTATTAAGGAAGAACATCTGACCTGGGGAGAAAAAAGCATAATAACATTTGATTTTGTTGGCATTTACACAGAATGAATGTACATTCAGGATGACTAGCTCTGCAATTTTTTTTTTTTTATAAAAGTATCAAACATCACAAGCTGTAAAGGGCATTGGATGTAGAGGGGTAAAAGGGTCATCACATCTATAAAACTGATGGTGCCCAGAGTTGGTATGTAAAGTTAAAATTAAGAGTTGTTTTAACATTTTCTTCATTTTACAACATCATGATCTTGTATTCCATATAGCAGGTTCCATTAAACAATGATTACACAACAACCATATAATAAGACCTTGGTCTCCCCCACACCCTTTTTTTTTTTTGGGAGAAGTGATTATTTATATTGTAAGAATAACCAGTGGCGGCTGGTGCTCAATATTTTGGGGGAAAGCAAACAACCCTCCCCCCCTCGTGGGAGATGGACGGCAGCTCCCTGGCCAATCAGGTCTCAGAACCTGCTTCCTGATTGTCCAGGAGGAGAAGCAGGAAGACATTAGCGAATATTAATTTGCTAATGTCACGCAACTGTGTGGCAGTGCTCTACGCCCCGAGCCCATCCTTTTTTGAAGCCAATTAGAGCCTCAGGCTCTAATCAGCTGTTTCAAAAAAAAAAAACCCCATTGAGATCCATGCATGCGGCTCTCTGCATGTAGATTAGGGGCTGGGCGCATGGATTAGGGTGGCTACGCCTCTGCACCCATTCTGGATGGGCCGCCACTGAGCATAACATTTTTTGAGAAGCTCAGGATCATTTATGGATTTTGACTGCTTACAGTAATCCTTTTCCTGATATGCAACAAGCAGCATCTCAACAACTAAATTTTATGTATTGTTTTGTTTATACTCACACATACAATATTAGTTCACACACTGTATTCTAAGTAAAGTTGGTTGCCTTTGAACAAATAGTAAAATTACACAATGGGGTTGATTTACTAAAGGCAAATAGACTGTGCACTTTTCAAAGCAGTTGCTCCAGAGTATAGTAAATGAGCAGAAGCTCTCCTGACTTCCATCATCCAATCATGTGCAAGCAAAAATGCTGTTTCTTTTTATTTTCCTTGCACATGATTGGGTATTTTTGCAGAGTGCAGAGTGCAACTGCACATTTGCAAAGTGCACAGTCTATTTGTCTTTAGTAAATAAACCCCACTAAGCCCAGGGAGCATTTGGTACATTCATGCAATTCAAGAATCAAAACAATTGTAATTAAACGATCATATGATTCTCCGCAGATTGTACACACTTATATGAATATATATATTTAGGTGGATAGGATTCTTATTTGTCAATTTGCCTGCCTTGTGAATTGATTCACTTATCTCTAATCAGAATCAAAGGGAGGAGCAACTAGAAAGCTGGCACATGATACAATAACGCTCACTTGGCAGTCACCATCATCAACCTAATCTCGATAATTTTTTTACAGCAGAACCAAATCAAAATTCACTGTTAAATGTTAAAGTTACCAATTGATTCTGATTGGTTGATAATGTATAGCCAAGCCTAAAAATAAGAGCCTCTTATTAAATAAAGCTACATACCTTTTCTAGTTCTTCACCCAACAAAGCTTTGGTATTTGATTTCGTTATAGCATACATGACTATCAGAGGTCAGTTAGATCAATTGGACTGTACACTGTTCTATAAAATGTTGTTCCTTTTTGTTTACAAGTTTAAATTTGTATTTTTTTGCTAGAAAATTACTAAGAACCCCCAAACATTATATATTTTTTTAGCAGAGACCCTAGAAAATAAAATGGTGATTATTGTAATATTTTATGTCACACTTTAAGGAGGGGTCCTTTAAATGCAATTTTTGGGAAAAATATACTTCAATGAATTAAAAAAAAACAAAAAACTTTAAAGTTAGCCCAATTTTTTGTATAATGTGAAAGATGAAGTTATACAGAGTAAATAGAGACCTAATATGTAATGCCTTTAAATTGTGAGCGCTCGTGGAATGACGACAAACTACGGTTTCCCAAAAAATCTCAGGTTACCTGTTTAGAGTTACAGAGGAGGTCTAGTGCTAGATTTTTTGCTCTCGCTCTGATGATTGCAGTGATACCTCACATGTGTGTGTTTTTTTTTTTTACTTATATTTATAATTTTACATTGTCCCTTTATTTTATTTTATTTTTATCACTTTTATTCCTATTACAAGGAATGTAATCATCCCTTGTAATAGAAATAAGAATGACAGGTCCTCTTTATTGAGAGATCTGGGGTCAAAAACCCCAGATCTCTCATTTACCTTTAAAAGCAAAAGAAAAAAAAGAAATTTTCTTGACATTTCGATTTAAAAATAAAAAATCATCTGCAAATAGCTTAATATAACAAACTGTAGTCCAAATACCAGCCGTTAAGTATATCAGTCAGGGAAGTTTATGCAGATCAGTAGTGGTACAGTATTTATTTCTTTACTGTCCATTGGGAGATACAGAAAGAGCAGAAATCATATACAACTGGAATATACTGCTGCCTTTACTGTAGGTGGACTTGACACTAGCAAAACAAAAAGTGTCAAGCTTGTGGGTCATCCTGTGACCCACAAGATAAGTATGACCAAACAAGTTTTGCCCGTACTTCGGTTTTAATAAATAATTTAAAACTTCCATAAAAGTGGCTTGATCAGTGCATATCATCAGAAACAACTCATCCAGAGGAATGCCAGGTGCCACCATCATATGCACAAGAACTCTAACTAGGAATTTGGCAATAGGAGAGGAAGCAATCACGATAGATATTTTGAGATGGATACTAACAAAGCCACAGGGAGATAAACTACAGAAGTGTTCCAAGCTGGAACCAAGGAGGACCAAATCTGTGTGTAAGTAGATACAGTACCCTCTGGGCACTCCAAGTTGCAGTGCTTTCCAGGTTTTGTGTACTAGGTCAAATAGCCCAAGAGCAATTTCAGAGCTGAGGTACTACCTAAGGCTGGCTATACATTATAAAATTATTTTGTACAATTTTCCTTTCTATTTTCTAAAAACATTAAATATGAGGTCAACCCTAAACACTTTAAATTTATATGTAATCAGGCAGGCCCTTGAACTACAATGCTGAAGGTAAATCTATAGGAAATTAAATATAAGAAAATGATATAATGTATGGCCAGTCTTAGTTTTTACCCAGTTTTAATAGTAGGCCATGATGTGCATAAAACAAAGGCCAATACCCCTAGGGGATGCTTTAGTAGAGATAGACACTTGTAGACAGAAGTATGCGTGTAATAAAGTAAACATTTATTCAAACAGTGTGCACAATGAAACAAGGGAATGCTCAGTGAGGCATAGTATGTTTACAGCAAAAATCGAGTCAATAGATACAGTTTATAACATGTCAAAGGAGCAAAACATACAAAGCATTATGACAAGGATATAAACTTGCTTGGTACATATGGTAAGGAAGATGCCAACATGTTTCGGACTGTGGTCCTTTGTCAAGGCAATTAGGTATCCTTAGATTCTCATCTAAATAGATGGGGGGTCATAAAGTTAGTCTCAGTATACCAATACATTATATTTGCACTGTCAGAATCTACATTGCTAGAGGTAATTGATCTCATAGATAAAAAGCAATGAGGTACTCACATGTCCTACCAATGCTCAATTGTTTGTCATATGGGGGAGCCACTGAGCGTGGTATCCAAAAAGTCAAAGATATGTGGAGTAAAAACAAGGTGTGCTTCGACACTGGGATAATAAAGCCTGCTGGAGACCCCTTCAGAATACAAGGTCCGGCACACAGGGTTTAGGGCAAGAAGCCCGAATCCTGTATTGAACACAGTAGGTCAGCCAATGTATCACTGTGAAACAGGGTAGAGAAGGGGAGAATGGTAAGAGAAGGTGGACAAAGTAGTAATGTATGCCTAGAAATGGAGTAGGCCAAGTATTTACCTGAGTATGCAACGTGGGTGGTGGATAAGAGGTCATCTCTGGTCAGTCAGCAGCATAGTACTGAGGCCAGAGTGTGAAAAGTTTATAAGGGGTCAAGTAATGAGTAACAGCTGAGGGTAGGTGTGTATCACCATCCTAGGTGCTTGCACTGGTTGGCTAGTGTGTTTAGGGAGGCGGGCGCCAGGAGGCGCTAAGATAACCTCCCAGTGTGGACCTCTGACGGGGCGGCGCCGGGCGCGGCCGCGTCATTGCGGCGCGGCCACGTCCGGCGTCGTGACGTCACCGACGCGGGACAGACAAGCGCTGACCTCCTGGTGCGCTCCAAGATGGAGCGCAAACAGGAAGCAGACCAGAGGACTGGTCTAGATGGAGGGCGGAAAGGTAGCGCATGCGCAATGGAGCCAGCGCGCACGCGCACCTGGTCTTACCCTCGCCGGGTATTCACATGAAGGGGGGAAGATAGGCAGGTTGAGTAAGGAAAGTTGGTCCAAATGAGACAAAAAAATGACAAATGAGCAGTGGGGGACATGTAAGAATGTTGGAATAGCAACCTATTGATTATATATGGCTTGTAAACCATTGGAGAGGGGGAAGAGGGAGACATGTACCAATACATACATAGTGTATAATGCATAGGCATATAGTCCTGCATGCTGCAAAGTACAGGTAATGCAACTGATACAGATTGCAAATTTGGGTGTGGGTGCTTGAACGTGGGGGACCATGGTTAAAGGTCTAGTTCACAAACTCCGGTCTCGAAGCCCTCAAGATAGGCAAATACCTACCCAAATCCAATTTACACAATGTCTTACCCAATGGTCAACGCCTTTTTCCTAAACACTATGTTAATTGTCGTTCTATTGGCATTGTTTACCTTTTGGAATGTGAATGTGGGTGCTTCTACGTGGGCAAAACCAAATTACCATTCTGGAAACGAATCTATGGACACGTTACCAGCATCAACCAAAGAGATCCTGATCTACCATTGGGACGACACACCTCTTTGGTACACCCTGACAATATCCCCAAAATCTCTTTCAGAGCTTTGGACCATATTCCACCTCCAAATCGAGGGGGCGATTACAACAAAGCGCTCCTTCAGAGCGAACTTCGTTGGATTTTTCACCTTAATGCTACCATCCCCCCCGGCCTCAATGAAGCCTTCAATTTTAAACCCTATCTTGAGGGCTTCGAGACCGGAGTTTGTGAACTAGACCTTTAACCATGGTCCCCCACGTTCAAGCACCCACACCCAAATTTGCAATCTGTATCAGTTGCATTACCTGTACTTTGCAGCATGCAGGACTATATGCCTATGCACTATACACTATGTATGTATTGGTACATGTCTCCCTCTTCCCCCTCTCCAATGGTTTACAAGCCATATATAATCAATAGGTTGCTATTCCAACATTCTTACATGTCCCCCACTGCTCATTTGTCATTTTTTTGTCTCATTTGGACCAACTTTCCTTACTCAACCTGCCTATCTTCCCCCCTTCATGTGAATACCCGGCGCGGGTAAGACCAGGTGCGCGTGCGCGCTGGCTCCATTGCGCATGCGCTACCTTTCCGCCCTCCATCTAGACCAGTCCTCTGGTCTGCTTCCTGTTTGCGCTCCATCTTGGAGCGCACCAGGAGGTCAGCGCTTGTCTGTCCCGCGTCGGTGACGTCACGACGCCGGACGTGGCCGCGCCGCGATGACGCGGCCGCGCCCGGCGCCGCCCCGTCAGAGGTCCACACTGGGAGGTTATCTTAGCGCCTCCTGGCGCCCGCCTCCCTAAACACACTAGCCAACCAGTGCAAGCACCTAGGATGGTGATACACACCTACCCTCAGCTGTTACTCCTTACTTGACCCCTTATAAACTTTTCACACTCTGGCCTCAGTACTATGCTGCTGACTGACCAGAGATGACCTCTTATCCACCACCCACGTTGCATACTCAGGTAAATACTTGGCCTACTCCATTTCTAGGCATACATTACTACTTTGTCCACCTTCTCTTACCATTCTCCCCTTCTCTACCCTGTTTCACAGTGATACATTGGCTGACCTACTGTGTTCAATACAGGATTCGGGCTTCTTGCCCTAAACCCTGTGTGCCGGACCTTGTATTCTGAAGGGGTCTCCAGCAGGCTTTATTATCCCAGTGTCGAAGCACACCTTGTTTTTACTCCACATATCTTTGACTTTTTGGATACCACGCTCAGTGGCTCCCCCATATGACAAACAATTGAGCATTGGTAGGACATGTGAGTACCTCATTGCTTTTTATCTATGAGATCAATTACCTCTAGCAATGTAGATTCTGACAGTGCAAATATAATGTATTGGTATACTGAGACTAACTTTATGACCCCCCATCTATTTAGATGAGAATCTAAGGATACCTAATTGCCTTGACAAAGGACCACAGTCCGAAACATGTTGGCATCTTCCTTACCATATGTACCAAGCAAGTTTATATCCTTGTCATAATGCTTTGTATGTTTTGCTCCTTTGACATGTTATAAACTGTATCTATTGACTCGATTTTTGCTGTAAACATACTATGCCTCACTGAGCATTCCCTTGTTTCATTGTGCACACTGTTTGAATAAATGTTTACTTTATTACACGCATACTTCTGTCTACAAGTGTCTATCTCTACTAAAGCATCCCCTAGGGGTATTGGCCTTTGTTTTATGCACATCATGGCCTACTATTAAAACTTTTATACATTTTCTGGGATGCGATAGACCATTTGCTGTTCCACCTACTTGCCCAACCAAATATTTTAGTTTTTACCCAGTATCTAATCAGTTTCATATCATTTCTACACTGACAACACCCAAATCTAACTCTACCCCTCAGCTCCCCCCTTCAGTTTTCTTACGTATCACTAATTTACTAACAGACATATCAGCCTGGATGTCACACCACTTCCTCAAACTCAACCGATCCAAAACCAAGCTCATAATATTTCCTCCCCCACATGCCCCTTCCCCTGACTTCTCTGTCAAGATCGATTGCTCTACTATCAGCCCGTTCCAAAATGCCAGGGTGCTAGGGGTAACCCTGGACTCCGAGCTGTCCTTTCAGGCCCACATCCAATCCCTGACCAAACCTCCGCAACATCTCCAGAATACACCCCTTTTTAACCAATGACACCACAAAGCTTCTAAATTACTCCCCGGTCATCTCTCGCCTCGACTACTGCAACTGCCTCCTCATTGGCTTACCTTTACATAGGCTATTCCCCCCCTTCAGTCTATCATGAATACTGCTGCCAGACTCATCCACCTTACCAACCACTCAGTGTCTGCTACCCCTCTCTGCCAATTATTCCACTGACTTCCGCTTACCCAACAAATAAAATTCAAAATACTAACATTAACTTACAAAGCCATCCACAACTCAGCCACCAGTTACATCACTAACCTAGTCTCAAAATACCAACCTAATCATTCTCTGCTCTCTAGCTCTCTTGTCACCTCCTCCCATATTTGCCTCCGGGACTTCTCCCAAGCTCGCTTCTCCCTTCTCCCAAGCTTCTCCCATCCTTTGGAACTCCCTACCCCAGTCTGTCCGAATATCTCCCAATCTATCCATCTTTAGCCGATCCCTAAAAAACCCTTCTCTTTAAAGAAACCTATCCTGCTTCTAACTAATACAGTGTGTTTTTACTTTATCTTTCAGCTCATCTCCCACAGTTATTACCTTTTCTATCACATGAACTTGCCTCTAAGATTGTAAGCTCTAACGAGCAGGGACCTCTGATTTCTCTTGTACCAAATTGTATTGCGATTGTAACATCTGCCTTCATTTTGTAAAGTACTGCGCAAACTGTTGGCACTATGTAAATCCTGTATAATAATAATAATAATAGTTTGCCTCGGACAGGAATAAAGATATTCTGCTATGAGCATTAAGCACCGAGCTTTGCATTATGGTACTTTCCAGCCCTGTGGGTATTGTCTTAGTTAGTTGCAGAGCATGCTCCAGTTTCAGCCAGCAGTACAGTCCAGGCTCATTAGTGGTGAATCTAAGTACACACCTCACACTCAATACACTTCAAGCCACTGTTATTTTGTTCTGTAACTAACCTATAGTTATGATTCATACATTAAAGTGGTTGTAAAAGCTGAATGTTTTTTACCTGCATGATAGTATTCATTGTCCAATTTGAGTACTCACACGACACAGACACACTCCACGGATACACTATAATATACTGCAATATAATGCGCCAAACATACAGTGACGCACAGAACCATATGGCGTTAAACTGGCAGTAACACATACAGAACTATAAGGCATTAAACTGACAGTAATGCACACAGAAGTAAATGGCGTTAAACTGGCAGTAACGCACACAGAAGTAAATGGTGTTAAACTTGCAGTAACACACAAAACTATATGGCGTTAAACTGGCAGTAACGCACAAAACTATATGGCATTAAACTGGCAGTAATGCACAGAAAACTATATGGTGTTAAACTGGCAGTAACGCACACAGAACTATATGGTGTTAAACTTGCAGTAACGCACACGGAACTATATGGCTTTAAATTGGCAGTAACGCACAAAACTATATGGCGTTAAACTGGCAGTAATGCACACAGAAGTAAATAGCATTAAAGTGACAGTAACGCACACAGAAGTAAATGTAAACTTACAATAATGCACAAAACTATATGGTGTTAAACTGGCAGTAACGCACACAGAAGTAAATAGCGTTAAAGTGACAGTAACGCACACAGAAGTAAATGTAAACTTACAGTAATGCACAAAACTATATGGCGTTAAACTGGCAGTAACGCACACAAAACTATATGGCGTTAAAGTGGCAGTAATGTACACAGGACTATATGGCATTAAATTGGGTAACGCCCACAGAACTATATGGCGTGAAACTTGCAGTAAGGCACACAGAAGTAAATGGCGTTAAACTGGCAGTAACATACACAGAAGTAAATGGAGTTAAACTTGCAGTAACGCACACAAAAGTATATGGCGTTAAACTGGCAGTAATGCAATCAAATAGATGGTGTTCAACCGTCACTACACTGACGCTATCTGAATTGTCCCTACTCTAGCTATACACGAATATAAAGATTACTGACACGGTCTCACTACACTGACACTATCTTAGCTGTCCCTACTCTACACTAATGTGTGTTTGAATGACACGGTCTCACTGCACTACAGTCTAACTATCTGCGCTGTCCCTACTCTAGCTGCACACTATTCAAAGCTAAATCATGGTCCTCCTCACTACACTCACACTATCCCTAGACTGACACTAAACTAATATTCTACACTGACAATTGAAGCAAAATAGCACAATAGCACAGTATAGCACACTAACTAACTAATAGCACTGAACAGAGCCCTGTTCTATCTCTCTCCACGCCAAAATCACACTGAAAATGGCTGCCATTGAAAGAATACTTTTATACTGTGGGGCCGGAATGAGCCATGATTGGATAAAGTCATGATTACAGTGTACAATCATGACTCTGACAGTGCTTTGTGCCCTGATTGGCTGAATCTTTCACGCTTCAGCCAATCAGGGCTTGCAATGCACTGTTCAGCACTGCAATGCATTGTGGTAGGTTCGGTGGGCGAACAAACGGTTGAACGACCCGTTTGTTCGGATGCTCGCAGAACGTCGGAAAAACGAAAGTTCGGCTCGGGCCGAACTCTTCACCCAATCCCTAGTCCCTAGACATCTACCCCCTTATGAGAATGAGTAAGAGGTGTAGAGTATCCCTGGTCACTCATTCATAGGATATGTTTTTCTTTTTGGTTTAATAAGAGACACTTCTGTTGAGTAGACTTGCACCCTATGCTCATCTGCCACTGGTGGTGTTGGGGGATTTCAATGCCGTCTTGGACGCAGCTTTGGACTCCTCCAACCTGACTAGAAGGGGGTCCCCAGAATTAAAAGGCTGGGGATCGGTTGCAAATTTAACGGAACTCTGGAGATGGAAACATCCAACTGATAGGTGTTACTCCCATGTCTCGACGGCACACAAGTCAGCAGCTAGAATTGACTTGGCTTTCGGGAATGACCTACTGTTGCCATACGTTAGGGAGGTCTCCTACCTCCCCGGAGGCCTAACGGACCACAATCCCCTTGCGGTCACTCTGTCGTTTCAGGCGGGGGCTCGGAGGGGTGGTTGGAGGCTCCAACCAGGTTGGATTCAAAATGAACAGGTCTCGGCTCAGGGCACTGAAGCCATGCAATCATATTGGTCATCTAACGACGACACAGCAGACCCCATGACTGTTTGGGACACTTTCAAGGCAGTGACCCGGGGGGAGTATATCTCAGCCATTAAAACAGTGAAAAAAATGACCAGGAGGAAACAGAGTTGTTGCAACAAGCAGAAAGAGTGAAGGCGGGGGCGTATGCTGACGCTCCTACAGGAGCTTCATATACGGCCCTGCTGGAAGCAAGACGCACATTATCTATCCATTTTACTGGACAGGCCCGTGCAGAACTGGTTAGGAACGCACAGAAGACCTTTGCTGAAGGGGACAAGAATGGTAAACTATTGGCCATGCTGGTGGCCGATCACCATTCACTTACCTGCATCCCGGTGATAAAAGACACGGGAGGAAACTTAGTAGACGAGCCGGGTCGCATTATGCACACTTTTGTTCAATTTTACTCCACCTTATATGCTCCTATCCCCCCCTATGACATGTCGACTCTGGAATCTCTATTAAATGACCTACCCATACCAAGACTGTCTGAAACGGATATGCACGCTTTAGATGCCAGAATCACAAAAAAGGAAATCGAGAAGGCCATCTTTACTTTCCCCCCCAATAAAGCTCCGGGTCCTGACGGTCTCCCGGCTGACTTTTATAAGGCAAATGTAGAGGTTGTAGCACCTAGGTTAAACTTACTTCTAGAATACTGTCACGAGCATGATGCCTTGCCTGATTCCATGCTGGATGCCTATATGGTTCTGCTATTGAAACCAGGCAAGGATCCACAAGAATGTGCTTCGTACAGACCGATAGCTTTACTCAACACGGACTTGAAAATCTTGACCAAGATACTAGCCCTTAGACTGGCGACTGTACTCCCATCCATTATTAATATTGACCAGACGGGCTTTATGCCGGGAAAATGGACGGACACAAACCTAAGGAGACTTTTCACGCACCTGCAAATCCCACCAATCCCACAGTAATAGAATTGTAGTGTCAATAGATTTTGAGGTCTGGGATGGATTTTAAGGGGAACCCCGGCCAAAAAAAAAATGGCGTGGGGTCCCCCTCAAAATCCATACCAGACCCTTATCCGAGCACACTACCTGGCAGGCTGCAGGAAAAGAGGAGAAGACGAG
Source organism: Lithobates sylvaticus (assembly GCA_028564925.1). Lineage (NCBI taxonomy): Eukaryota > Metazoa > Chordata > Amphibia > Anura > Ranidae > Lithobates > Lithobates sylvaticus. The sequence goes on along the minus strand of CM053028.1, from coordinate 100,141,388 downwards.
AGCGCCCCCCCTCCCTCCTGAACCTTACCAGGCCACATGCCCTCAACATTGGGAGGGTGCTTTGGGGGTCTGAGACCCCCAAAGCACCTTGTCCCCATGTTGATGAGGACAAGGGCCTCTTCCTCACAACCCTGGCCATTGGTTGTGGGGGTCTGCGGGCGGGGGGCTTATCGGAATCTGGAAGCCCCCTTTAACAAGGGGACCCCCAGATCCCGGCCCCCCCCTGTGTGAAATGGTAAGGGGGTACAAAAGTACCCCTACCATTTCACCAAAAAAGTGTCAAAAATGGTAAAAATGACAGGAGACGGTCTTTGACAATTCCTTTATTAAATCTTCTTTCTTCTGGTCTTCCTTCTTCCTTTCTTCACCCTTCGGTTTCTTCATCTTCTCCTTCCGGCATCTTCTTCCATCTTCTTCTTCCATCTTCTTCTTCCTCCGATCCGCTTCTTCTTGCTCTGGTCTTCTCGTCCGGCATCTTCTTCCATGGCGACGGCGTCTCTTCTGGGCCACTCTGCGCAATGGGAAGCCCCCGCTGTGTGAGGCTTCGCTGCGTCTGACAGGTCTTTTATAACGGAGGGTGGGGCCACCTGGTAACCCCGCCCCCCTCTGACGCACGGGGACGTCATGGGGAATTCCCTTATTTTTTATCAATGGCTTTCAATGAATGACTGTTCTCTGTGTTACGGGAGCCGTCAATTCATTAGCCGCAAGTGATTTTAAAGCGGTTCTGCACTGTGTGTTGTTTTTTTTTTTTTAATGCAATGCAAAGGATTAGGAGGTAAATTGGGGGACTCACGTGTTCCATCTTCCTAATTGACTGCTGCCGGTTTTCCTCCTATAAAATAATTTATATAACTGTTTCCTGCTGGGTGCAATCTTGCCTGTGGGCATGTGAAACCCCACAGGCACTTCAGAAGGCCCAGCATGCACCGCCGTTACTGCGCCGAGCTCGCGCGTGCGCAGTAACGGCAAATTGCAGCTCGTGTTCTCCGAAATCTCGCGAGATTTCGGCACATCTTCCGAAATCTCGCAAGATTTCGGCCACATCTTCCGAAATCTCGCAAGATTTCGGAAGATGTGGCCGAAATCTCGCGAGATTTCGGAAGATGTCCACACTGACTCCTGGGATCAAGGACACCAGTTTCCAGGAGACAGTGCGGCGTGACGACGATCGACGCAGAGACCCCGCCCACCGCCGCAGAGACAGAGGAAAGGAAGTCAGCGATTACAAGGTAAGTGGAAAAAAAAATAAAAAAACACACTTCATTTAGTTCCAAATCAGGCAAAGAGATTTACTAAATGAAATGTGTGCAGAACCGCTTTAAATAGCTTTTTTTCCTGCAAAAATGACACTTTTTGCAGGGACAGTTCTAAGCACAGGAAACATGCGCCCCTTCACAGGCATACTATAGACACCCCCCAGGTACGAAATTTAAAGGAATATTACACTTTTATTGTTTCACTTTAAGCATTATTAAAATCACTGCTCCTGAAAAAACGTCAGTTTTTCAAAAAATTTGCATTGATACATGTCCCCTGGGGCAGGACCCAGGTCCCCAAACACTTTTTATGACAATAACATGCATATTAGCCTTTAAAATTAGCACTTTTGATTTCGAACGTTCGCATCCATTGTAAGTAATAGGGTTCTTATGCTCGCACAGACTTTAGGTCCGTTCGCGGGTTCTGGTGCGAACCGAACCCGGGGGTGTTCGGCTCATCCCTACACAGGGACAATGTCTCCTGCTGGGGAATAGGGGGCCCTGTCTAGGTACCTTCCCTATGTGGAGGGAATGTGGCCTGGTATGGTTCAAGGGAGGTGTACGCTCAATTGCCTGTCAGGCTACATGCTCAGGTAAGGGTCTGATATGAATTTTGGGGGAAACTCAAGCCATGTTTTTTTTTTTTTCATTTTGCATGGGGTTCTCCCTTAAGCCCCGTACACACGGGCCGTATGTCAGGATACATCGGTCGTTAAAAAAAATAACGGCCAACTTTTGGCCCGAATATATGTCACCATATCAGAAAAAAGCTTGTTTGGCCGGCCTCTGTCAGACCAGCATGCTGGAAAACCAGTAACCAACCGACTCCCGATCAGTGCTCTCGGCCAATGGCTAAAGGGTGCGGATCAGAGTATTCTAGCTGGGGGGGGGGGGGGTTGGGGACAAGGGGCGCCCCCCTGTCAGAACAAAACAGCTCAGCAGGGGAGATTGCTGTACTAACTTTGCATAGTTAGTACAGCGGCTCCAACCAGAGCTGACTCATAGTGTGTACCAGGCTTTACCCTCATCTGGGATAATGATCTGGTATAGAGGGGTAATTCTGACCTGCTTTCTTTACAAACAGAAGGAAGCAGCTGGGAATTATCAATTTAAATGGTATTTTTTCTTCTTTGTCAATCTTACTTTTAGTGCATTGCAAAAGTGCACCATTTCTCATGCAGGTTTAAGACATTCTCCATGCATGTTATTTAAAAAGGAATTTTGTGCTTTTAATGTTGTCCTTTAAGCATTTTTTAAAAGTGCTACTTTCTGCTGAACTTTCTTTTTTCTTTTTGTATTGATACCTCATGACAGCTTACAAATTGGCCTTAAAAAAGGTCAGAAAAAAAATAGAGGCTCCTGTAGACTTCAGTGGGGTTAACTGCTATGTTCATAGTTTGCAAAAGATTTCAATTGTTCAGTGAATGTCCATTGAAGTGAACTTTGCTGGGTTCACTCATCACTATCCACTTGCCGGCGAAGCATTTTCTTGCACTTTTTGTTTACAAGTTTAAAATCAGTATTTTTGCTAGAAAATTACTCAGAACCCCCAGACATTATATATTTTTTTTATTTTAGCAGAGATCCTAGAGCATAAAATGGCAATCGTTGCAATATTTTATGTCACACAGTATTTGCGCAGCGTTTTTTTAAATGCAATTTTTGGGGAAAAAATACACTTTAACCGCTTCAATACAGGGCTTTTAAACACCCTTCCTTACCAGAGCACTTTTTGCGATTCGGCACTGCGTCGCTTTAACTAACAATTGCGCGGTCGTGCGACGTTACATCCAAACAAAATTGACGTCCTTTTTTTCCCACAAATAGAGCTTTCTTTTGGTGGTATTTGATCACCTCTGCGGTTTTTATTTTTTTTAACTCAATATTTTTTACTTTTTGCTATAATAAATATCCCATTTTTTTTAAAAAAAACTATTTTTTTCCCTCAGTTTAGGCCGATACGTATTCTTCTACATATTTTTGGTAAAAAAAAAAATCGCAATAGGCGTATATTGATCGGTTTGCGCAAAAGTTATAGCGTCTACAAAATAGGGGATAGATTTATTGAATTTTTTTTTTTTTTTTTGTTTTAACTAGTAATGGCGGCGATCTGCGATTTTTTTTTTTTCGTGACTGCGACATTGCGGCGGACACTTCGGACACTTTTGACACATTTTTGGAACCATTCACATTTACACAGTGATCGTTGCTATAAAATTGCAATGATTACTGTGTAAATGTGACTGGCAGGGAAGGGGTTAACTCTAGGGGGCGCTGGAGGGGTTAATATGTTCCCTAATAGAAGTGATTCTAACTGTGGGGGGGAGGGGACTCAAGGGGAGGAGACCGATCATGTGTTTTCCTCCGTACTGGGATCACATGATCGGTCTCCTCTGCACTGACAGGACGTGGAGCTGTGTGTTTACACACACAGCTCCACGGTCCCGCACGGTCCCCGTTGTTTTAACGGGCAATCGCGGGTGCCCGGCGGACATCGCGGCCGCCGGGCACTCGCACCGTGTCCCGAGCGATGCCGCGGGCGCGCGCGCGCCCCCCCCCAGGCGGCCGGGAATGCGAGGACGTCATATGACGCCCACCCAGGATGGTAGATCCACCTTGTGGGCGTCATATGACTATAGCGCGGTAATGAAGTGGTTAATGAATATTAATGCAAAAAAAAAACACAATATAAAATATGAAAAATATAAAAGATAATGTTACGCCATGTAAATAGATACCTAACATGTCACGCTTTAAAATTGCGCACGCTGGATGGCAATAAACTTTGATACTTAAAAATCACCACCCGACCTCTCCTGCTGCTTCTGAAAGCAATCCAGCAGCTAATTAGACATTTAGCATGCTTTCATGAGAAAGCCACTCGCCGGCTGAACAAAATATATTGGGGTTATGGCTTCAGCCATAACCCCGGTAAACCACTTGCAAGCCGCAGCGTATATACTATATATATATATATATATATATACTTATTGAGGTTGGCAAGTAGCTATTCTTTACAACCCAGTTTGAGCTAACTGCTATCAGTCTATGTCCTCTTCTGGTGGAGATCTTTATTTGTGAAACTATGTCTGATTGGATCACAACCTTTGAGAGTGATCCCTCTTAAATGGACGGAGATCCTAGACTTTTGCACTTTGGAAAATTGCATCATGCCTTCTGCTATATGGGACTTTCATATGTATCCAAATTAGTGTCTCATATGTCAGTATAATTTGTACTTATGCGTAGAACAGTTTGGCATGCATCTGTTTGGTTACTCTCTTGACAGCAAAATGCCCAAGCCTTCAGCTTCTGACTCTAAGCTCACTCCCATGTAGGAGAACTTTTCATGTGACAGGCCATCTCAGCTGTTGCTCCTGTTCCTCAAAGAGTTTCTTAAGCCACATACACACGATCGGACTTTCCGACGGGAAATGTTCGATGGCAGGCTGTTGGCGGTGAATACGACCGTGTGTATGCTCCATCGGACAATTGTTGTCAGACTTAACGCCAACAAATGTTGGCTAGCAGGTTTTCAAATTTCCCGCCGACAAATGTGTGTTGTCGGACTTTCCGATCGTGTGTACACAAGTCCACCGGACAAAAGCCCAAAGTACAAACACTCATGCTCGGAAGCAAGGAGGGGCCAGAAGCGGTCGGTCTTGTAAACTAGCATCCGTAATGGAGAATTAACATTCGTGACGTGGCAAATTATGAAATCTTAAAAGGGGGCGCACATTCTCTTCTTCTTTAATGGCATAATAATGAAGCTGCTTTGCTGGTGATACTGATAGAGTTATTGCAAACAAATTTTCAAAGGCTTTTTTTTTCTAGTGATATCAAGAATATTATTATTATTATTATTATTTTTTTTTGTATTTGGGCAAGTTATCACAACACCATTATCCCATAGTTTTTAAAATCAAAGATACAATTATGTTGGTGTCCCTTGTCAATTTTACATTGTATTATTTTAAATGTAACTGCCTACTTCCAAACTGCCATTTGAAGTAAAACACATAGCCAAGTATTATTCTACACATTTTTTTTATTGTGCATTAAAAAATAAAAAACGAATAAAATTAGACTTCCAATAGAACTTAACCAAAAAGTGCATTCTATGCATCTAAAAAAATATAGAAAATATACCAAATCAAATCATTATTCAACCAAAAAAATAATGTCAAAGCAATAACTCCAAGGCCAATAATAAATAACACGTTATCTCCTCCGATTCCGCAACATGTTTGGTTGACAAACGGGCCTTCAGAAACAAACTGAAAAGTGCTAAATGAAAAAGGTGGAAAAGAAAAGCGCAAATCAACACTCACCAAACTTCTACTAACACGAAATTAGCAGAAGGAGCCCATAGGGTGGCGCTAAAGGGCTGAAAAACCACGTAGTACATCACTACGTTCATAATTGTTGGCCAACAATTGTGTGGCTGTGTGTATGCAAGACAAGTTTGTGCCAACCTTGTGCCGCCTTCGGACAAAATTCCACAGTTTTGTTGGCCAACAATCCGATCATGTGTACGAGGCTTTAGTCTGCCTCCCACTCGAGCTGCAAAATTTATGCCTGTTTACCCTTATTCAAATAACAGCACTTTCACTGGTTAATGTGATTTTGATGTTCAGTTTTTGAGACTGTCTATATATTGTGTTTTTTCCTGTCAGTCTGCAAGCCCAGACTTTACCAAGGCTCCCATTATTGACATTGTTTTGAAACACCCCCTATGTATGCCACTTCCACTCCTTACTTCATTGCTTTTATTCTGAAATCTCTGTAAAAGGTAAGCTTTCAATAAACTACTACCTGTATGTGAGATACTTTAGCTTTCCTTTTCTATATAGATTGATAAAACAAAATAAAAATATCGAGTTGGGCTGACAATTTTACTGTCCTTCATCAGCCCTGATAATATGATGTATAACTAAAGAAGAACACATACACTATGTTGTCAAATGTATTAGGACGCCTGCCTTTACACGCTCATGAACTTTAATGGCATCCCAGTCTTAGTCCATAGGGTTCAGTATTGAGTTGGCCCACCCTTTACAGCTATAACAGCTTCAATTCTTCTGGGAAGGCTGTCCACAAGGTTTAGGAGTGTGTCTATGGGAAGGTTTGACCATTCTTCCAGAAGCGCTTTTGTGAGGTCAGGCACTGATGTGGACAATAAGGCCTGGCTTGCAGTCTCTGCTCTAATTCATCCCAAAGGTGTTCTATCAGGTTGAAGTCAGGACTCTGTGCAGGCCAGTCAAGTTCCTCCACCCCAAACTCGCTCATCCATGTCTTTATGGACCTTGCTTTGTGCACTGGTCCAAATCATTTGGTGGAGGGGGATTATGGTGTAGGGTCGATTTTCAGGGGTTGGGCTTGGCCCCTTAGTTCCAGTGAAGGGAACTCTTAAGGCGTTACCATACCAATACATTTTGGACAATTTCAACTTTGTGGAAACAGTTGGGGATGGCACCTTCCTGTTCCAACATGACTGCACACAAGTGCACAAACAAGGTCCATAAAGACATGGTTGAGCGAGTTTGGGGTGCAGGAACTTGACTGGCCTCAACCTGATAGAACACCTTTGGGATTAATTAGAGTGGAGACTGCGAGCCAGGCCTTCTCATCCAACATCAGTACCTGACCTCACAAATGCGCTTCTGAAAGAATGGTCAAACATTCCTATAGACACACTCTTAAACCTTGTGGACAGCCTTCCCAGAAGAGTCAAAGCTGTTATGGCTGCAAAGGGTGGGCCAACTCAATATTGAACCCTACGGACTAAGACTGGATTGCCATTAGCCATTAAAAGTCTCAATACTTTTGACAATATAGTGTACCTAATCCTGAGAGGTAAGGCTAAATTATTATTATGGTTAAAATCAACCACGCAGGACAAAGCAATGTGTTTGTTTGCTGTTTTTCTTCCCTACTGCTCCATTGAAGTGCCAGAGCATACCCAGTGCTTCTGTGTATGGAGACTAAAGCTGGCCATGAACGGTTAGTTTTGGTTTTCATTGATGCAATGGACTGAACAAAAAAAATGAATAGATTCCTCTATCTGCACAGACACGGGGGATAGAGGAATCCCCCGCCGGGACACCCACTGCTGTCAGTGGCTACAGCCACTGATCAAGACATTGTTCCAACCTGTTCTATTGATCGACTTCTGTAGAGCACTAAAGGACACACGCTGATCACAATTTGGCTAGTCCCTGCTAAACGATGAAGCTGGCTTTACGTGTCAACACACTGTGCCAATCACCAAGCACCATGGCTATCCATATCCCTGTTTAAAGCTACAACTTGAGCTTAAACAAGACACTGCCCTTGCTACTGGCAACTTAACAGAGTACTTGGAAAGGAAAGGATAGGCAAGTATGATATAACAGGGATCATGGCACTAAAGCAGTTCTGTTGTTTTCCCTGCCTGGGTAAAGCACAGGTTCAGAACAGGCCTTTTTTGGATCTTTTTTATTACAAGTTTAAATTAGTACTTTTTTTGCTATAGAATTACTTAGAACCCCAAACATTATATGTGTGTTTTTTAGCAGAGACTCTGGAGAATAAAATGGCGATCGTTGCTAAATTTTATGTCACTGTAGTTGCGCAGCAGTCTTTGAAACACAATTGTTTTGGAAAAAATACACTTTAATTAATAATAAAAAAAATAAAAAAACACTAGCGCTACCCCAATTTTTTGTACAAAAAAGTGTGAAAGATGATGTTACGCTGAGAAAATAGATACCTAACATGTCATGCTTTAAAATTGCGCACGCAATGGTATTTAAAAGTCTTCATAGGCGATGAATTATGCTCTTGCTCTTACAAACGCGTCAATACCTCACATGTGTGGTTTGAAAGCAGTTTACATAAGCAAGTGCGACTTGCGTATGCCTTCGCTTCTGCGCCCAAGCACTGAGGGATAGGGGCGCTTTAAAAAAATAAATCTTATTTATTTTACTTTTTATTTTATATTTTTGACACTGTTCATTTTTTTTTTTATCACTTTTATTCCTATTACAAGTGAGTAATGTCCAAGGTATGTGTGTCAATCTTGATCCAAAACCAAGTGCTCTTATGTGACAGTCTCAAAACATGACAATATTAAATGTACAAACACTCCTCCATACAAAAAAATACTGTGGTTTCTTAAGATGAATTCTCCTCCTTGTGACCACACCACTTGTTAAGACGGGCCTCTTAAAATACAGGAGGTATAGCTTGCAGATGCTCAAGGTATAGCTTCCAAAATAACCACATTCAATTCACTTGAACCTTAGCACAGGAGAAACAAAAAGAGACTTCATAGTGCTCACTGTATCACATTTATTAAAATAATAGAAATACGCATGACAGGTCCTCTTTATTGAGAGATTCGGGGTCAAAGAGACCCCAGATCCCTCATTTAGCTTTACAAGCAAATCAAACATTTTTTCTTACATTTTGAGTTTAAAAAAAAAAAAACAATAATTTATGCCAGAGAAATGGAAGTGACATCAGAGGTCACTCCAGTCCTCCAAGGGCATAAAGCCGAGTGGGAGCCATACTGCCCCCACTGGACTTTCCTGCCCAGGCATCGGTCGCATTTTGGATCGCTTCCAGGCATTACTGATGGCTCCGGTAAGCCCGGAAACGACCGGGAAGCGGCGGGAATTGGGGCAACTCTCGAGCTGCTTCTAAAATTGATCCTGTGACGAATCACTTTTATCGGAAAGCCGGCCGTCTAAGGGGAAAAAACAATACAGGGTTATGGCATCTAGCTGCAGCCATAACCCAGGTATTTAACGTCAAAACCATGATGTAAATTCCCAGTTAGACGGTCGGTAAGTGGTTAAATGTAGAAATTGTGATTCTTACAAATTCCAGTTGCTGGCTGGTTTTCTTAAAAAAAAATAAAAAAACTGCAGTAATCTTTGTAAATAGTCTTCTCTGTGCACTAAAATATTTGTTTTATTTTTATACAATACTAACCTGTTCGAACCAAGACAAGGCAAAATTGAAAAATCGCGTTTGATCATATATAAATCCTGTCTCAAGTACTGCATCTCCCAAAAGTTAATTGTCCATGTTATGAGAGCTTAACATGTACCTTTAAAAAGCTTTGTACCTTGTCTAGGCTTATCAACTCTGCAGCGGGAAGAGCTTCCTCTCCCTAGGTGGTAGAGAAATCAAAGGACGAGATTCGTCATATAGAAGATAATTATCATTTCATTATATCATGCTTTTGTATTTGATTAATCAATGAAAGATTACAAGGTGAGATTTTTTAGCATGATAATGACATACCACACTTGATAAATGTTTCACTGAAATGAGAAATGTGTAGCATAGCCACAGCTGTGGTAATAATACATACATCATATTGATAGAGCTGTCTAAATAATGTCTATTTATATAGTCTTTTGGTTAGTAACATACTTAGCCATTATATAATATATGTTATACTATTTTAAATAGCCTAATAGGTTTAACTTAAAAATGACCATACCTTGGGGGATTTGATGATTCCAAAAGATACAAGACAATTATAGGATCCTGACCAAGTCACTTTCACTCTTCAGTGTTTAAGTTTCCTATTACTGGCTATGGGACAGCACAAAGTGAGACTAACATATCTCCATGAAAGAAGCAGGGATTATTAAGATAATTAAGAATGTAGACATATCCAGCCCACTCGATATAATGCAGTAATAGGGTGCCTCTACATGATTATCTATGGTCCTTATATGTTGAGGTTGTAACCAATGGCAGCTGGTGTTAAAACATTTTTATGGGGGGCGCAAACAAACCCCTCCAGGTCCGCACTCACCACGGTCAGGGCTCCCCTGATATGGCACCCCTCCGCCGCTTCCGTGTTAACCCTGTCTTCATTCCAGGTTCCAAATCTTCAGCCTCCTGATTGCCCGGGACGAGAAGGCAGAAGTGCTATGCACCCTGAGGACATCCTAAAAAAAGCCTCACGCTCTAATCATCCCCATCAAATCATTCTCTGTAGCTATTATCTTTTGTACCACCACCCGTCCCATTAGAATGTAAGCTCTACGAGCAGGGCCCTCCTGTACCTTTTGTATTGAACGGTACTGTAATTGTGTTGTCCCCCCTAAACATTGTAAAGCGCTGCGTAAACTGTTGGCGCTATATAAATCGTGTATAATAATAATATTATAAACACATGCTTGTAAAAAAAATTACCTAGCAGTAATCAGAATGGATTCATGAAGAAACGTTCTTGCCAAACCAATCTATTAACCTTCTATGAGGAGGTGAGTTGCCATCTAGATAAAGGAAGGCCTGTAGACGTGGTGTATCTGGATTTTGCAAAAGCCTTTGACACAGTTCCCCATAAACGTTTTCTGTACAAAGTAAGGTCCCTTGGCATGGACCATAGGGCGAGTATATGGATTGAAAACTTGCTACAAGGGTGAGTTCAGATGGTGGTGATAAATGGGGAATACTCGGAATGGTCAGGGGTGTGTTTATAGTGGGGTCCTGTGCTGGGACCAATCCTATTTAATTTGTTCATAAATTACCTGGAGGATGGTGTAAACAGTTCAATCTCTGTATTTGAGGACAATACCAAGCTAAGCAGGGCAATAACTTCTCTGCAGGACCTGAACAAATGAATGGGGTGGGCAACTACATGGCCAATGAGGTTTAATGTAGAAAATTTTAAAACAATGCATTTGGGTGGCAAAAATATGAATGCAATCTATACACTAGGGGGAGAACCTCTGGGGGAATCTAGGATGGAAAAGGACCTAGGGGTCCTAGTAGATGATAGGCTCAGCAATGGCATGCAATGCCAAGCTACTGCTAACAAAGCAAACAGAATATTGGCATGCATTAAAAAGGGGAATAACTCCAGGGATAAAGCGATAATTCTCCCGCTCTACAAGACTCTGGTGCGGCCGCACCTGGAGTATGCTGTCCAGTTCTGGGCACCAGTCCTCAGGAAGGATGTACTGGAAATGGAGCGAGTACAAAGAAGGGCAACAAAACTAATAAGCTTTCTTTTGGTGGTATTTTTGCGCTAAACAAAAAGAGATTAAGAGGTTATACTCATTCCCACACTGCTTTTAAATGTGATCACTTTTTATTCATTATATTTTTTTGTTATATACTGTTTTTTGTCAAAAAAAAACCTGCTCGTTTGATCTACACCATTAGAGTCCCCTCCTTGTTTTTTCTCTCCTTTCAATATATGGTTTGAAATATTTTTGGGGAGCATCCTATGAGAGCCTTCGCCACATCACTAGTGGTGATCCAGTACTGGCTCGGTTCATTCCATCTGTGGAGTTGCCATCTGGAAGTTCCAGTTTTTCGTCTTATCGGTGCCGGTCCAGGTTCGATCTAAGCCATCCATGTTCTGACCATCTACATCGGGTCTGTGAGGTTGTGATTGGTCCCACGGCAAGCCTGCTGGTCACTTGGAGCTTTTCTATGCCTGTTTGACTCGCTGTTGCTGACAGGGAGTCCACCAGTTCCGATAATCGTACATCTATTACCATCTGCCTTTAAAGTGTGTACCAGAGGATTCAGCTCAAGATCACCTTGGCTTGACGCCAATTTCATGTTATCACTTTGGGACATTTCTGTTCACATGCACTTATTTTTTACACATCAGATATTTGTGTTTACAACTTGTTCAACAGTAGTACACTCCACTGTTCTCCTTTTTTGAACATTGTTTCTCCGTTTTATAGGTATTACACTTGTTTTCACATTTTAGCGCTGCACTTTCCTTTACACTGTTTATCGAATTTTTGTCACATTCTAGCGCAGCTGCTGTATTGTTTGTTTTGTGTTTTTTGAGTTTAGCGCCATAATTTTTTCTATTCACAAAAAGAGATTAAAAATTTTGAAAAAAAAAAAAAAACAATATTTTTTACTTTATGTTATAAAACACATCCAAGAAAAATGGAAAAAAATCAAATTTCTTCATAATTTTAGGCCAATATGTATTCTGATACATATTTTTGGTAAAAAACGAATCCCAATAAGTGAATATTAATTGTTTTACGCAAACGTTATAGCGTCTACAAGCTATGGGATAGCTACTGGAATTTGTATTTATTTATTTTTGTTATACTAGAAATGGTGGCGATCAGCGACTTACAGGGGAAAGAAAGGCATGAAATGTTTGGGAGGTGAGAGAGGAAATAACTTGTACATGGAGGACTGCTGGAAGTGCTTACACCAGATGCAGTTGGACTCATTTTTAACCACTTGCCGACCGTATACCTTACACATACGGTGGCAGGGCGGCTCTCCTGCACAGGATCACGTACCTAGTACTTGATCCCGCAGTTCCTGGTCTGAGAGCGCAAGCTCGCTAACGCTGACCCGCTCCCACTGTGATTGTACACAGCGGGAGCTGATCTGTGGGTACCGCAGACCTGATGTTCGCCAGCACCCTCCAATCATTAGACAGAGTGCCCATGTAATCAAGGCAGATAGCCGTTCTGTCAGTCTGGAAGGAACATGGATCAGTGCCTTGCCCTAGTCAAAGCATCTCCCGCACAGTACACAAGCACTGGCTAGGCACACAGTTAACCCTTTGATCGCCCCTGATGGTAACCTCTTCCCAGCCAGTGTCATTAGTACAGCGAAAGTGCATATTTTTTAGCACTGATCACTGTAGTAGTGTCACTGGTCCCCAAAAAGTGTCAAAAGTGTCAGTTGGTGTCCAATTTGTCCACTGCAATATAGTTTGCAGTATACAGTCCAACTATAGGTTGCTGATCGCCGCCATTACTAGTAAAAAAAAATTGCATAAATAAATTCCATGGTTTGTAGATGCTATAACTTTTTACGCAAACCACACTACAATATACTGTACGCTTATTGGGATTTTTTTCACCCAAAAATATGTAGCAGAATACATATTGGCCTAAATTGAAATAATAAAGAAATTAGATTTTTTACATTTTTTTATTTGATATGTTTTATAGCCAAAAGTTAAAAAATGCTGAGGTGATTAAATACCACCAAAAGAAAGCTCTATTTGTGGGAAAAAAAGACATACATTTCATGTGGGTACAGTGTTGCATGGCAATGCAATTGTCAGTTAAAGTAACGCAGTGCCGTATCGCAAAAAATGGCCTGGTCACGAAGGGAGGTTAAAAAGTTATATGTTTCAATAAGCCTAGTATGCACCATTGCAATTCATTCATGTATGTTTTTTTTTTTTTAAAAAGCACAACATTTTACATGTTTTCATATGAAAATTAGATTTGTGTCCCTTTCCTATTTTTTCAAAACCTGATATTACAAAGAATATTGAAACCTCTACTCTCTTTTACCTGTCCCTTGACACCCTTATGCTTTTTTTTCCTGCCCAGAACACCCGCAGGCAGTGGCAGCCTGTCCATTCAGGGCATAGGGGTGCCGCCCCCCATGCGCCCGGCCACTAATCTCCATGCAGGGTGCCGGATGCAGGGATTTCAATGTTTTTTTTTTATTTCTTGGAAGCACATGATTAGAGCCTGAGGATCTAATTGGCTTACAAAAAGGGTGGGCCTGTGCCCCAAGCCCACCCAGTTGTGTGACAACAGAGAATTAATTTTCACTATTGTCTTCCTGATTCTCCTCCTGGCCAATCAGGAAGTGGGTCCTGAGACCCGATTGGCCAGGAAGTCTTAGGACAATGGGGGGGGGGGGGGGTATTTGCCGCTACCCCCAAAATATTGAGCACCAGCTGCCACTGCCTGCAGGCTTTACCTTGCTGTTGTCTCATTATGACATCATTAGGGTCATGTAACTATCTACATGCCAGTGTTCAAAAACTTCAGGAGACAAAACGGGCTGAACGATCTAAAGGCATAATGTTATTTATCAGGCTAAATTTTCCTATTGAGAACACTCATTTCTTCTTGAGAAGAGTACGACTGTGCATAGCAGCACATATAAAACTTCCAAAATACAAACATGCATGCCAAAAATGCATATTGTGGCAATAAAAGGTGTGTTGCTTTGGCTTTTGGTAAAAAGTGTCCACCATCTTTTATAATGTATAGTTTATTCTAGTTTTGGAAAAAGTGAAGAGATAGAACACAAGCAAGAACAATTTAAATGAAGCTATACTATAAAAAAAACTGCTATATTATTTAGTGACCCATCAATCAGGATATACAGTATAATTGTCACTGTCAATCCAACTTCTGTGCTATGTTAAATACTACAAACAAATGGCCACTGCCCCCACCTATAATTGGCCTTTGCAACAAGGAGCACATGGAAGGGCAATGCATGTCAAACAAAACCAAAGAAAATTCCCAGCTCAACGTACCAACCAGCCTGCAACCAACTGAAGTATCTTGTGTAACAGTTTACGTTAAAAACAGGGGTTTAGTTTGCACACATTTGCAAATATGTGCGTAAGCTGCAGAGGCACTTCAAGGCACCCCAGTATTATCTGCAGTCCTAACTCTATGCATTTTTGAGAGCCTCCATAGTAGAAGCACATGCATAATTAATGATAGATAGAGGGTAGGTGAGCCTGGAGGGAGCCCATTCCTCCTCCGTTAAAAAATAGACAACCTTGTCTAATTAACCCTGAAAATCATGACCATGACCCCAGTTATCAACCTATGTGTGGGCTCAAAGAAAATGAAATATAGGCAAACTGCATGAAGGCCTTGAATGTTTGGCAGGTAAATATAAAGCCTATCCATGAATTAAACCAGAGGCTACATTTTATACTGTGCCTTATGTCACAAAAGCTCTTTGTCCAAATCATTGTCCAACCAAGTGTGGTGACAGCTGTGAAAGGTGGTATTTCTCTATAATTTGGGGAGATTTCCACATACTTCCTCTTCCCTCTCCATGTACAGCAAATGGAGGAAAACTCATGATAGGACTTTACATGGAAATAAAGCTCTGTCCCACAATTTTTTTTTTTTTTACTGCACTTACACTTTGAATAAAATCTGAGAACATGCAATTGAGATTAACCACCTTCACTTTCCAAGCTGAATGTGCATGGGCAGTGTTTCTACCCACATAAAAACATTGACTTACAGAAAGTCAATACTGACAAATAAAATTTGGGAATCTGCAATGGCGGATTGAAATGGGAAACTAAAGATAAGGTGCCTGAAAGTTTTCAGTATAATCATTTTCAGCAGGCTTCTCCCAGGGCAAACTATGTGCAACCTCCCTCTTATGCCGCATACACATGATCAGAATTCTCGTCGGAAAAAGCTCTCATGGTTTTCCCAACGGAATTCCGATGAAATTCCGCTCAAACTGTCTTGCCTACACGCGGTCACATCAAATTCCGACCGCCAAGAACGCGGTGACGTACAACACTACAACGAGCCGAGAAAAAATGAAGTTCAATGCTTCCGAGCATGCGTCGATTTGTTTCCGAGCATGCGTACGAATTTTGCACGTCGGAATTGCTACAGACGATCGGAATTTCCGATAGAAACCTTTTCCGTCAGAAAAATTGAGAACATGCTCTCAAATTTTTGCTGACGGAATTCGGCCAGCAAAATTCCGATGGAGCCTACACACGTTTGCATGAAAAGCTCTCATCGGTCTTTTGCTGGCCGAAATTCCGATCGTGTGTACGTGGCATTACAGTGCTTACAAGGCTACAGCAGGCTCACATATTTGACTTGTGAAGACCAAGAAAGTCATGTACTGTTCTACTCCCGATGAACCTCATTTTAGGGTATTTTAATGTTGACTTGATCCTAAGACTAAGGATAAAAGTGTTATTTCATTTTAGCAGTAGACAATCTCATTTACGTAAATTATATTGTCCCAGTTCCCCATGTAAATAAATGTAACATAATAATCTGGAAACAATTCATAACAACATGACATGGAGTGTTTATGTATTATTATTTATCTCCTTGACTAATCAAGTTCTCTGCCATAAATTGAAGATTAAGAAATATGTAATGTAGAAGAAGGAGATAATAAGTGACTAATTCACGGAAAGGCTAAATCTCACTTATGAATAATGTTCACTTAAAAGATATCTGCATATATAACTGCAGTATTCATCATTACAATGAATTAGACAAATGTTTAATATTATGCTGATCTATCTTATGTACAGATGAACTTGTCAGATGTTCCCATCAGCATCTGCTGAGTGATGCCTGAAAGTATTCCATTATTTATTATTTCTGTGTCAACAAAGTGCATTATTAGAATTTTCTCGTAAATCTGATATCATTTGCAGATGTGGGGAACCTGTCAGACCTGCAAAATTAAATTCAAATTTTTTTTTTTCTTTGACTATTTCTATATCCAAGTACACTAATAAATATGGCATTTAAGTATGAATGTAAAATAAACATGTTGCTTAAATGACAGAGGAGGCACAATGAGGATGATTCACGATAACCTGCAGAGATGAGATTCACAGCATATTAATAGAAGGTGGCATGCAGATATGACATTATCTTCATTAGACATCTGGAAAACAGAGCTTGTTATGTGTGGAAATAGAGTAATACCATAGAAGACCAGACAGGGAGTTATCTTCTGTTATTTTGTACCTGTGCATGCAATAGTTTTTCCCACGGAACTTCCACGTAGCCGGATGGGGGTGTTGATGGTATGGTATTTAGTTAAACAAACTAATGAACATGATGACTGCTATAACAGATAGGGGTGGAGTTGCTCAGGATAACACCAAACTTTTTTCTGTTTTAATGTATATATATAAATATATATATATATATATATATATATATATATATATATATATATATATATATATATATATATATATATATGCAGTGTGTGTATATATATATATATATATATATATATATATATATACACACACAGTGCATATATATATATATGCAGTGTGTGTATATATATATATATATATATATATATATATATATATATATATATATATGTGTCTTTGCATTGTATATGCATTATATATTCTATCTATCTAGCTATCTATGGATCTATCTATCTATCTATCTATCTATCTATCTATCTATCTATCTATCTATCTATCTATCTAATCTATCTATCTATCTATCTATCTATCTATCTATCTATCTATCTATCTATCTATCTATCTATCTATCTATCTATATATAGATAGAATATGCATGTTCATGCATGTAATACGAGTTTATAAATAACTATAGACAGATATTTGGATCATTGCTGTTGCCTTCTCTGTATTATTTATGAAGTTTCAACAAATTTTGTTAAACAGTTTACTGCTACTTGCTTTTTGGCACTATAAACTTATCAATTGCATGCTGAATGGATCGACACTCTGCTATCACACAGCATTGGGTTAAAGTATCACTCTAACCAAAAGTGATATTTTCAATTATGTGTATTCTGATGGGCTTGCCTATTTCCTGGA
This sequence comes from Lithobates sylvaticus, assembly GCA_028564925.1. Classification (NCBI taxonomy): domain Eukaryota; kingdom Metazoa; phylum Chordata; class Amphibia; order Anura; family Ranidae; genus Lithobates; species Lithobates sylvaticus. The sequence goes on along the minus strand of CM053028.1, from coordinate 100,123,763 downwards.
GGCTACAGCAGCAAAATTGACCAACCATAGTTTATGGCTCTGTTGACACCCACCTTTATTTATTTTTGTATGTTTCTTGCTGTTTTTAGGTGCTCCCACTCCTCTTATTGCACTTTCCATGATAAATATGACATATTTTTTATTTTTTTTTATTAAAGTATACGTGAAGCCTTACCTTGTAGAACAACCCATTCAGTTTAAAATAGAAATGCAAGACAAAAAAAAAAAATCACATATATATATATATATATATATATATATAGAGAGAGAGAGAGAGAGCTATATATATATATATATATATATATATATATATATATATATCCAGGGCTTTTCTTTAGCTGGAACTTGGTTGAACTCAGTTGCATCACCTCTGGCTCAAACTCTCTGCTCCCCACTATGACTTGTAAACATAGAAGTCCAACTTCTGTGTTTACAAGTGACAGCTTATCTCCCAATGGCTCCCAGAGATCTGATTTCCTGAACAGCTCCCACTGAGTGCAAGATGGGGGCAAGGGAGATGCAGGTGCCCAGGGTTCAGTGAGGATGCTGACACCCCCACTGGATGATCTCCCTGTAAGTATGAGAGGTGGAGCCACCTACATTGTGTGAGGGGTACTAGAGAAGAAGAGGTGTGAAAGTGAGATGTGGATGGGGGATGCAGAGGTAGTCAGCTGTGGAAGAAGGCTGAACTCTGTACTCTGTGTGTAGTGCACCCCTAAATTCTGCATTCTGTATGCATTGGCCCCCTGAACTCTGCACTCTGTACTTAATATGTACTGTACTATGCACTCCTGATATTTAATGCCCCTTTAAGACCCTCCCACTGTTAATTAAATTTGACCACACCCAATATTTGATGCGGTTTGGAGGGTGTGTGCGTAGGTGGGGGAAGGGGTTTTTTGGGGGGTCATGGTTGAGTTCCTGCACCCTTTTTATGAGAAAAAGTCTCTCTCTCTCTCTCTCTCTATATATATATATATATATATATATATATATATATATATATATATATATATGCACTATATTACCCAAAGTATTGGGACACCTGCCTTTACACGCACATGAACTTTAGTGGCATCCCAGTCTTAGTCCATAGGGTTCAATAATGAGTTGGCCCACCCTTTGCAGCTATAACAGCTTAAACTCTTCTGGGAAGGCTGTCCACAAGGTTTAGGAGTGTGTCTATGGAAATGTTTGACCATTCTTCCTGAATCGCATGTGAGGTCAGGCACCGACTTGGCCTGGCTTGCAGTCTCTTCTCTAATTCATCCCAAAGGTGTTCTATCGGGTTGAGGCCAGAACTCTGTGTAGACCAGTCAAGTTCCTCAACCTCAAAATTGCTCACCCATGTCTTTATGGACCTTGCTTTGTGCCCTGGTCCAAATCATTTGGTGGAGGGGGGAATTATGGTGTGGTATTGTTTTTCAGAGGTTGGGCTTGGCTTCTTAGTTCCAGTGAAGGGAACTGTTAAGGTGTCAGCATACCAAGACATTTTGGACAATTTAAACTTTGTGGGAACAGTTTGAGGATGGCCCCTTCCTGTTCCAACAGGACTGCGTACCAATGTACAAAGCAAGGTCCATAAAGACATGGATGAGCGAGATTGCGTGGAGGAACTTGACTGGCCTGCAAAGTTTCCTGACCTCAACCCGATAGAACACCGTTGAGATGAAATAGAGTGAAGTCTGCTAGCCAGGCCTTCTCGTCCACATCAGTGCCTGACCTCACAAATGTACTTTTGGAAGAATGGTCAAATATTCCCATAATTTAAATTAAACGTATCACCACAAGATGGCATTGTGGCTACAGATAGGTATGGGTGTGCCAAAGTGCTAAATATATTGCAAAATGTATTCAAAAGAAGGAAACATGGACTTTAGAGGCACATCTGTAGCTTTGAAATACAAAATTAACTTTTATTAATCTTTAAAATTCACATTATTGACATGACATGTTAAAAACAAAACACCACCTAACACAAACAACTATTACCACAGTGGAACAGATCGATCAATAATGATTCGAAATGAGATGATGTCAAATGGAAGGAGCAGCTGGTTGGTGGTAGAGATGTAGTGAAGAAAACTCTACATGTAAAGGGCCCCTTAAGCGCTTCTTCAGGAGCTTGCAGTGGTGCATAGTATACAAAACAATATACGCAGGCAAACCTGTATTTCAACGCTACAGATGTGCCTCTAAAGTCCATGTTTCCTTCTTTTGAATACATTTTGCTGATATTCCCATAGACACACTCCTAAACCTTACAAACAGCTTTCCCAGAAGAGTTGAAGCTGTTATAGCTGCAAAGGGTGTGCCAACTCAATATTGAACCCTACAAACGAAGACTGACTGGGGTTCCATTAAAGTTCATGTGCGTGTAAAGGCCGGCGTCCCAATACTTTTGGCAATATTGTGAAGTTCAGATGCTGAAATTATTATGTTTTTTCCTGAAGTTTGTCAAAACAATGGAACCACTTTAATGCAGATATCTACAGTTGCATATACTAACCTTCAGGGCTTTTTTTCAGCCAGAATGCACCCAGTATTCAACCGGTACTCAGCGGGAACCTCTGGCAATGTTATGCCCTGTACACACGGTCGAAATTTCCGACGAAAAAGTCCGATCGGATTATGTTGTCGGAAAATCCGATTGTGTGAGAGCTCTATCGGACTATTTCTGTCGGAATTTCTAACGGAAAAAGTTTGAGCTCTGGATCGAAAATTTTCCGACTACAAAATCCGATCTGACTTTTTCCGATCGTGTGCCGAGAACTCCGACGCACACAAAGTGCCACGCATGCTCAAAAAAATTTTGTGCGACCGTGTGTATGCAAGACAAGTTTCGGACAAAATCCGTCTGAAAAAATCAGACGGATTTTGTGGTCGGAATGTCCGACCGTGTGTACAAGGCATTACTGTTACTAGAAAGATCTTTGTATTGTATATGAATGCAATATGCTCTGGATACATACTTATTTTATTTCTTTTTGTATCTAACTATTTTTTTAATTATTATTAAAATGTAAAAAAGGGTGTAAAATCTAAGATATTCAAATTTAAAGAAAAATAAATATTTGAAATATCAAATATTTAAGAGTTCCCATGTGCTTTATCAGTCTTTTACTGGTCTGGATTTGCTCTCCAACTTTTTTCATATTCAAAAAAATATAGTTTAGAAAGAAAACAAGTAAGATTAATGGTCATAGAAATTCTCTTTTTCTATCTAGAAGCTTCTCTGAGAGTTTGCTGAATTTCACTATTATGTTTACTGGTACATACATGGCTCTGTTTTGAAATGGCTGATGAATTCTACTTCTGACATATTTCCTTTTTTTGATTAATGAATAGCTGACGGCCTGGGTTAAAGTGTTTTTTGGCAATTAGACAAGTACGGAGTCCCTTTTCATACATGTACAAGTATTTATGTTCAACTGTTGCCATGAAAAAAAGAAGCAATAAAAGTAAACTAGGATGAAAGCTAGACTGTGTACCAACAAGAGCAGTTATTTTATTGATTAAAATTAAATTAAATGTATTTTGAAATGCAGCTAGTGTAAGTACCTGAATTGGACCTGGTTTCTTGAAATACTCTGTACAGTAGACTGAGGGAGGGAGGGGCAGTACTGAGAGCCAGGTAGGTATGCTGCATGTACATATGAGCTGTCAATTATAATGCTGATTGTTCTACTTCTCTTTCACTGTCCAGTCACAGTCTAGGGGCAGGGACTGGACCTGGCTGTACTGCTTTACCTGCTGTGGGGAAAAGTCAGGTCACCAAGCAGTCGGCAGAGCTCTGTAAATCTCAGGGCTGGATAAATAAAATTACACATATTTTGACAGCTTCCATATATTTTAATTGTCTATTTAGCTGTTTGGCTGGAGCTATTTTAGCATTTTAGTGTCTCCCTTAACCTTCCTGGTGGTATGATTATGTCCGATTTTTGCGTCTCAAATCGGTACATTGTTTCGCATGGAAATTTGGCGTTTTATAGGCCTGTAGTTCTTAGGAATAACTGACTTAAATCTGTCCAAACAAGAGTCTAGTAGACATCCCGGGTATGATAAAGTTTGAAACATGAAATCCTAAATTATAATATAATAAATAACAATGAATAATTATAACAAATAATAATATGTAGCGCCCTAACCCCTGGGGGCGGCTATGAATTTTCTGGGCTTACCAATTACCTCCTCCTTGTAGCTCGTCGTTCGTTGTCTAGGTGTTCCCAGGGTTAGTACTCAGTAATTTCAGAAGCTGACACTCAAATGTCCTTTTGGGGAATTTTTTTTGCAAAGAGTAACGTTCAAATATAACACAGTCTCTCAGTTGGGAATAGAGGGCATGGGTGATAAAGCTCAGGCACTTTAGAACTGCTGACATCTACTGAATATCTCTTAGTTGGTAGCCCAAAGAGTAGCCACTCGCAACTGGGCGCTTCACTGTTGGATAAACCCCTGTCTGTAGATTTAGCAGCCAAGAAGTGATTTCAAAGATTTGCAAAGTCTCTGCCACAGACTACGTTGTTGCTGAAAGGTGAGTTAGGAACTTTTCCTATGGTACCTGGATCTTTCAGCCGCTTCGGCGATACCGTAAAAGATGCAGATTCACTAGTGTCCATACAACTTCAGCTCCCAGGCTCTTACCGAGCAGCCAGCTTCTTGGCCCTCCTCCGAAGAGTCCTCCCCTGGTCGCTTGTACGAGTTGCCATGCCTCTCCAATCCTGAGAGAATACCGGGACACCTCAGAATCCTCCTTCAGTTACTGGGCCTCGAACTAGCCAGTTCCGAGGCTCTGGAACGGACGGATCCCCACCCCAGACCATGAGGGCCTCACGGGGTTGGTCCGGACCGGAACCAGGAATCAAGCAGCAAGCCGAACCCTGAACACGTGACTTCAGCATCTTAAATACCCCTTCCCAGACTACACAGCGGGGCCCGATGCACCCACTGATTGGCTTGGAGAAAGATTGGTACCTAACACGTCCAACCAGACTTTGTTCTCAGCCTGTCACAGGTGCCTCACTGCACCTATGACCAGACCAGGCATTTTCGGATAGGAACTTTTTCGGACCGAAAAATAGAGAACCTGCTCTCAATCTTTTGCTGGCGGGAATTCCGCCAGCAAAAGTCCGATAGAGCATACAGATGGTTGCATTTTCCGACCAAAAGCTCTCATCGGTCTTTTGCTGGCCGAATTTCCGATCGTGTGTACGGGGCATTACTGCTTCTCAAGTATCACTTTAGCATCTCAAACGACTGTGCTATTTATTTTCAGTTTACTCAAATTTGACTCAGTTCACAGGATCCTGGGCAACATGTTAGACCACAAAAGACTATATCCAGAAATATTGATATTTGTAATTGCTACAAATGTAGAAAATTTTGGAAAATATTTTCCAATCTTCAGCATATCAATACAGTTGACTTTTCTGTTGCCAGTTTTCGCTCTCATAATCTTACAATGGAAAGTGGTTTTATTTTTTTATTATACTGTATAGTGCAAAGTGATACAGAATGGTTTGGCTAAAGCTTACCCACGTTTGTTAATTATGACCAATTTAAAAAATCTCTTGATCAAATATTTGAGTAATGTATGGGATGTATTTTTTGCAGGATTTTTGGAGCCATTAAACACTTAAGTGATTATAGCCTAGAAGTCCCAAAGTGTTCTTTCTTTATATTTCACTGTATGATTGATTGGTCTCTGCTAAACTGGCAGCCACCTGCTGGACATTGTTTGCATTGCAGGGCCTGATTGTGCTGCATGTTTGGGGGCCATTTAGCTGAGCCTATTATTTCTCATTTTTATTTCCATCCTCAGCAGTTAAATTAATAATTAAAAAAAAAAATTACACATACAGCTTTAAAAAAAAATTAAACAAAAATTCTAGTAATCAATTGCAATTTAAAAATGTAATATATTAAACAAATTGCAATTAAATTTTGCATAAAAAAGACAAAATAAATAAATGAAAAAAATGAAATTACATATACAGCTTATAATAAAAAATAAACAAAAAATATACTAATCAATTGCAATTTAAAAATTAAATATAGTAAAAAAAATTGCAATTAAATTTTGCATTAAAAAGACAAAATAAATAAATAAATAAAAATGAAATTACAAATACAGCTTATAATAAAAAATAAACCAAAAATATACTAATCAATTGCAATTTAAAAATTAAATATAGTAAAAAAAATTGCAATTAAATTTTGTATTAAAAAGACAAAATAAAAAAAAAAAAATGAAATTACATATACAGCTTATAATAAAAAAAAATAAAAAAATCGAATAATCAATTGCAATTTAAAAATTAAATATATTAAACAAATTGCAATTAAATTTTGCATTAAAAAGACAAAATAAATAAATAAAAAAAAATGAAATTACATATACAGCTTATATAAAAAAAATAAACAAAAAATATATACTAATCAATTGCAATTTAAAAATTAAATATATTAAAAAATTTGCATTTTTTTCCTCACATATGCTCATTATGGGATCCAAAGGAAAAGCATCGAAATTGAGGTAGATACAAGTACACTGCTGCTCCCTCTGCTGCTGCTACTCACTACTGAAATAGTTAAATAATAGTTAAATGTCCTATGATGTTATCTTAAATAAATGCTCCTTGACGCAAACGCGGCAAAACGCGGCATGCAAACGCGGCAAAACAGGCGTTTTTAAATGCCGGATTGAAGCTGTCAAAAAATTTGTTCAGAGGAGGTTGCCTCAGCTTCCTGTGTACATTTAGCCTAACAGGATGAAGGCTCACATCTTTGCAACAGACTTCATATGCTTTATTGCTTGTAAAGCTGCTGCTATATGTATAAGGTTTATGTATATCCAAACTTTTTGTTTGTTTTTGATAGCGTAGTAAAGGGTTAAAACACCTATCAGTTTGTTTTTTGCTGTCTGTGTCATAAGAGGGGAGATTTCCTTTCACTTCCTGTCCTGTAGATGCAACAGGAAGGGAGAAACAAAATCTCTACAGTTGAGGAAAATTCCCTTTTTTTAGTCATTGCAACAAGATTTTGCATACCCTCTAGGGTTTTCTATGAAGTTTTGTTTCATTGAAATGAGTGTGAAGGCAAATAAAGAGGATGAATCTAGCTGGGACACAAATAATAATAAAAAACTAACAGGGGGTTTAATTCTACCCTACACTATCCAAAAAAAATAAATAAAATGTTTTGGATAAACATAAACAATAATGGAAATATTGTTATATCTATGGCTTTGTGTCACTGGGGTTTGTTTATAAAATAAATAGAAATAAGTTTATATCTATGGATTTGTATCACTGGGGTTCATTCACTGGTTCCTTGGATTACAAGCATAATTTGTTCCAAAGCACTCATATATCAAAGCGAGTTTCCCCATAGGAATCAATGGAAACTCAGGTAATTCGTTCCACAATGACTGCTATTGTATGCAGTACCACATGTGGCCAGTGGTGAGGAAGCACTGGAGACACTAAGAGACCACTCGGAGCCACTCAGATGCACTCAGAGGGGCTTGGAGACACTCATGAACGGAGTGTTTCTGAGTGTTTCTGAGTGTCTCCGAGCAGCTCCAAGCAGCTCCAAGCGGCTCCGTGTGTCACCGGTGCCCCCGCACCTCTGGCCAAATGCGGTTCTGCACACCCCATTTGCTTGAATCCTGCTGGTCTTGCGAGACAACGCTCGCAAACCGAGTCAGGATTTAAAAAAAATAATAGCTCGTATTGCGAAACGCTCGTAAACAGCGTTACTCGCAATCCGAGGTATTACTGTATATTAACCACTTAAGGACCGCCTCATGCCGATATACATCGGCAGAATGGCACGGCTGGGAACAAGCACGTACAGGTATGTTGCCCTTTAAGAGCCCAGCCGGTGGCGGCGCACTCGCAACCCGGTCCTGAGCTCCGTGACCGTGGCCGTGGGACCGCCAGCGGTGTCCCGCGGTCGGGTCACAGAGCTGAAGAACGTCTGTTCCCTGTCATAGGGAAAGACAATCAGTGATGTCACACGCCAAGCCACGCCCTCTACAGTAAAAAAAACACATATGTCACACTTAACCCCTACACTGCCCCCTAGTGGTTAACCCCTTCACTGCCAGTGACATTTTTACAGTAATCAATGTATTTTTAATCGCACTGATCGCTGTATTAATGCCAATGGTCCCAAAAATGTGTCAAAATTGTCCGACGTGTCCGCCATAATGTCGCAGTCACAATAAAAATCGCTGATCGCCGCCATTACTAGTAAAAAAAATATTAGTAAAAATTTTATAAAACTATTCCCAATTTTGTAGACGCTATAACTTTTGCGCAAACCAATCAATAAACGCTTATTGCGATTTTTTTTACCAAAAATATGTAGAAGAATACGTATCGGCCTAAACTGAGGAAAAAAACTTTTTTTATATATATTTTTGGGGGATATTTAATATAGCAAAAAGTATAGAATATTGAATTTTTTTAAAAATTGATGAAAAACAAGCATCCTCCGGTACTGTGACATCATAGGGGGGCGGTGTCACCATGTGACATGAGCATGTGACCCCGCCTCCTTGTCCCTATATAAGTCACAACACAGCGCGGCTCTGCCATTCCGGCCAGAGAGAGCGACGAGTCAACATCGGAAGGAGAAGAAGAAGAAGACGGCGGCGCAGAAAGCGGCAACAGCGGCAAGAACAGAAGAGACCCCAGAAGACCCCAGACGACGGCGGCGACGACGAAGAAGAAAGCTTCTCCGCTCGGAAAAAGAGCTAGGTAAAAGAGCGGAGGAGTCCGGCGAGAAGACCCCCCAAGACGGAAGAAGACCCCCGGAGCAGTGCAATAAAATATTTTTAAAAATTGTGTGTTTTTTTTATTGACACATTTACACCTTAGGTGAATGGGTAGGGGTACATCGTACCCCATACTCATTCACATAGGGTGGGGGGCCGGGATCTGGGGGCCCCCTTATTAAAGGGGGCTCCCGGATTCCGATAAGCCCCCCGCCCGCAGACCCCGACAACCAACGGCCAGGGTTGTCGGGAAGAGGCCCTTGTCCTCATCAACATGGGGACAAGGTGCTTTGGGGTGGGGGGCCGTGGCCTTTCCCCAGGGCCCCCCCCTATGTTGAGGGCACGCGGCCTGGTACGGCGCTCGCTCGTCCCCACCCCTTTTCCTTTCCGGCCGGGCTGCGTGCTCGGATAACGGTCTGAGATGGATTTGGGGGGACCCCCGCGCCGTTTTTTCGGCGTGGGGATTCCCTTTAAATCCATGCCAGGTGACGGGGCTAGCGCGGCGGCATTCACTGCCTTCGCTAGTCCCGTCTACCTGCAGTTACATTCTAAATGAACAGACTTTGCTCCGTGTGTGGGCAAGTCCGTTCATTTTCAAAAGTCCCGCGGACTTTTTCCCGCGGATTGTCCGCCAGAGAAGTCCGGGCGTGTGTGGGCAAGTCCACAGCTCGGAAAGTCCGGGAAGCCCCGCTGGAAGGTCCGCCGGTTTGTCCGCTGAAATAGGACCGGCGGTTTGTCCGCTGGACTAGGTCCGGCGGACAATCCCGCCGGAAAGTCCGATCGTGTGTACGAGGCATTAAGGGTACCTGCCTCCATCCCTATCATTGTTTTTAAAAGTAATAGAGCGAGAAGTGGAACTTTTTATGAAGCACACAGGAGCAAATAAATAAGTATAATGACTGAGAAGTTATATTTATTTATATTGTATGATCTCTTATATAGCATTTTTTGGGCATAAATTCTCTATAATTATAAACTTTTATATCACATTCAACATAAATTACATAATATTTCACAGTCCAATAGAAATTCCTACATAGTAAAAACACAAGTGGCAGTTGATACATTATATATATATATATATATATATTTTTATATATATAAGAAGGCCAGCATGGTGGCCTGTAATTATGGGAGGAGCCCGGAGGGTATTTAACCAGACCACCCACAACAGGCTGTGTCGGTTCCAGTGCAAGGTACTGCACATCAAGAGGCCGACTCGTCTCAGCTCCCTCACGGTCGTCTATCTATGCGTCCAATCGCAGGCCCACTTCGGCATCTTCATTCAGGGTCTTCGTCGGCGGTTCCCGCTCATGGTCGCAGATAAGTAGTATCCAAACCTTTCATATCATGTGCAAACTTGTGGCTATCATGCTTACTATCCGGCACCCCTTTGCAAAAGCTACCTCTGAGTTATTGACCCGAGCCTCCAAGCAGCTATCGGTTGTTCTCCGATATGACTTTCATAGGATTCACTTGTTACAAATTTACTGTCCATGGGATTGCTTTTTTTTCATTTTGAGATTATCATGTATTTTTGTTTGTATGGATTCCTGTGGCTGATTGAGGTGTAATTAAAACCACCTGGTGCCTTCTCTGCACTTGGCTAGCCTGGGGGATGGGTGTGGTCAGGTGTTCGGTCACAGGAAGAGATGGCATACACCCTACAAACCAATTGTGTCAGATTCTACCGATTTATATCGGACCCATCTTATACCTTTTCAAACTGATCCACATCAGATGCATCGCAGAGACTGTTTCTGCCTACCCACTACATGTCCATACAGTTGGGCTCACGAGATCGGTCACATATTTTTCATCGATTATCGCTACACACTCACTGTCGCAGGCAGTGGCGTAACTAGAACGCTCAGGGCCCCGATGCAAGAAACCATGGAGGGCCCCCCCCCGACCTCCGGACAAAGCTCTTTTCTCCGAGCCCGATGGCAGAACACCAGGGCCCGGTCACAAGTGGGTGGCTGCATATAAAGGAACCTAAATATGGGGGTGGCAGCAGGGGCCATGGATAGAATCATGCTATGCATGAATCTATCCATTTGTCATAGAGGGAGTGGCTGGAGAGAGGGGGTGGCACCTGTGCGCCCTTTTGGACGCACCGCCACTGATAAACACATGCACATTCACATACATGCACTCTCACATACATGCACACACACATACATATATGCACGCACACACACAGACAGACATACATGCATCGTGCACACACACAGACATACATGCGTGCGCACACACACACACATGCATCATGAACACACACATGCATCATGAACACACACATGCATCATGCGCACACACACATGCATCATGAACACACACATGCATCATGCACACACACATGCATCATGAACACACACATGCATCATGAACACACACATGCATCATGAACACACATGCATCATGCGCACACACATGCATCATGAACACACATGCATCATGCGCACACACATGCATCATGAACACACACATGCATCATGAACACACACATGCATCATGAACACACACATGCATCATGCACACACACATGCATCATGAACACACATGCATCATGAACACACACATGCATCATGAACACACACACATGCATCATGAACACACATGCATCATGAACACACATGCATCATGAACACACATGCATCATGAACACACACATGCATCATGAACACACACATGCATCATGAACACACACATGCATCATGCATTGCACACACAGACACACACTCACATCATGCGCACACACACACACACACACACACACACACACATGTATGATGCACACACATACAGATACAGTAGATAATCTTATATTAAAAAAAACAAAAACAAAAAAACGAGTCCTCCTACCTTGTCTCTTCCTGCCGGGTACTGCACTGCAGGGGGAGACAAAGAGCACACACTGTGCTTTGACTTTCACTTTAGCCTAATGTGAGGAGCTCCCTGCACATCGCCGATTACAGTTTAGAATCGGCGATCGGGGAGCTCCTCTCAGCCGCCCCTCCTAGCGAAGTGTACAGGGGGCCCCCAGGGCCCCCTGCAGCAACGGGCCCAGTCGCCATGGCGATCGCAGCGACCCCTATAGTTCCGCCACTGGTCGCAGGTAGGACTTTGTCGTTACCACTCCTACTAAACTCGAATCATTACGTTATCATGTCCATGTCGCAAAGTCGCACTTTCGGCTTCACAAGTCGTTCTATGTCATCTTTCATGTTTTGTCATACTTTCTACCCAACGCAGTTTTACTCGAGCCAGACGCAACCGACCCCCCTTCACCTCTTACTGGATATCATACACTCACCGTCAGCCGATTCGAGCCTAGTCGCTAAACCTTGCTTCTATGGTTCAGATCCTCAAGGCAATCACAAGCCCCCATCACCTTTCCGTCAAAACCGAACCAGCCATGTCATCAGCGATATGGTTCAGATGTGGCATACAAGCCCCTCAGTCACCTCACATCCACGGCCGATTCGAATCTAGTCGCAGCATCGGCGCTACGATTCGAGTCTTCCCTGAAACACGCAACAAGCAGTCGTACCAAATTCCGTCCCATCACCTACTCAAACAAGTCGAGTTCTTCATAAGACTAAAGTCACATCGGAAAGTACGAATACAGCAGTACTTTAGCTGCACTTTCTTAAAGCCTATCCTGTTGTGCACGATAAATCCTACACACACATCAATACGCTGCAAGTCTTCCCACACCTTGCAATCACTGCAAACCCACCACATCATACGTCTTGCTGCATTTGGCATAAACGCCCGTCATCTCCAGTAGCAACACGGCTACTCATACATCTTGCCGCATTTGGCATAACGCCCGTCATCTCCAGTAGCAACACGGCTACTCATACGTCTTGCTGCATTTAGCATAAACGCCCGTCATCTCCAGTAGCAACACGGCTACTCATACATCTTGCCGCATTTGGCATAACGCCCGTCACCTCCAGTAGCAACACGGCTACTCATACGTCTTGCTGCATTTTGGCATAACGCCCGTCATCTCCAGTAGCAACACGGCTACTCGTACGTCTTTCTGCATTTGGCAGAAACGCCCGTCATCGCCAGTAGCAACACGGCTACCCACACGTCTTGCTGCATTTTACATAAACGCCCGTCATCTCCAGTAGCAACACGGCTACTCATACGTCTTGCTGCATCCGGCATTACGCCTGTCATCTCCAGTAGCAACATGGCTACGCGTACATCTTTCTGCATTTTGCTTAAACACCTGTCATCTCCAGTAGCAACACGGCTACTCGCACATCTTGCCGCGTTTGGCATAACGCCCATCATCTCCAGTAGCAACACGGCCACTCATACGTTTTCTTTACCCCCTTTTTCACCCTTCCAGGTCAGTTCCCCCCCCCCCCCCTTTTGTTTCCTCCCCCCCCCACACCTTTGCAACCACCGCAAGTCGCTCCACTTTTTGCCTTCACGGCAATCCATCTTAGCGTAAGTCACTGCCATCCCCCGCACATCTTGCTTCACCGCAAGTTTGTGTCATGGGCCCCCAGACCTTGCAACCACCGCAAGTCGCTCCACTTCCTGCCTTCACGGCAATCCATCTTAGCAATTCACTGCCATCCCCCGCACATCTTGCTTCACCGCAAGTTCGTGTCATGGGCCCCACAACCGCCCCCCCCCCCCCCCCCCCCATACCCCTGCAATCGCTGCAGCTCTTTCTATTGGCCTCCGCAGCCAATCCTCTCCAGTAGCCCACACAGCTACTCATACGTTTTCTCTATCCCTTTTCACCTTTATAGGTCAGTAAGTCGCCACCCGGTCTCTCCTACGAACAGGATCAGACCACCGCTTTCTTTCCCAGGTAAAAAAAAAAAAAAAAAAGTCGAGGGCTTGCATCTCTTCACCAGGGGGTCAACTATGGCCCCGAAACAGCTCTTGCAACCCATCTTTTACAATATTTTCATGTCACCTTACCGTAGGTACCAGGTCTACCAGGTTTGACCCCATCAGAGACTCTATCACTAGGGTAGCAAGCAGGCGCGTAGGTTGTTGTTATTTAGTTTTCCTTTCTCTCTATACACCTTTCACTACACATCCTCGCTTCACGCACTTATTTGGCTCAGTATCCAGGCGTTAGTAACTGTCACATACTTCTATGCATGTCACTCTGTTTTCGAAGCACAAGCCTTCACTACGCAGACAAGGTCACCTAATCTCATTACTTGCTGGCAGTGCAAGTATTAGCAGACCGAACCTACGTCAAACTACTACAGATCAAAACATTCCTACTTAGCAACCAATCAGCAGCCACTCTCCCCAGTACCGCCCTGGGGGGCTCTGGTTAACTAGTCCGTGCCGAGCACAGACGGACACCCGAGCATCGGTTACCTGGCCAGTCACCTCCTGGCTCACCTCGGTTGTCACGCATTCCCTGAGTTTCCAAATAGGCCAGAGAAACAATCTCACTCAGCGCTCACGCGCAATCCCCGATTGTCCCCATACCTGTCGCCCTGTATCCTGCCCTGTTTTCCCACTTCCCCCCCCCCCTCCCCAATCTATTTAAAACGCCCATATATTCCCCCCCCCCTTTTCCCTCCTGTTTTACAAGCTTTGCAAAAAAAAAAAAAAACATACATTCCGTTTTTTTTTTTTTGGAAAAAAGAAAAAAAAAAACACACACATCTTGGACAACAATGACGTTCACTTAGCATCCCTCCTCATAGCAGCACACAACTTGGTCGAGAACAAATCATATTAGAGGGGAAACGTCCCCATCATCCTGAAGGCCAGAGACCCTTCACTTAATCACAAGCTCACTGTCTGAGTTTGCGCTGGCCTTAGGGACAATCGGAGACGCGCATGCAGGGCAACCCCAACAGGAGGGTAGAATTGGACGCGTATCTGCATACAGCATGGATCTAGGTCATTAGCACGCAGGGTGCTCATTCCATGACTATCACCATTCTTTCTTCAGACCCGGGGTGATCCTTTACCTCCCGCCTCTTAGTGTTTTCTTCCAGGTACAAGACCCCCACCAAATCCTTAATTCAGACGTGCCAGCAACAACGGATCTGCCCATGGGAGACAATTTCCCACGAACCAGCATGGCATGCCAATGTTCATTCCGTCAGCATCTCCCTCTTCACCTCAGGTAGTCATGGACGCCACAGCCCCCACAGGTCCTCGCCTCAATTTTTGGCCATCTTGGGTTCACAGGGCCATGGCTGTCAGAATCCTCTTGATTCCCGGGATCACTTAGTCCTCCTCGTTGTTCGAACTCTACCCCATCGTTGCAGCAGGCCACGTCTGGTGCAGCAACTGGGCAAGACAAACAGGGTAGTTTACCACAGACAACCAAGCCACAGCCAGTATTATAAACAGGTCCAAGTCGCTGGCCATCATGGCCTTCCCGCACAGGCCGGTGCCACTATCCCCACAGCACCAATCAAAGGTCCTCTGCGTCTACATCCCAGACAAACAATACTCTAGCCGACACATTACCCGTTAACCTTGCGTCGTCCTTTTCGCAGGAACCTGGAACCGACCCGACCATATCTCTTATCCCACATTGGTCGTAGTTAATCTCGCATCCGAACAACACCTTCACGATACTACCTGCCTCATTAATCTATCATTATCTCACAACGCCCTAAAGGCCTACTGTACAGCCTGAAACTTGTCTCACAGGTTACTAGCCTCAAACCCCAGGGCGACAACAGAAGACCTCCATCACATCCTGGCTTCCATGTCATGCCGTCACACACAGTTGGCTTTTCACACAATACCAAATTACCTCCCTAACCAAGTCTTTTGCGCCCTTCTCTTGGCATATAGCCCAGCTCACCAGGGCTTATCGCCCAGCTCACCAGGGCTCACCTTACAGCAGGCCAGGGCACACTTCAGGTCTATTTATGTTGTTAGTCTTGTGACGTGTTTATGTGTTTCTTTCATATCTCTCGAAGATCGGAGGGCTCCGACCATAAATAAGAAGGCCAGCATGGTGGCCTGTAATTATGGGAGGAGCCCGGAGGGTATTTAACCAGACCACCCACAACAGGCTGTGTCGGTTCCAGTGCAAGGTACCCACCCACCCTTTTCCCTTCTCAGAGTACTTCTCTTAAAACATCCTTCTCTACAGAAGTATCCATTTACTGTCAAGGTATGCGCCCTTCTCTTGGCATATAGCCCAGCTCACCAGGGCTTATCGCCCAGCTCACCAGGGCTCACCTTACAGCAGGCCAGGGCACACTTCAGGTCTATTTATGTTGTTAGTCTTGTGACGTGTTTATGTGTTTCTTTCATATCTCTCGAAGATCGGAGGGCTCCGACCATAAATTATTTATATATATATATATATATATATATATATATATATATATATATATAACATGATGCAATTAATACCTAAATGACCTGTTGAGTTTCCCAAGTTCCTCTCAAATTAAAAAGAGAAAAATGGGGATGATAACAGAAATACCATAGTAAAATGTTATAAACATGGATTAAATTATAAAGAATCTTGTTGACCCATGATTAGAATGATTGTAAAAGTTGATGGCTCGATGAGTTTTGCAGCCTTAAAGCCATTCATCAGGAGCAAAAACCATGGAAGGTGTCTAGGAATAGAAAGCATACATGTCTAGATAATCTCAAAAAGATAAACAAAAATAAAAATAAAAAATATATATTAAAGGAATATTAAAAAATGAGAAAAAAATATTTTAGAAAAATTTAAAAAAGGCATTGAAAAATATATAAATAAATAAATATACATAGAAAAAATTCTAAAAGGTTATAAAAATAGAATAGTATATTCTGATAACCCTCTTGTTGCGTCTAACTTACATCCGCATCTGCGCACTGATGGTGCGGTATTGAAGATCATAAAGCCACCAAAGAACATCACCTCTGGGAGCTGTGGTGGCACTCCAGGGCGATGACAACCAGCACAGTCAATATCCAAGGTGGGTAGGTGTAGGTGAGATGACCCTAATGTAGGGTGATGGTGAGGACCCCAAAGGGGACCTACTGTATGTGAGAAAAATTATATATATATATATATATATATATATATATATATATATATATATATATATATATATATATATATATATATATATATATATATGGGATGTGTTAGGAATGACGGTGTAAATGAAGTGCAATGATGAATATATACAGAGGTAGATGATATAGGTGGATGAAAGAAAATAGGAATAAAAATCAAATAAAAAATGAGTTTATGTGAAATCTCCATTAACAGCTTTAAATAATATTGCAATTAGAAATATATTTCAGTTAGAAGGAAATATATTTAAAGTAAAGTGTTGTGTTGATGTTACGGTAATTATTTTAACTTCAAAGGTTGGCCTTTTGTTTTCCCTGATCACATCTCATCTGGATAGTAAACAACAGCCTTCTTTGACTCATCCAATCAGGCTGTGCCCAAAATACATTTACTAGGTACAGTGACCAATTAGGGAGAATTATATTAGCCACAATACAATACAGAAAGGACAGTAGTCACCATGGGCCGATCTGAAGTTAACAGGTAATCTAACGCTATACTTGCATCTTATATTGTATTGTAAATATGGTTGCTGTGGGTAATTTATAAATATCATGTAAGCCAGGGGACCTACACTGTACATTGTGTTGTAAATACTGTCTGGTGTGTAATTTGTATATATTATGTAACCCTATCAATAAATGTGTATTGAGGATGGAACTACCTCTTTTGTGTAAGATCTCTCAGATCCATGCTACTACAATGATTGAGGTGTATGCACATATTCACAGAAACTAGGCAACAAAGGTGAATAATGAAGAAGGGTTGGTACCTGGTGTTGACAAGTGGAAGCAGTGATCCATTGGAGTGTATGTTGTCCAAGGTGGGGAGAGAGAAGTAGTGTGTGTGAACTGACTAAAGAGGCACCACCACAGCCCAGCTCCCAACGTCATGCAGGCATGCACAACAATGAAGAGAGGAACACTTTCACCTGGGCGGCTCAGCAGTCCAGTTATAAGCGCCAGCCCAAATCCCCAGTGTGCTAGCAGGTGTATATCACCCTTCCTGTGTCACAAGGAGGCGGAGAAAAGGGGGAAGCCCACCATGCGCATTGCAGCTCTCGGACTAGAGGCAAAAACAGATGGCTCAAAAAAAACAATCACACAACCACCAATGCGCACATGCCAACCCAAGATAAAACGACCAAGGGTGTAAAAAAAACACACTCACATTGGTCTCTACCCTCAAGGAGCCCACAATCCAAGGTCCCCAACTCACATTCATATACTAGGGCCAATTTTGGACAGAAGCCAATTAACCTACCAGCATGTCTTTACCCCCCTTGGCTTTTTACCTATTTTGTTACATTACAGCCTTTAGTTCAATGTTTTTCTTGATCTGAATTATATGTGATGGATCAGAACACAATAGTCTAAGTTGGTGTAAAATTAGAAAAATATATACATAAAACTATTTTTCAGAAATAAAAAAACGGATAATAGGCATGTGCGTATGTATTCACCCATTTTGTTATGAAGCCCATAAAAAGCTCTGGTGCAACCAATTACCTTCAGAAATCACATAATTAGTGAAATTATGTCCACCTGTGTGCAATCTAAGTGTCAAGTGATCTGTCATTACATATACACACCTTTTTGAAAGGCCCCAGAGGCTGCAACACCTAAGCAAGAGGCACCACTAACCAAACACTGCCATGAAGACCAGGGAACTCTCCAAACAAGTAAGGTACAATGTAGTTGAGAAGTACAAGTCAGGGTTAGGTAATAAAGAAATATCAACATTTTTGATGATCCCTAGGAGCACCGTGAAATCTATCATAACCAAATGGAAAGAACATGACACAACAGCAAACCTGCCAAGAGACGGTCGTACACCAAAACTCATGGACTGGACAAGGAGGGCATTAATCAGACAGGCAGCACAGAGACCTAAGGTAACCCTGGAGGAGCTGCAGAGTTCCACAGCAGAGATTGGAGTATCTGTACATAGGACGACAATAAGCCGTACGCTCCATAGAGTTGGGATTTAGTGGCCAGAAGAAAGCCATTACTTTCAGCAAAAAACAAAATGGCACGTTTTGAGTTTGCAAAAAGGCATGTGGGAGACTCTCAAATTCTATGGAGGAAGGTGCTCTGGTCTGATGAGACTAAAACTGAACTTTTTGGCCATCAAAGAAAAGCTATGTCTGGCGCAAACCCAACACATCACATCATCCCCACAGTGAAATATGGTGGTGGCAGCATCATGCTGTAGGGATGTTTTTCAGCAGTTGGGACTGGGAATATTCTTGAGCAAAACCTGTACAACTCTATGTGTGATTTGAGGCTAGGACAGAGGTTCACCTTCCAGCAGGGCAATGACCCCAAACACACTGACAAACAACACTTGAGTGGTTTAAGGGGAAACATGTAAATGTGTTGGAATGGCCTAGTCAAAGCCCAGACCTCAATCCAATAGAAAATCTGTGGTCAGACTTAAAGATTGCTGTTCACAAATGTAAACCATCCAACTTGAAGGAGCTGGAGCAGTTTTGCAAGGAGGAATGGGCAAAAATCCCAGTGGTAAGATGTGGCAACAAGCTCATAGAGACGTATCCAAAGTGACCTGGAGCTGTGATAGCCGCAAAAGGTGGCTCTACAAAGTATTTTCTTTAGGGGGGTGAATAGTTATGCACATTGACTTTTTCTGTTATTTTGTCCTATTTGTTGTTTGCTTCACAATAAAATAAAAAAATAAATAAAACATCTTCAAAATGGTGGATATGGTCTGTAAATTAAATGATGCAAATCCTCAAAAAAATCCATGTTAATTCCAGGTTGTGAGGCAACAAAACATGAAAAATGGGGGGTGAATACTTTTGCAAGGCACTGTATATTTATTTATTTTTTCTAAAATAGTTTCTCATTTTTTTCATATTTCTTTAATATATATATATATATATATATATATATATATATATATATATATATATATATATTTTTTTTATTATCTTTTTGGGATTATCTAGACATGTATGCTTTCTATTCCTAGACACATTCCATGTTTTTTTCTCCTGAGGAGTGGCTATAAGGCCGTGAAACGCGTCTAGCCATCAACCTTTACAATCATTCTAATCATGTGTCAACAAGATTCTCTATGATTTAATCCATGTTTATAACATTTTGCTACGGTATTTCTGTTATCATCCCCATTTTTCTCTTTTTAATTTGAGAGGAACTTGGGAAGGTCACCAGGTAATTTAGGTATTAATTGCATTATGATACATTATATATATATATATATATATATATATATAATGTGTATCAACTGCCACTTGTGTTTGTACTATTAATTAATTTTTATTGGACTGTGAATTATTATGTAATTTATGCTAAATGTGAGTTAAAAATGTATTTTTATAGAGGATTTATGCCCAAAAAATTTTATATACGAGATCATACAATATACAATAAATAAATATAATTTCTCAGTCATTATACTTCTTTATTTGCTGCTGTGTGCTTCCTATGGAATTTCCATGGCTGTGTTTTATCAGTCTCTCACTGGTCTGGATTTTCTCTTAGAACACCTTTGGGATGAATTAGAACGGAGACAACAAGCCAGGCCTTCTCATCCAACATCAGTGCCTGACCTCACAAATGCGCTTCTAGAAGAATGGTCAAAGATTCCCATAGACACACTCCTAAACCTTGTGGACATCGTTCCCAGAAGAGTTGAAGCTGTTATAGCTGCAAAGGCTGGGCCAACAATATTGTACCCTACGGACTAAAGCCTCGTACACACGATCGGATTTTCCGCAGACAAAACCTCAGACTTTTGTCCGAAGGGCGTTGGCCAGGAACTTGTCTTACATACAAATGGCAAGGAATTGTCGACCAACAAACACAAACGTAGTCACGTACTACGTTGTTTTTCGGCTCTATAGCACTACCCTTTGGGCTCCTTCTGCTAATTTCTTGTTAGCAGAAGTTTGGTGAGTGTTGATTCACGCTTTTCATTTCGCACAATTTGACAATTTGGGAGTAGGCAGTTACATTTTAAAAAATACAATGTAAAATTAACAAGGGACACCAACATAGTTGTATCTTTGATCTTAAAAACTACGGGATAATGGTGTTGTGGTAACTTGCACCAAAAAAAACAAAACAAGCATAGTAATATTCTTGATATCACTAGAAAAAAAAAGCCTTTGAAAATTTGTTTGCCATAGCTCCATCAGTATCACCAGCAAAGCAGATTCATTATTATCCCATTAAAGAAGAAGAGAATGTGCGCTGTATTTCGAGATTTCATAATTTGTCGCGTCGTAAATGTTAATTCTCCATTACGAACGCTAGTTTACAAGACCGACTGCTTCCAGCTTGTCCTTGCTCCCGAGTATTTATGTGTACACACGCTTGGAAAATCCGACAACAGACATTTGTCCGCGGAAAATTTTAAAGCCTGCCATCCAACATTTGTCTGCAGAAAATCCGACAATTGTCAGATGGAGCGTACCAACGGTCGGATTTTCCACCAAAAGCCTGTCATCACACAATTCCCGTCGGAAAATCCGATCGTGTGTATGAGGCTTTAGACTGGGATACCATTAAAATTCATGTGCGAGTAGAGGCAGGCGTCCCAATACTTTTGGTAATATAGTGTATATTAAATGGAAATATTTTGTCAACTATGGAATGGTATCATTTGGGTTATTTTATATAAGAAAAGAAAATATTTTTTTTCTATTAAAAAAAAAACAGACCCAGGAGCGGGGGTTGGTGATCCCATATTCTTTGGCTGGAATGTTTAGTGAGCCTTAAAGGGCCATGGTGGTCTATTATTATGGTTTCTGGCTTTGAGGCATACCAGCTTCTATATATACTATTGGGGTCGTCAGTGTCACTCCAATGTATACAATATACAAAAGACAGGCACCCATTGTATTTCCATTCATGGTGGGACATGCCCCCGATATCATGTGATCCTATATAGTTTTCAGCATTTTTTCTTGACTGTGCTATACCTATCCCTCTCCAGTCAGCTACTGGAACCTGCTATGTAATAGAGCAATATATACTCTAGATGCACATCTTGATATTTTTGTCTGACTCCTGTTGCTGTCATTAGGGGGTTTCCCTATTCCTGGGGAATTTCACTCTCCCCGCGTCTATTTCCCTTGTCAATGTCCCATGTATGTCTCCCCCTTTCTGGTCCTCTCCCCTGCAACCCAAAGTCACTCACCATCCACCCAATCAGTCCTGAAGAAGCAAGCATATCTTGCGAAACACGTTGACGTTTGAGTATGGAGCAACACACTAGCAGCAAATTGACCTCACTGGTGGACTCCAATATACATCGCAATACACTGTGACCTTTCTGTTTCCATACTATAGGATTGGGCATCTGTTGACTCTTTGTAGACAAAGGTTGCCTTTTTATTATTCCCCCCTTTTTTATGATTGTTGTATTTTAATGTATATTTAATAGAATTTTTAACTTTTTATATACAGTATATCGCCTCATGCTGTGCTTACAAAATCCGTGTTTTGAGAAGATGAGTTAGCTGCTCTCTTTTTTTTGTTATAATTTGAATGTTGGTAAGGTGAGGGTCTTCCTTCCCAATTTTAGTTCTGTGGGGTTTTTTTTTGGGGGGGGTTCAAAAATGTATTTAATTGGGATTGGATGTGGAGGCATTGTCCATAGCCTCCAGTAATTGCATTTCATTTTCTTGGCTGCCCAAGGAAAAAAAAACTGTTTGAATTTAGAGTTCTATAACCTCCAGAAAGTATCAGTATATTAATTAGTCATTTATTGTCAGTTCACAGAGGAATTTAATGTCAGATAACTTTGTGTTGAAAACTGCTGTATAGATGTTTACACTGCATATGAATTTGCCAAAAGTATTTCACTGTCTGTAAACAGAACATGATATTATGCCTGGGAGGAGGGGATTTTCTTATTTCTAGTTATCTCATTATTCTTCAACTATTTTAAGAAGGAAAAAACTATGATAAAGGCACATCTGCATACCTGGTTTTGACCACAAATGCTAACATTCGCTTTTGCCACTTGGGCAAGTTCCATTATTTTTCCAGGGGCGGGCACAGAGAGTAAATGCTGGCATACAGTATGTTAAAACAGGGCTCAAAATTTCAAGTCCTAAGCTACTAGCCAGGCCTTAAGAGTTACTTGCCACCAGGTGCCCCACCCAACCCCTACCCCACCCCTAATTCCGCCCCTAAACACACCCTCATAAATTACCTAATTAAATGACACTTATAGCGGAAGTAAACCCATCCATTAACCACTTCAGCCCCGGACCAATTTGCAGCTAAAGGACCAGGCCCCTTTTTGCAATTCGGCACTGCGTCGCTTTAACTAACAATTGCGCGGTCATGCGACGTGGCTCCAAAACAAAATTGGCGTCCTTTTTTTCCCACAAATAGAGCTTTCTTTTAGTGGTATTTGATCGCCCCTGCGGTTTTTATTTTTTGCGCTATAAACAAAAATAGAGCGACAATTTTGAAAAAAATGCAATATTTTTTACTTTTTGCTATAATAAATATCCCCAAAAAATATATAAAAAAAATTTTTTTTCCTCAGTTTAGGCCGATACGTATTCTTCTTCTACATATTTTTGGTAAAAAAAATCGCAATTAGCGATTATTGATTAGTTTGCGCAAAAGTTATAGCGTTTACAAAATAGGGGATAGTTTTATAGCATTTTTATTAATATTTTTTTTTTTATTAGTAATGGCGGCGATCAGCGATTTTTATTGTGACTGCGACATTTTGGCGGACACATCGGACATTTTTGACACATTTTTGGGACATTTGTCATTTATACAGCAATCAGTGCTATTTAAATAGCACTAAATAAATAAACAGTGTTTTTGCGCTAAAGTGCATCTAGTGTTAAAGTGCTCAGTAACTGCAACAAAATAAATAAATAAATAATCACAAAGTGATCAAAAACCATCAGTGGTCACTGAATCGTGACCCAGCTGTAAATCAAGTGCAATAAATAGATCTTGTAAAGTGCATAAAGTGATAAATAAATAAATCAATAATATATAAACACCAAAGGTATATATACAATCACTCTAAAAACATATAAGCGAATAAAAGTGGCATATAAAAACCATCTATCTTTGATCTTGAAAAACCATAAAATAGTGGGAGCATAAACAATGAATCGATCAATCAATAAAAAATCAATAAAAAATCAGTCCAGAGAGTGGTATAGAGTGGAAGTGGTGTGATAAAAGTGACACCTATAAGGAACAATAGTCTCTATGATGCAGATAAAATATGCTTATTCATTCTGTTTTCCACACGTGGGGAGTGCTGGGTGGTGAGGGTCTATCCAACAATAGTGCTCTCTAGCCTCTCACCTCTCTTCCGATTAAAATCGGCCTTTATAGATACTCCTGTGGCAATCTCCAGCTCTCCAAACCCCAGTATGGCTCACAGTGCATTCAGCCTTGCGGATCAAACGATACCAGATCAGAGTCTCCACTTCCCCACAGCAATGTTATGGTTCCCCCTCCGGGGGGAGTGAATCAATCAAAGAATGAGAAAAAATGGAGAGAGGGGACCCGATCGTGAAGTATATCAAAATACGTTTTAATAGAACAAAAAGTAAATGCTTACATTAAAAACAGCAGCTGGATGAATGTGTGCGGTCTCTGCGTCAAACACTTCCGGTATCCTGACCAATCCCTATGCATTACGTCACGTGACCTCGTGACTTCTTCAGGGGATGCTGATTGGTTGTTTAGTTGTCTTTTATATCTGACAACCGGAAGTTGTCTAGCGGCCATTTTGCCGTGGTCCGCGTGTGTAAACAAAGCGCGGCCATTTTCCTGTGGACTTCCTGTGTTTATTCCGCTCTATGAGGCGGATCTAATGGCTGGGCTTATCCGTGATGTTTATTGTATTGTGTAGTCCGGGATTATCTCTTGTGTCTGTACAGACACACAAAGTAAAATGAGCACTCTGCCCAAATGATTTAAATGGGATCTGATTCGATGCAGCACCTACAACCAGTATCAGGACCATTTCTCGGTGGCGCTGAATAGCAGTAGTAAGGGCAGCCCAAAAACTAAAATATCCTAAGGGATCATAAATGTTTTATGTTAATCTAGTCCATGGAGCACAGTCACTGGCAATTAAAAGATTGTCATGACATAGCCCTCATGTGCCCTAATAAGGCAAAGAATAACTAAATCCTTATACATACATATGTGTTGGAGGTGTCAAGTCCGTCACAATATGTATCAGCGGAAGCTGGGTTTAGCCTATGAGTCTGTCAGTACCTTCAATAATCATAATTACATCTAAAGATATGTATAGATACATATCTTCATCATCCTACGAATTCCTGTATGAGTCGATGTGCAATAATTTAACCCCGTCATATATTGCCCCATCCATTATTGCTGTATCATCAACAATATACTCCACCCAATGACTCTGGGATTATGAAAATATTCATTTACAAAATAATAATAAATAATCTGGAGACTGTTTATAAAAATATATATTAATTAATTAAAATATAGATTCCGTCCCCTGACAACAAGGGCATAAGCTACTATGTCAATTCTATATCCTGTAATATAGGTAACTGAAATATTATATTTTTATTTTTATTTTTATTAAGATGTTAAAAATATTTTAAAATATTTTAAAATTATTATAAAAATTATGAGTGTGTTCACTCCTTGGTGGTCTAGAATATACTTCAATTTAATATTACATCCATCTGTATATGGGAAGTTTGCATAGCCCATATCAGTACAATTAGTTTGTCCACCTCTGCCAATTGAATAAGGTACTGGATACCGAAAATATCCTACAGACCTCATCAATGAATATACAATCTGTACAGCCATGCAGATATAGTGGATACAACCATAGTATAAAAACACATAAAAAATATTGAATAAAATGTATAAGAACATATCAGAAACATATATAAATACTCTGCACAATCTAAATATAAATATATTTGTATCTGTATTACACTAAAAATCTGGGAGCAGGCAAATTCCTATATGTGAGTCTCTATGTATCTAAAAATTGCTTAAAAAGCAATTTAAATCGAACTCTACATTTAACCCTTCTGGAACCAGTGTGCGCATAGAATAAATCCACATGGATTCCTTCTGGCTAATCGTCCTTATTTTGTGACTTCCTCGCCAAGAGGGGTTAAAACGTTCTACCCCCCAGAAACGCAGCTGGTTTGGGTCTTTGTTATGGACTAGGGCGAAATGTCGTGAAACGTTATGTTTAGGGCAGCCCTTGGTAATCTTCTGAATATGTTCCTTAATGCGGACTCTTAGCTCCCTTTTTGTTCGCCCTATATATTGTAAGTTACAGCTACACTGTAGACAGTACACGACTCCTTCTGTCCGACAACTGATAAAGTCTTTGATAGAGAACCTTTCTCCTGTGGTGGTGGCCGTGAAATCCGTTCTTTTCCCTTGAAATTTCTGCGCCTTACGGCAAGCATAACAGCTTCTACAGGGAAAGAAACCTTTTCCAGAGAAAAAGGAAAAACCCTTTTTGGGAGGTGGGTCAACAATGGTCTTAACCACTAGGTCTCTAATTGTCGGTGCCCGTTTGTATATGATCTTCGGTTTTACCGGAAGGATTGTTTTGAGGTCTTTATCTCCCGTGAGGATGTGCCAATGTTTTTGGATAATTTTTGCTACATCCTTGTATTGGGCATTGTAATCCAAAATCAAACACGGAGCTTCACTCCAGGTATTAATTTTGTTCTTGGGTTTGTCCTGCAGCATATTTACTCTATTCATTTTCTCCACCTCTATAGTCTGTTGTTGGATCCAGGATTCCTCATATCCTTTTTCTTTGAACCTGGCACCAATCAACTTGGCTTGTATATTGAAATCTTCATCCCTGGTACAGTTCCGTCGGATACGTACCAGTTGGCCCTTCGGGATATTATATAACCAGGGTTTGAAATGACAGCTCTGTAATGATATATAGCTGTTGGTATCTACATTTTTGAAATGCGTTTTAGTAATAATTCTATCTGATTTGATGGATATGTTGAGATCCAGGAAGTCAACATTAGTGGTATTAATATTCCACACAAGTTTGATATTTTTCGTTTTGTTCAAATTGTTTAAAAACTCTTCTAGGGTCTCCTGACTTCCATTCCAAATGATAATCAAATCATCGATATACCTTTTGTATAAAACCAGTTGAGCAGGCAAGTTGGCATAGACAGAGTCTTCTTCCCAATGTGCCATAAAAGCATTAGCTACGCTAGGGGCAAATTTTGCTCCCATAGCGATCCCTATAGCCTGCTTATAAAAAGACTGGTTATACCAAAAATAACTGCATTTCAAGCTAAAATCCAAACATTTGATTAAAAACTTCCGGTGCTTGCATAGTAAAGTGCTATGTGCTCTAAGTAGCCACTTTGTGGCTGTGCAGGCTTCGTGGTGCGGAACTATGGTGTATAATGACGACACATCGGCTGTTGCCAAGATTGTGCGTCCTTCCAATACTGGCACCGTATCTAGAAGCTGTAGCACATGCTTCGTATCTTTTAAATATGCCTTTGTTTGTTGCACGGCTGGTTGGATGAAGAAATCTATATATTCGCCCATTCGGGCCGTCAGTGAGTCTATTCCGTTCACTATGGGTCTCCCTGGTGGGTTTTCTTTATTCTTGTGAATTTTCGGAATGGTGTATATCACCGGTATTCTGCAGGTTTCTGGAATCAGATATTTCGATTCTTTCTTGTTCAATATATCTTTTTTTATGCCCAAATTTACTACAAGTTCCAATTCCTTTTTATATTTTTGTGTTGGATTACCAGACAGCTTAATGTATGTCTCATGGTCTTGCAGTTGCCTCGTCAATTCCTGTGTGTACTGTTCCTTTGACTGTACTACTACTGCTCCACCCTTGTCGGCAGGTCTAATTACTATGTCTTGCCGTTGTTGTAGGGATTTGATGCCTTTACGAATATGTATGGGATCTAATACTTTCTTGATCTCCATTGTTTGTAGGTCTTCCACTACCAGTCTTCTAAACACCTCTACGTGCTGGTTGTTAGAGACTTGTGGATTATAGACTGAATTGTTACGTAAAGTGCTATGTGTTAAAAGTGATTCGTGCAGAGTATTAGTTTGTGTAGGTTTAAAAGGATTACCCAAAATGTATTTTTTAATGTTTAATTTTCTCACGTATTTCTGTATGCCTATATATGTGTCAAATTTGCTCAGATTTTTGATCGGAGCATGTTTGAGGCCTTTGTCTAAAACAGAAAGTTCTTCACTAGATAGTGGTTTGCCGCTCAGGTTGACCACCCCTTCTCCACTTAGTGTCTTTTTCTTTTGTAATCTCTTTCCCGCTCTACAGCCTCTCTGTCGTCTGGGCTTTCCTCTGTTCTTGGTGGTCCTGTTCTCGTATTGGGTGAGCGGTGGGGTTCTCTTGGTGATCTCCTTGGGGAGAATTCTCTCCGATCCCTGTCTAAAAAAGAAGAACTCTGAGCGGGTCTTCCATAGTGAGTTTTCTCATATGGGTATTGTTGTCTTGGTTGATCATAGTAGTGATATTGTGAATCTTGATGTTGTCTAAGAGGCTCAAATCTATTGTATACCGGAGCTGGACTTCTCTCTTGTTGTGGTTGTTGATAATACGGTGGTTGATTGGGTGGGGGTCCTCTGTATTTCAAAAATGTATTTCAAAAATGTAGATACCAACAGCTATATATCATTACAGAGCTGTCATTTCAAACCCTGGTTATATAATATCCCGAAGGGCCAACTGGTACGTATCCGACGGAACTGTACCAGGGATGAAGATTTCAATATACAAGCCAAGTTGATTGGTGCCAGGTTCAAAGAAAAAGGATATGAGGAATCCTGGATCCAACAACAGACTATAGAGGTGGAGAAAATGAATAGAGTAAATATGCTGCAGGACAAACCCAAGAACAAAATTAATACCTGGAGTGAAGCTCCGTGTTTGATTTTGGATTACAATGCCCAATACAAGGATGTAGCAAAAATTATCCAAAAACATTGGCACATCCTCACGGGAGATAAAGACCTCAAAACAATCCTTCCGGTAAAACCGAAGATCATATACAAACGGGCACCGACAATTAGAGACCTAGTGGTTAAGACCATTGTTGACCCACCTCCCAAAAAGGGTTTTTCCTTTTTCTCTGGAAAAGGTTTCTTTCCCTGTAGAAGCTGTTATGCTTGCCGTAAGGCGCAGAAATTTCAAGGGAAAAGAACGGATTTCACGGCCACCACCACAGGAGAAAGGTTCTCTATCAAAGACTTTATCAGTTGTCGGACAGAAGGAGTCGTGTACTGTCTACAGTGTAGCTGTAACTTACAATATATAGGGCGAACAAAAAGGGAGCTAAGAGTCCGCATTAAGGAACATATTCAGAAGATTACCAAGGGCTGCCCTAAACATAACGTTTCACGACATTTCGCCCTAGTCCATAACAAAGACCCAAACCAGCTGCGTTTCTGGGGGGTAGAACGTTTTAACCCCTCTTGGCGAGGAAGTCACAAAATAAGGACGATTAGCCAGAAGGAATCCATGTGGATTTATTCTATGCGCACACTGGTTCCAGAAGGGTTAAATGTAGAGTTCGATTTAAATTGCTTTTTAAGCAATTTTTAGATACATAGAGACTCACATATAGGAATTTGCCTGCTCCCAGATTTTTAGTGTAATACAGATACAAATATATTTATATTTAGATTGTGCAGAGTATTTATATATGTTTCTGATATGTTCTTATACATTTTATTCAATATTTTTTATGTGTTTTTATACTATGGTTGTATCCACTATATCTGCATGGCTGTACAGATTGTATATTCATTGATGAGGTCTGTAGGATATTTTCGGTATCCAGTACCTTATTCAATTGGCAGAGGTGGACAAACTAATTGTACTGATATGGGCTATGCAAACTTCCCATATACAGATGGATGTAATATTAAATTGAAGTATATTCTAGACCACCAAGGAGTGAACACACTCATAATTTTTATAATAATTTTAAAATATTTTAAAATATTTTTAACATCTTAATAAAAATAAAAATAAAAATATAATATTTCAGTTACCTATATTACAGGATATAGAATTGACATAGTAGCTTATGCCCTTGTTGTCAGGGGACGGAATCTATATTTTAATTAATTAATATATATTTTTATAAACAGTCTCCAGATTATTTATTATTATTTTGTAAATGAATATTTTCATAATCCCAGAGTCATTGGGTGGAGTATATTGTTGATGATACAGCAATAATGGATGGGGCAATATATGACGGGGTTAAATTATTGCACATCGACTCATACAGGAATTCGTAGGATGATGAAGATATGTATCTATACATATCTTTAGATGTAATTATGATTATTGAAGGTACTGACAGACTCATAGGCTAAACCCAGCTTCCGCTGATACATATTGTGACGGACTTGACACCTCCAACACATATGTATGTATAAGGATTTAGTTATTCTTTGCCTTATTAGGGCACATGAGGGCTATGTCATGACAATCTTTTAATTGCCAGTGACTGTGCTCCATGGACTAGATTAACATAAAACATTTATGATCCCTTAGGATATTTTAGTTTTTGGGCTGCCCTTACTACTGCTATTCAGCGCCACCGAGAAATGGTCCTGATACTGGTTGTAGGTGCTGCATCGAATCAGATCCCATTTAAATCATTTGGGCAGAGTGCTCATTTTACTTTGTGTGTCTGTACAGACACAAGAGATAATCCCGGACTACACAATACAATAAACATCACGGATAAGCCCAGCCATTAGATCCGCCTCATAGAGCGGAATAAACACAGGAAGTCCACAGGAAAATGGCCGCGCTTTGTTTACACACGCGGACCACGGCAAAATGGCCGCTAGACAACTTCCGGTTGTCAGATATAAAAGACAACCAAACAACCAATCAGCATCCCCTGAAGAAGTCACGAGGTCACGTGACGTAATGCATAGGGATTGGTCAGGATACCGGAAGTGTTTGACGCAGAGACCGCACACATTCATCCAGCTGCTGTTTTTAATGTAAGCATTTACTTTTTGTTCTATTAAAACGTATTTTGATATACTTCACGATCGGGTCCCCTCTCTCCATTTTTTCTCATTCTTTGATTGATTCACTCCCCCCGGAGGGGGAACCATAACATTGCTGTGGGGAAGTGGAGACTCTGATCTGGTATCGTCTGATCCGCAAGGCTGAATGCACTGTGAGCCATACTGGGGTTTGGAGAGCTGGAGATTGCCACAGGAGTATCTAGAAAGGCCGATTTTAATCGGAAGAGAGGTGAGAGGCTAGAGAGCACTATTGTTGGATAGACCCTCACCACCCAGCACTCCCCACGTGTGGAAAACAGAATGAATAAGCATATTTTATCTGCATCATAGAGACTATTGTTCCGTATAGGTGTCACTTTTATCACACCACTTCCACTCTATACCACTCTATGGACTGATTTTTCATTGATTGATCGATTCATTGTTTATGCTCCCACTATTTTATGGTTTTTCAAGATCAAAGATATATGGTTTTTATATGCCACTTTTATTCACTTATATGTTTTTAGAGTGATTGTATATATATCTTTGGTGTTTATATATTATTGATTTATTTATTTATCACTTTATGCACTTTATAGGATCTATTTATTGCACTTGACTAACAGCTGGGTCACGATTTAGTGACCACTGATGGTTTTTGATCACTTTGTGATTATTTATTTATTTATTTTGTTGCAGTTATTGAGCACTTTAACACTAGATGCACTTTAGCGCAAAAACACTGTTTATTTATTTTTTGTATTCACGAGTTAGTGTTGACTCTTAGTTTTTGCAGCTTTTTTAGGACTTGTTCCATTTTTTGTATTTGTATTTGCAACCTTCACCATTTTAGATCACGTTTATTTATTACTTCACTCATAAATTTAACATCTAGTTCTTAAACCAGCGCAAAGGACACCCACATTCATTTAAATAGCACTGATTCCTATGTAAATGACAGTTGCAGTTAGGGGGTTAACCACTAGGGGGCGGGGAGGAGTCAGTGTGACGTGTGTGTTTTTTTACAGTAGGGGGGGCGTGGCTGTACGTGTGACGTCATTGATCGGCGTTCCCGATGACAGGGAACCGCCGATCACTGACAGTCAGTGTAGGAAGCGCGGGGAGAGGTTTGTATACATAGACCTCTCCCCGTTCTTCCGCTCCGTAACCCGATCGCGGGATACCAGCGGCGATCGGGTCCGCTGGTCCCGCGGCCGGGG
The DNA here is from genome assembly GCA_028564925.1 of Lithobates sylvaticus. Classification (NCBI taxonomy): domain Eukaryota; kingdom Metazoa; phylum Chordata; class Amphibia; order Anura; family Ranidae; genus Lithobates; species Lithobates sylvaticus. The sequence goes on along the minus strand of CM053028.1, from coordinate 100,091,648 downwards.
TCACGGAGCTCCCGACCGGGTCGCGAGCGCGCCGCTAGCGGCGCGCGCGCGACCCACGGGCAGGCACATGCACGATCACGTACAGGTACGTGATTCTGCCTGCCCGAGCCATTCTGCTGACGTATATATGCAGTGGCCGGTCGGGAAGCGGTTAAACAGTTTAATTTCCGGCATGTGCCGGAAATGTAACACTCCCATTGGTTGTGCTCTCAACCAAACTGTCAAACCATCCAATGGCTGGTGTCATAACTGATCACATGTGCAGCATTATGGAAGTTGTAGATTAAACAGAGGCAAAGATGTCAGCTTCCTTGGCTTAAAACGATGGGGGGGGGGGGGGGGGGGGGTTTACTTACACTTTAAATGTTTTATGCAGAATTAAGTTACATAAATAAATATTAACAAAAACTGTGCCAAACAATGCAGCCTCACCTGTGCCCAACAATGCAGGCTCACCTGTGCCCAAAAATGCAGCCTCACCTCCAGGCCCGGATTTACTCCCTTTGCCGCCCCAAGGCCGGGTCCTTCAATGCCGCCCCCCCCCCATCAGTGTCCCCTGCCCCTAAAGACCCACATTAGACTGCCTTACCGCGAGCCGCTTCAAGCCAGGAAATGTGTAAGCTGAAGTTCGGGGGCGGAGCGAAGCTGCTCTTCTGTAGTGCTATTTTCCTTCTTTACTTCCCTTGTGTGGGGGGGCTTAGAGAGTAGGCAAAGTAGAGGCAGGTGCTGCATCGCTGTGCCCAGTGTGTCGGCAGGACACAGGAATCAAAACACATCCGAACTTGTGCACTCACTCACAGGGCCGCTGTTAGGAATCATGAGGGGGGAGAAGAGGAGGGGGAGGGAGGTGAGGAAGGGTGAGAGGAGGAGGTAAGGGGGTGAGGAGGCAGAAGAGAGACAGGGGTGAGAAAGAGAGAGGAGGAGGGGATTGGGGTTGTGAGGGGGTGTGGGGTGAGAGAGAGAGAGAGAGAGAGAGAGAAGGGGGCTGAGAGGGAGGAGGGGGTGAGAGAGGGGGGAGTAGCTGACAGAGGAGGAGGGAGTAGCTGACAGAGGGGAGGGAGTAGCTGACAGAGGGGGGGTAACTGACAGAGGGGGGTAACTGACAGAGGGGGGGGGGGGGTAACTGACAGAGGGGGGGGGGGGTAACTGACAGGGGGGGGGTAACTGACAGGGGGGGGGTAACTGACAGAGGGGGAGGGGTAACTGACAGAGGGGGGTAACTGACAGAGGGGGGGGGGTAACTGACAGAGGGGGGGGGTAACTGACAGAGGGGGGGGTAACTGACAGAGGGGGGTAACTGACAGAGGGGGGGTAACTGTAACTGACAGAGGGAGGGTAACTGACAGAGGGGGGGTAACTGACAGAGGGGGGGTAACTGACAGAGGGGGGTAACTAACTGACAGAGGGAGGGTAACTGTAACTGACAGAGGGGGGTAACTGACAGAGGGAGGGTAACTGACACAGGATGGTAACTGACACAGGGAGGGAGCTGACAGAGGGGGAGTTGCTTACAGAGGGGGGTGAGAGGGCAGATGAGAAAGATACCTGATTTAGGACTCCGGGAGACACAGCAGAGCACACACCAGGCAAGGAGGCGGGACTCCGGGCGGCCGCGATTACCCACAGTCCAGCCTCGCCTCCACATGTTACCCATCAGAGATTCTCGTGTCCGCCGCCCGCACGTGACCTATTCAGCCAATCACAGGCTGAATAGGTACGCCTGCTGCCCATCGCTGAACTTGGCTCGGAGGTGGAGCGCACAGGCAGTAATACATGTGTAACAGTGATGGCGCAATTGCTGCTATATGTGCCCGTGTGTCCAAAACCAGACAGGTGGCAACCCTAGCGGCGCCGCCCCTGCACCACTGCCACCCCGAGGCCTGGCCTCGGTGGCCTTGTGGGAAATCCGGCCCTGCTCACCTATGCACAACAATGCAGTCTACCTGTGCAGGGGAAGAGAGGAGAGGAAGAGGATTACCGGCTGGATCATCAGAGTGCAGAGGAAGATCACTGTAACAGCTTTCATTTGAATTGCCGAGTGTTCCTGCTGCTTGCCATCACATACTGCCCTGCCTCTCGGCCCGGGTACTTACACGTCACACGTCCCGGCCTTGGATGGGTGATCTTCCTATCAAAGTACCCAGGCTAGGAGGGGGGGGGGGGCTGTGTGTGACAGTGAGTGCGGGGAACACTCTGCAATTCTAATGAAAGCTGTTACAGCGATGTTCCCCGGTGCTCTTATGATCCAGCCACCTGCTCTCCTCTCTCTTTCCTGGGGCTATCCCTGGGAGAACGTCTCCCATTCAATCCCGCCTGCCGGCGGTGCTCGCCCCCCCCCAACCCCCAAAACAGCCCACGCTCACCAGCCCTCATTTTCCATCCGCATAATGCAAGTAGGCGAAAGGAAAATTCAAGAGCTGTGTTAAAATATTTAGAGTGGTGGGAGTTTGCAGTGCATTTTTGCACATGTAGACTCGCTGTCTGTTTATTAGTAATAATTCATTATATAAAACAATTTAATTTTAACCATTTCAGGACTATCATGTTATACCCCCTTCCTGCCCAGGCCACTTTTTCAGATTTCAGTGCTGTGATAGTTTGACTGATAATTACTCTGTAGTGCAAAATGATACCCATATATATTTTATACCATTTTGTGAGACAGATGGTGTTTTCTTTTGGTGGCATTTCATAACCACTGGGATTTTCATTGTATATTATTAAAAGGAAAAAATTATCTTACTTTCTACTTGAAAATATTTTAAATAAAAAAGGCTGGGACAGTGGAAGATCCCCAAATGGCTAATCTAAGGTGATCAAATTTTTGTCACAGTTTTATAATAAATTTAGGCGTGCTGAGCCTTTAATTTCACCCACTGAAGTCTGGTGCAAGTCTTCCATTATTAGTGGAAGAAAGTAGAGGCTGTAAATTTAAAAGGTTGTAATTACATTGCACTGAAACTGCATTGATAAACCCAATAATCCTTAATCCTCCCCTAAAAAAACAAAAAACAAATCTTAATTATTGGAGGTCAGGTCATTCATTTTCAAAGTGGGCATGCTCTACTCCTATAGTAAATAAACCCCTTTTAGTCTAATATTCACCAAGACAAATGGAGGGGATAAAAGAGGGGTTTTAACACTTTGTTTGACGATTATCTTTGGGTATATTTTTAAGAACAGAGCAGACATAAACATAATTTAATTTCTATCTTACCTCAAATTTAACTAAAAAAAAGTATGGCAAAAACCCCTCTAATAAAAAGCAAGGCAGGGCAATCTTTGATAACCAATCAGAATCATTATTTTACTGATGTACCAATGACAAACGTAACTCTTATTGCTTGATTTAGGTTTTGCCATTTTATACATGAGTACTCTTTGGACTTCAGTTCAGAGAAGCCTGATTATGTTAAGTTGTAGTTAACATTAATGTCATCTTGTGTGGAAGTCTTGTTTCAGCTTGTGTAGTATAGACAAGGGGTAGTTTGATTTGGCTAGGGGAATGAGTGCTGATATATTAGATTGTAACACACTGTTCATCGGCCTCATCACTGAAGAAATGCAGAAATACCGGGATGATTCAGGTCAATAGTGCTTGCAGCTATGAAAAGAAGCCAAATATCATTCAAGTGAAGATCCAAAAAAACTCTGGCTGGCAAATTCACATTACATACATTAATATATGCTTTCGAAAGCATTAGCCTAAATATATTGTAAACCTATATTGATAACAGTATTAAAGTGGAGCTCTAAGAAACTATTAAAAAATCAAGTCAAAGATCATTAATTTAATCATTGATAAATTATAAAAATAATTTAGCAGATATATATATGATATGTATAAATAGTGCAAAGACATAGTGCAAAAAAAATACATTTTTAACTGTGCCAATAATAATATATATATATATATATATATATATCCAAAACACACAAAGTATATAAAGTGCAAGTGCTGTGCAATATAAGAAACATTTTCCAAGAAATAAATAGTCTCTGGTGCAGAAAGTCAAGAAATTACACCAAGGGGGTTATTTACGAAAAAGCAAATCCAATTTGCACTACAAGTACAAATTACAAGTGCAAAGTGCACTTGAAATTGCATTGAAAGTGCACTTGGAAGTGCAGTCGCTGTAAATCTGAGGGGTAGATCTGAAATGATGGGAAGCTTTGCTAATTTTATCATCCAATCATATGCAAGCCAAAATGCTGTTTTTTTTTTCCTTGCATGTCCCCCTCTGATCTACAGCGACAGCACTTCCAAGTACACTTTCAGTGCAATTTCAAGTGCACTTTGCACTTGTAGTTTGCACTTGTAGTGCAAAGTGGATTTGCTTTTCGTAAGTAACCACCCAAGTGTCTTCACACTTCTGCTTATACTGTAAGTGAAAAAGCTGTCCACCACACACCTTATGAACAGCCTCTTAACAGATAGCGGGAACCATTAACCACTTCAGCCCCGGAAGGATTTACCCCCTTCCTGATCAGAGCATTTTTTGCGATTCAGCACTGTGTCGCTTTGGCTGACAATTGCGTGGTCAAGCGATGTTGTACCCAAACAAAATTGACGTCCTTTTTCTCCCACAAGTAGAGCATTTGTTGTGTATTTGATAACCTCTGCGGTTTTTATTTTTTGCGCTATAAACAAAAAAAGAAAAACAAAAGCAATATTTTTTACTTTTTACTATAATTAGTATTACCCCAAAAAATATAAAAAAACTAATTTCTTCCACAGTTTAGGCTGATATGTATTCTTCTACATAATTTTGATTAAAAAAAATCGCAATAAGTGTATATTGATTGGTTTGCGCAAAAGTTATAGCGTCTACAAAATAGGGGATAGATTTATGGCATTTTTATTAATATTTTTTTTTTTACTACTAATGGTGGCGATCTGCAATTTTTATCATGACTGCGACATTGCGGCAGACAGATCGGACACTTTTGACACCATTGACATTTATACAGCGATTAGAGCTAAAAATAGCTACTGATTACTGTATAAATGTCACTGGCAGGGAAGGGGATAAACACTAGGGGGCGATCAAGAGGTTAAGTGTGTTCCCTGGATGTGTTCTAACTGTAGGAGGGATGGGCTCACTACAACATGACAGAGATTACTGCTCCATGTTGCTAGGCAGAACAGGGAAATGCCTTGTTTACATAGGCATCTCCCCGTTTGGCCTCTCCTCACTACAATCGCTGGCTGGCGGCGAACATTGGTTTTGCAGGACCCGCGGGCATGCACCGTAGTGCACGGCAGGTGCTCGCATCTGCTAGGAGGGAATTTCAATGGGACGTACGGGTACACCCTTTTGCCTGCCCGTGCCATTCTGCCGATGTAAATCAGCGTGCAGCGGTTGTTGATGTTGTGAGTCAATCAACCTTCGATGAATTGTAAACTGTTGTCAAACTGGCCCTGGGAACTGGAAGAGGTTGTTTAGGCAGACATTCTGGAGACGGAGAATATGGAGAGGACCACACCAGTGAGGTGATGGTCGTTCAGAGGCCCATAAGCCATCAAAAGGTGGGTGGGTTTTATGTGACGTGCTTGAAAGGTGGTCCCACCCCCTGGCTTTTTATTAAATTGTGACAGAGTTATCTAAACAAATTAGGTATCTAGAAAGAAAAGAAAATATTTTACAGGTAACGTAGTACACAAATATGTATTTCCAAAGTGTGACTTCAGAGTAGGCAAAACAGAACAGAAGTAGAAGGGCTGTAGGACAGCAGATGTATTATTATTATACAGGATTTATATAGCACCAGCAGTTTGCGCAGCGCTTTACAACATCAGGGGAGACAGTACAATTACAATACAATTCAATACAAAAGGGATCAGAGGGCCCTGCTCGTTAAAGCTTACAATCTAGAAGGGAGGGTCAAGTGGAAACAAAAAGGTAATAACTGTGGGGGATGATCAGATGAAAAAACAGTTGTTAGGTGTGGGTAGGATAGGCTTCCCTGAAGAGGAGAGTTTTCAGGGATCGTCTAAAGGCTAATAGAGTAGGAGATAGACGGACTGATTGGGGTAAGGAGTTCCACAGGTTTGGAGAGGCTCTGGAAAAGTCCTGGAGACGAGCATGGGACGAAGTAATGAGAGAGCTAGAGAGCAGGAGGTCTTGAGAAGAACGAAGAGAGCGATTAGGTTGGTATTTTGAGACTAGGTCAGTGATGTAGCTGGGGGCAGACTTGTGGATTGCTTTGTAGGTGGTGGTTAGTATTTTAAATTTAATTTGTTGGGTGAGCGGAAGCCAGTGGAGGGATTGACAGAGGAGTAGCAGAGACAGAGCGGTTGGTAAGGTGGATAAGTCTGGCAGCAGCATTTATAAACACCTTGTACCTTGGGTGTGTGTTAATTGTGGTGTTATAAATCATGAATCCTGACTTTCATTTAATCATTTGACCTTGATCAAGCTTAAAACTTGCATAGTAATAGGCGGTGCTAACAACACACAGCTAACATTTTATAACTATCTGTTCCATCATTTAGTAAAGACACACTATTGATAATGGGGGAGTCTTCTTGTTATGATGATAGCATGAAACTTTCAGCTTTATAAGCAATTCATCAAAACATGGGGGACCAGAGCAGCATGGGGGGATAGAGGAGCATGGGGGGATAGAGGAGCATGGGGGGATAGAGGAGCATGGGGGGATAGAGGAGCACGGGGGGCCAAAGCAGCACGGGGGGCCAAAGCAGCACGGGGGGCCAAAGCAGCACGGGGGGCCAAAGCAGCACGGGGGGCCAAAGCAGCACGGGGGGCCAAAGCAGCACGGGGGGACCAGAGCAGCATGGGGGGACCAGAGCAGCACGGGGGGGAATAGAGCAGCACGCGGGGGACCAGAGCAGCACGCGGGGGACCAGAGCAGCACGCGGGGAACCAGAGCAGCACGCGGGGGACCAGAGCAGCACGCGGGGGACCAGCGCAGCACGCGGGGGACCAGCGCAGCACGCGGGGGACCAGCGCAGCACGCGGGGGACCAGCGCAGCACGCGGGGGACCAGCGCAGCACGCGGGGGACCAGCGCAGCACGCGGCGGATCAGCGCAGCATGGGGGACCAGAGAAGCATGGGGAGAAATAGAGGAGCACGGGGGACCAGAGAAGCATGGGGGGAATAGAGGAGCGTGGGGGACCAGAGAAGCACAGGGGGGCCAGAGGAGCACGGGGGGAAATAGAGAAGCATGGGGGGAACAGAGGAGCATGGGGTGGACCGGAGGAGCACGGGAGGACCAGAGGAGCACGGGGGGACCAGAGGAGCACAGGGGGACCACAAGGGGTACAGATGAGCAGGGGGGACCAGAAGATCAGGAGAGGAATTCAGAAGCGTGTGGGGCAACAGAGAAGCAGGGGGGACCAGAGAAACACAAGGGTACAGAGGAGCATGGGAGGATCAGAGGAGCATGGGAGGATCAGATTAGCATGGGGGGGAACAGAGGAGCAGGAGAGGAACGCATAAGCATGTGGGGGAACAGAGAAGCATGTGTGGGAACAGAGGAGCAGGGGGAGGACTAGAAGGAGCACAGGGGAGGGGACAGACAGCTGACTCAACAGCTATGGCCTGGGAGTTTCTCACATCTGCCTAGACTTCTTGTCCCATTACGGGGAGGGCACCGAACTGATTCTTTGCCCCGGGTGAAATAATGTCTAGCTTCCCCACTGGTACTGCCTATAAGAGTACCAGTACCAGAGGTTCTACTCTAATAAAGTAGAACGGCTAATGGCTAGTGAAGGGGGGGGCTTGGGTGACAATCTGGTTTGGCCGGCCGGGGGGCGGGTTTGGCTGGTCTGGGTGAGACCTGTCAAAGTGGGCCGGTCTGGATGAAGTCCAGGGCTAAATATTTGTCCCAGTCCAGCCCTGCTGGTAACCTGTAGGCCCCTTTCACACTGAAGGGTTTTTCAGGAGCTACAGCGCTAAAAATAGCGCCTGTATAGCTCCTGAAAAAAGCAGGTCCTTTAACTCCGGAGCCAGAGGTCTTTCACACTGGAGCGGTGCGCTAGCAGGACGGTAAAAAAAAAGTCCTGCTAGCAGCATATTTGGAGCGGTGAATTAGCGGTGTATTCACCGCTCCTATACCGCTCCTACCCATTGAAATCAATGGTACACCGCAGGGACACCGCGGTAATACCGCCGGCAAAGCGCCGGCAGCGGTGCTTTGCGGGGGGTTTTAACCCTTTTCCGGACGCTAGCGGGGGTTAAAACCACCTAAATATAGCGCTGCTTTACCACTGCCGCCCCCCACCGCCACAGTGTGAAACCGGCCGTAGAGATTTTTGGTACTGTAGTTTGGCGCCATTCCAAAAGGTAGCAGACAAGAGAAGTTTGTTGTTAGGATCTACATACACTTAGAAAATACATATGCACAAGAATGTTAACTTTGAATTTGCTATGTGAATACCTCAAGCATTCACACAGCCATCATAAATACCGTATTTATCGGCATATAACACGCACTTTTTTCCCCTTAAAATCAGGGGAAAATCGTGGGTGCGTGTTATACGCCGATCCCCCGCCGATCCCCCGTCGGTCCGGAGCCCCGCCGACATTTACGAGCCGAGCCGAGTGTACTGTGTACTCAGCTCCGCTCGCAGTCACGCCCAGTCCCCGCCATTGGCCCGGTGTTGTGTCCATCATAGGAGCCGGGCCAAGGGGCGGGCCAAGGGGCGGGACAGGGGCGTTACTGCGAGCAGAGCCGAGTACACATTTGGCTCGGCTCGGTTCGGTCTATGTCAGCGGCAGCGGGAGGAACTGAAGATCTCGGCGGCGGGAGGAGTCGAAGATCGCGGCGGTGTGAGGAGCCGAAAATCGCGGCGGCGGGAGGAGCCGAAGATCTCGGTGGCGGCAGTAAATTTAAAAATAAACCATGCTACAATTTTGGGGAAGGCTGCAGGGGGACAGTGTAAGGCTGCAGGGGGACAGTGTAAGGCTGCAGGGGGACAGTGTAAGGCTGCAGGGGGACAGTGTAAGGCTGCAGGGGGACAGTGTAAGGCTGCAGGTGGACAGTGTAAGGCTGCAGGTGGACAGTGGAAGGCTGTATTACTGGGCATTTAAATGTAAGTTTTTTTTCCTTAAACTTCCCTCCTAAAAGTTTTTTTCCTTAAATTTCCCTCCTAAACTTGGGGTGCGTGTTATATGCTGGCGCGTGTTATACGCCGATAAATACGGTAATCACTGTATTCTGTCTAATATATTTACTTTTTATGATTGTCACCTCCATCTAGAGGCCATATTACACTATTTTCCTGAAATTTCATTTAGGAAAATACCACATTATGGCCACCAAATGGAGTTGAAAAGCATAGGAAATAAACATATTAAACATATTAGACGAATAGCATTGCATAGGGGGGAGTGACCGGATGTGAGGTGCGAGTGCTGTGAGCTGAGGAGATGCGTGGCGTAATGGAGTGAGAGAGAGCTTGTGGCGCCTCTGTGAGACCTCCCTCCTCCCTCCCTATGTAAGCCGCCACGAGAAGCTACCTTCCTTGTGTTATGCGCTCTCCTCTCCCTGCCCTCCGCTCTCGGCAACGTCAGTCTCGGGGCTAAGCCAATAGGAGCGCCTACAGGAGCACGTGGTGGAGGCACACGCCGACTCTCTGTGTGAGGGAGAGTTCGGCTGAAGGAAGCTCAGTAGCGGTACGCTACGGTCCCCCTCCCGGTGGAATACCCTCCGCTAAAGCATTGGAGGACGGCGCAAGAGATCCCGGTCCTATAGGAGGAAGTTTGAGCGAGACCCGATGGTCGGGCAGCACTTCGGGCAACGCTACGCTACACCTCATCTTGATTGCTGCATGCCAGGGAGGCGGTAAGGGAGTTGTTCCTATGATCTCCACGGCAGATCCTGGTAAGGAAAAATACCCTGATAAGACTGATTAAAAGAAACCAAAGAGAGCTTTCCAGGTGTAGCGGAGGAGACTCTAAGTAAACCTGCCTGAAAAATTGTAAAGCTTATGAAGGGTGGCCTGTCTCTCTCCTTCTTACTTTTTGAGATGAAGCTCTGAAAGGATGTAATCTGGCTTGATGTATCCTGTATTTACTTGATGTGTAGTCAAGGGAAAAGAGATGGACTGCTATATGTCACCTCTGATAGACTACCTGGTTTGAAGGATTGAAAAGCTGACACCGGGCTACCTCTGGGCTGATATTCCCGATATTCCTGATATTTTTGATATACCCTGCGGGTGGTTGCTTTGGGGGCAGGAGAGAAGGGGAAAAGAGAAAAAAAGGGGAAAAGGGCCCTGTGGCTACATATGAACTATGGTATAGCTATTGGGCTACTTAATACGCATTCCTGCTGAAGAGTACAATTACCCCCGCACAGCGTGCTGAATGTGGCAGCAGGGATAGCTGTGAGAGGGCTTCCATGCTTTATAACACCCCAAGGACACCCTAAGGTGACTATCCACCGGCCTGCGGACTTTGTACCTACTCCTACCTCATCGCCTCATTGCAGACAATCTGGTCGGGTGAGAGTGCCTAATTCACTGCCTAAGCTATTGATACGGTTGTTCTGGCAGTATGCTTTAACACTTGAACTGTAAAAGAGAAAGTGACTTTACAAGGGAGTATTTTGTTACCTTTCCTGTTTTATTTTTCTTTTTCTTTTTTTTTTTTTTTTTTTTTTTTTGCTGCTCCCTGGTGGGGTATGTGCAATAGCTCCCTGTTTTAAACAGCGAACGTAAAAGCTTTAATTGGACTGTGGCTCAGTACGCTCCTGCACTCTTCCATCTTAGGGTACGGAGGATATCCTCTGGCCTGCTGTTTTTTCGGACCTCACCTGGGCCAGTTTAATAGGTAGCGGAGGAGGGGAAAAGGAGGAGAGGAAGAGAGCAGCTCGTTTTGCCCTTGTTAAAATTATCCCTCTATTTGCTTTCCCCCTTGTGGTTCCCTGATTTGCCTTTCTTCAAGTCATATTACCTACTACAGCTAAGATAATCACCAACTATGCCTTCACAGCGCACGACAAAGGCCAGCCAGGCGGCCAGCCAAGCCAGCCAAGTAGCAGCAGCTAAATTGGAGAAATTTGCCCATACCCCAAGCCAAACACCAGCTCACTCCCCTCAGAGAACCCATTCACAAAGCCAGCAGCCCCAGCCCAACCGAACTGGAGGAATGACAGGGACAACGGGGGGAAGGAAAAGCCAGGGACAGACCCAAGTACCCACACAAACTCCCCAGAGGTCTTCACTGGAGGGGGGTGAACTAGTGGGGCAACCCCGGAGCCAGGAAGCGGTCGGTCCCCTCCTAGATAGTGGGCATGATAGTACATCTGGGACAGAGCCATCTTTGAAAGAGATATTACATCACTAACCTAGTCTCAAAATACCAACCTAATCATTCTCTGCTCTCTAGCTCTCTTGTCACCTCCTCCCATATTTGCCTCCGGGACTTCTCCCAAGCTCGCTTCTCCCTTCTCCCAAGCTTCTCCCATCCTTTGGAACTCCCTACCCCAGTCTGTCCGAATATCTCCCAATCTATCCATCTTTAGCCGATCCCTAAAAAACCCTTCTCTTTAAAGAAACCTATCCTGCTTCTAACTAATACAGTGTGTTTTTACTTTATCTTTCAGCTCATCTCCCACAGTTATTACCTTTTCTATCACATGAACTTGCCTCTAAAATTGTAAGCTCTAACGAGCAGGGACCTCTGATTTCTCTTGTACCAAATTGTATTGCGATTGTAACATCTGCCTTCATTTTGTAAAGTACTGCGCAAACTGTTGGCACTATGTAAATCCTGTATAATAATAATAATAATAGTTTGCCTCGGACAGGAATAAAGATATTCTGCTATGAGCATTAAGCACCAAGCTTTGCATTATGGTACTTTCCAGCCCTGTGGGTATTGTCTTAGTTAGTTGCAGAGCATGCTCCAGTTTCAGCCAGCAGTACAGTCCAGGCTCATTAGTGGTGAATCTAAGTACACACCTCACACTCAATACACTTCAAGCCACTGTTATTTTGTTCTGTAACTAACCTATAGTTATGATTCATACATTAAAGTGGTTGTAAAAGCTGAAGGTTTTTTACCTGCATGATAGTATTCATTGTCCAATTTGAGTACTCACACTACACAGACACACTCCACGGATACACTATAATATACTGCAATATAATGCGCCAAACATACAGTGACGCACAGAACCATATAGCGTTAAACTGGCAGTAACACATACAGAACTATAAGGCATTAAACTGACAGTAATGCACACAGCAGTAAATGGCGTTAAACTGGCAGTAACGCACACAGAAGTAAATGGTGTTAAACTTTGTCAGACCAGCATGCTGGAAAACCAGCATCCAACCGACTCCCGATCAGTGCTCTCGGCCAATGGCTAAAGGGCGCTGATCAGAGTATTCTAGCTGGGGGGGGGGGGGTTGGGGACAAGGGGTTCTCCCTGTCAGAACATAACAGCTCAGCAGGGGAGATTGCTGTACTAACTTTGCATAGTTAGTACAGCGGCTCCAACCAGAGCTGACTCATAGTGTGTACCAGGCTTTAGCCTCATCTGGGATAATGATCTGGTATAGAGGGGTAATTCTGACCTGCTTTCTTTACAAACAGAAGGAAGCAGCTGGGAATTATCAATTTAAATGGTATTTTTTCTTCTTTGTCAATCTTACTTTTAGTGCATTGCAAAAGTGCACCATTTCTCATGCAGGTTTAAGACATTCTCCATGCATGTTATTTAAAAAGGAATTTTGTGCTTTTAATGTTGTCCTTTAAGCATTTTTTAAAAGTGCTACTTTCTGCTGAACTTTCTTTTTTCTTTTTGTATTGGTACATGTGCCTCATGACAGCTTACAAATTGGCCTTAAAAAAGGTCAGAAAAAAAATAGAGGCTCCTTTAGACTTCAGTGGGGTTAACTGCTATGTTCATAGTTTGCAAAAGATTTCAATTGTTCAGTGAATGTCCATTGAGGTGAACTTTGCTGGGTTCAGTCATCACTATCCACTTGCCGGCGAAGCATTTTCTGGCACTTTTTGTTTACAAGTTTAAATCAGTATTTTTTGCTAGAAAATTACTCAGAACCCCCAAACATTATATATTTTTTTATTTTAGCAGAGATCCTAGAGCATAAAATGGCAATCGTTGCAATATTTTATGTCACACGGTATTTGCGCAGCGTTTTTTTAAATGCAATTTTTGGGGAAAAAATACACTTTAATGAATATTAATGCAAAAAAAAAAACACAATATAAAATATGAAAAATATAAAAGATGATGTTACGCCATGTAAATAGATACCTAACATGTCACCTAAAATTGCGCACGCTGGATGGCAATAAACTTTGATACTTAAAAATCACCACCCGACCTCTCCTGCTGCTTCTGAAAGCAATCCAGCAGCTAATTAGACATTTAGCATGCTTTCATGAGAAAGCCACTCGCCGGCTGAACAAAATATATTGGGGTTATGGCTTCAGCCATAACCCCGGTAAACCACTTGCAAGCCGCAGCGTATATACTATATATATATATATACTTATTGAGGTTGGCAAGTAACTATTCTTTACAACCCAGTTTGAGCTAACTGGTATCAGTCTATGTCAGTGGCGGTGCGTGCATAGAGGGCGCAGGAGCGCCGCCCCCCCTCTCCTGCACCGCTCTATCACCAATAGATAGATTCATGCATTGCATGAATCTATCTATTGTCACCGCTGCCGCCCCCTATTCAGGTGTCCGGCCCCTTGTCGGGCGCCGGGCATCTGAATTACAGCAGTGGGGGTGTTTCTGGAAGCGCCCTATTAGAGCTGTAAAGTAAAGTGTAAACAGCGGGCGCACTGCTGTGCGTTCGCTGATTACACAGTATTGTGTTAGAGAAGCGAATACATCGCTTCCCTAACACAGACCCGCCTCTCAGCCAATCAGGTTGCCGGGTCTGTTACCTGTCACCTGATTGGCTGAAGTCACAGGCGCTGTGATTGGACGCTAGGCGTCCAATCATAGCAGAAGACAGGAGGAGCGCGGGAGAAGACATCGGAAGATGAGGGGAAGATGAGGGGACACCGCGCGCTGCACACCGAGACAAGGTAAGTGCAGAGGGCAGGCAGGGGGCACAGTGGCAGCACTTGAGGGGTACAATGGCAGAACTTGGGGCACAGTGGCAGCACTTGGGGCACAGTGGCAGAACTTGGGGCACAGTGGCAGAACTTGGGGCACAGTGGCAGCACTTGGGGCACAGTGGCAGAACTTGGGGCACAGTGGCAGAACTTGGGGCACAGTGGCAGCACTTGGGGCACAGTGGCAGAACTTGGGGCACAGTGGCAGCACTTGGGGCACAGTGGCAGAACTTGGGGCACAGTGGCAGAACTTGGGGCACAGTGGCAGAACTTGGGGCACAGTGGCAGCACTTGGGGCACAGTGGCAGCACTTGGGGCACAGTGGCAGAACTTGGGGCACAGTGGCAGAACTTGGGGCACAGTGGCAGCACTTTGGGCACAGTGGCAGAACTTGGAGCACAGTGGCAGCACTTGGGGCACAGTGGCAGCACTTGGGGCACAGTGGCAGCGTTTTAAGGGCACAGTGGCAGCGTTTGATGGCACAGTGAGGCTGTTTGTTTGCGCCCCCCCAAAAATTTTGAGCACCAGCCGCCACTGGTCTATGTCCTCTTCTGGTGGAGATCTTTATTTGTGAAACTATGTCTGATTGGATCACAACCTTTGAGAGTGATCCCTCTTAAATGGACGAAGATCCTAAACTTTTGCACTTTGGAAAATTGCATCATGCCTTCTGCTATATGGGACTTTCAGATGTATCCAAATTAGTGTCTCATATGTCAGTATAATTTGTACTTATGCGTAGAACAGTTTGGCATGCATCTGTTTGGTTACTCTCTTGACAGCAAAATGCCCAAGCCTTCAGCTTCTGACTCTAAGCTCACTCCCATGTAGGAGAACTTTTCATGTGACAGGCCATCTCAGTTGTTGCTCCTGTTCCTCAAAGAGTTTCTTAAGCCACATACACACGATCGGACTTTCCGACGGGAAATGTTCGATGGCAGGCTGTTGGCGGTGAATACGACCGTGTGTATGCTCCATCGGACAATTGTTGTCAGACTTAACGCCAACAAATGTTGGCTAGCAGGTTTTCAAATTTCCCACCGACAAATGTGTGTTGTCGGACTTTCCGATCGTGTGTACACAAGTCCACCGGACAAAAGCCCAAAGTACACACACTCATGCTCGGAAGCAAGGAGGGGCCAGAAGCGGTCGGTCTTGTAAACTAGCATTTGTAATGGAGAATTAACATTCGTGACGTGGCAAATTATGAAATCTTAAAAGGGGGCGCACATTCTCTTCTTCTTTAATGGGATAATAATGAAGCTGCTTTGCTGGTGATACTGATAGAGTTATTGCAAACAAATTTTCAAAGGCTTTTTTTTCTAGTGATATCAAGAATATTATTATTATTATTATAATTTTTTTTGTATTTGGGCAAGTTATCACAACACCATTATCCCATAGTTTTTAATATCAAAGATACAATTATGTTGGTGTCCCTTGTCAATTTTACATTGTATTTTTTTAAATGTAACTGCCGACTCCCAAACTGCCATTTGAAGTAAAACACATAGCCAAGTATTATTCTACACATTTTTTTTATTGTGCATTAAAAAAAAAAACTAATAAAATTAGACTTCTAATAGAACTTAACCAAAAAGTGCATTCTATGCATCTAAAAAAATATAGAAAATATACCAAATTAAATCATTATTCAACCAAAAAAATAATGTCAAAGCAATAACTCCAAGGCCAATAATAAATAACACGTTATCTCCTCCGATTCCGCAACATGTCTGGTTGACAAACGGGCCTTCAGAAACAAACTTAAAAGTGCTAAATGAAAAAGGTGGAAAAGAAAAGCGCGAATCAACACTCACCAAACTTCTACTAACACGAAATTAGCAGAAGGAGCCCATAGGGTGGCGCTAAAGGGCTGAAAAACCACGTAGTACATCACTACGTTCATAATTGTTGGCCAACAATTGTGTGGCTGTGTGTATGCAAGACAAGTTTGCACCAACGCCCTTCGGACAAAATTCCACAGTTTTGTTGGCCAACAATCCGATCATGTGTACGAGGCTTTAGTCTGCCTCCCACTCGAGCTGCAAAATTCATGCCTGTTTACCCTTATTCAAATAACAGCACTTTCACTGGTTAATGTGATTTTGATGTTCAGTTTTTGAGACTGTCTATATATTGTGTTTTTTCCTGTAAGTCTGCAAGCCCAGACTTTACCAAGGCTCCCATTATTGACATTGTTTTGAAACACCCCCTATGCATGCCACTTCCACTCCTTACTTCATTGCTTTTATTCTGAAATCTCTGTAAAAGGTAAGCTTTTAATAAACTACTACCTGCATGTGAGATACTTTAGCTTTCCTTTTCTATATAGATTGATAAAACAAAATAAAAATATCGAGTTGGGCTGACAATTTTACTGTCCTCCATCAGCCCTGATAATATGATGTATAACTAAAGAAGAACACATACACTATGTTGTCAAATGTATTAGGACGCCTGCCTTTACACGCTCATGAACTTTAATGGCATCCCAGTCTTAGTCCATAGGGTTCAGTATTGAGTTGGCCCACCCTTTACAGCTATAACAGCTTCAATTCTTCTGGGAAGGCTGTCCACAAGGAGTGTGTCTATGGGAAGGTTTGACCATTCTTCCAGAAGCGCTTTTGTGAGGTCAGGCACTGATGTGGACAATAAGGCCTGGCTTGCAGTCTCTGCTCTAATTCATCCCAAAGGTGTTCTATCGGGTTGAAGTCAGGACTCTGTGCAGGCCAGTCAAGTTCCTCCACCCCAAACTCGCTCATCCATGTCTTTATGGACCTTGCTTTGTGCACTGGTCCAAATCATTTGGTGGAGGGGGATTATGGTGTAGGGTCGATTTTCAGGGGTTGGGCTTGGCCCCTTAGTTCCAGTGAAGGGAACTCTTAAGGCGTTACCATACCAATACATTTTGGACAATTTCAACTTTGTGGAAACAGTTGGGGATGGCACCTTCCTGTTCCAACATGACTGCACACAAGTGCACAAACAAGGTCCATAAAGACATGGATGAGCGAGTTTGGGGTGCAGGAACTTGACTGGCCTCAACCTGATAGAACACCTTTGGGATTAATTAGAGTGGAGACTGCGAGCCAGGCCTTCTCATCCAACATCAGTACCTGACCTCACAAATGCGCTTCTGAAAGAATGGTCAAACATTCCTATAGACACACTCTTAAACCTTGTGGACAGCCTTCCCAGAAGAGTCAAAGCTGTTATGGCTGCAAAGTATGGGCCAACTCAATATTGAACCCTACGGACTAAGAATGGATTGCCATTAGCCATTAAAAGTCTCAATACTTTTGACAATATAGTGTACCTAATCCTGAGAGGTAAGGTTAAATTATTATTATGGTTAAAATAAACCACGCAGGACAAAGCAATGTGTTTGTTTGCTGTTTTTCTTCCCTACTGCTTCATTGAAGTGCCAGAGCATACACAGTTCTTCTGTGTATGGAGACTAAAGCTGGCCATGAACGGTTAGTTTTGGTTTTCATTGATGCAATGGACTGAACAAAAAAAATGAATAGATTCCTCTATCTGCACAGACACGGGGGATAGAGGAATCCCCCGCCGGGACACCCACTGCTGTCAGTGGCTACAGCCACTGATCAAGACATTGTTCCAACCTGTTCTATTGATCGACTTCTGTAGAGCACTAAAGGACACACGCTGATCACAATTTGGCTAGTCCCTGCTAAACGATGAAGCTGGCTTTACGTGTCAACACACTGTGCCAATCACCAAGCACCATGGCTATCCATATCCCTGTTTAAAGCTACAACTTGAGCTTAAACAAGACACTGCCCTTGCTACTGGCAACTTAACAGAGTACTTGGAAAGGAAAGGATAGGCAAGTATGATATAACAGGGATCATGGCACTAAAGCAGTTCTGTTGTTTTCCCTGCCTGGGTAAAGCACAGGTTCAGAACAGGCCTTTTTTGGATCTTTTTTATTACAAGTTTAAATTAGTACTTTTTTGCTATAGAATTACTTAGAACCCCCAAACATTATATGTGTGTTTTTTAGCAGAGACTCTGGAGAATAAAATGGCGATCGTTGCTAAATTTTATGTCACTGTAGTTGCGCAGCAGTCTTTGAAACACAATTGATTTGGAAAAAATACACTTTAATTAATAATAAAAAAAATAAAAAAACACTAGCGCTACCCCAATTTTTTGTACAAAAAAGTGTGAAAGATGATGTTACGCTGAGAAAATAGATACCTAACATGTCATGCTTTAAAATTGCGCACGCAATGGTATTTAAAAGTCTTCATAGGCGATGAATTATGCTCTTGCTCTTACGAACGCGTCAATACCTCACATGTGTGGTTTGAAAGCGGTTTACATAAGCAAGCGCGACTTGCGTATGCCTTCGCTTCTGCGCCCAAGCACTGAGGGATAGGGGCGCTTTAAAAAAATAAATCTTATTTATTTTACTTTTTATTTTATAATTTTGACACTGTTCATTTTTTTTTTATTTTTTTTTATCACTTTTATTCCTATTACAAGTGAGTAATGTCCAAGGTATGTGTGTCAATCTTGATCCAAAACCAAGTGCTCTTATGTGACAGTCTCAAAACATGACAATATTAAATGTACAAACACTCCTCCATACAAAAAAATACTGTGGTTTCTTAAGATGAATTCTCCTCCTTGTGACCACACCACTTGTTAAGACGGACCTCTTAAAATACAGGAGGACATACATAGCTTGCAGATGCTCAAGGTATAGCTTCCAAAATAACCACATTCAATTCACTTGAACCTTAGCACAGGAGAAACAAAAAGAGACTTCAGTGCTCACTGCATCACATTTATTAAAATAATAGAAATACGCATGACAGGTCCTCTTTATTCAGAGATCTCGCATTTAGCTTTACAAGCAAATCAAAAAACATTTACATTTTAAGAAAAAAATAATAATTTATGCCCGAGAAACAGAAGTGATATCAGAGGTCGCTCCAGTCCTCCAAGGGCATAAAGCCAAGAGGGAGCCATATTGCCCCCACTGGACTTTCCTGCCCAGGCATCGGTCGCATTTTGGATCGCTTCCGGGCATTACTGATGGCTCTGGTAAGCCCGGAAACGACAGAGAAGCTGCATGAATTGGGGCAACTCTCCAGCTGCTTCTAAAATTGATCCTGTGGTGAATCACTTTTATCAGAAAGCCGGCCGTCTAAGGAGAAAATTAAACCCAGGTATTTAACGTCAAAACCATGATGTAAATTCCCAGTTAGACGGTCGGTAAATGGTTAAATGTAGAAATTCTGATTCTTACAAATTCCAGTTGCTGGCTGGTTTTCTTAAAAAAAAATAAAAAAACTGCAGTAATCTTTGTAAATAGTCTTCTCTGTGCACTAAAATATTTGTTTTATTTTTATACAATACTAACCTGTTCGAACCAAGACAAGGCAAAATTGAAAAATCGCGTTTGATCATATATAAATCCTGTCTCAAGTACTGCATCTCCCAAAAGTTAATTGTCCATGTTATGAGAGCTTAACATGTACCTTTAAAAAGCTTTGTACCTTGTCTAGGCTTATCAACTCTGCAGCGGGAAGAGCTTCCTCTCCCTAGGTGGTAGAGAAATCAAAGGACGAGATTCGTCATATAGAAGATAATTATCATTTCATTATATCATGCTTTTGTATTTGATTAATCAATGAAAGATTACAAGGTGAGATTTTTTAGCATGATAATGACATACCACACTTGATAAATGTTTCACTGAAATGAGAAATGTGTAGCATAGCCACAGCTGTGGTAATAATACATACATCATATTGATAGAGCTGTCTAAATAATGTCTATTTATATAGTCTTTTGGTTAGTAACATACTTAGCCATTAAATAATATATGTTATACTATTTTAAATAGCCTAATAGGTTTAACTTAAAAATGACCATACCTTGGGGGATTTGATGATTCCAAAAGATACAAGACAATTATAGGATCCTGACCAAGTCACTTTCACTCTTCAGTGTTTACGTTTCCTATTACTGGCTATGGGACAGCACAAAGTGAGACTAACATATCTCCATGAAAGAAGCAGGGATTATTAAGATAATTAAGAATGTAGACATATACAGCCCACTAGATATAATGCAGTAATAGGGTGCCTCTACATGATTATCTATGGTCCTTATATGTTGAGGTTGTAACCAATGGCAGCTGGTGTTAAATTTTTTTATGGGGGGTGCAAACAAACCCCTCCAGGTCCGCACTCACCACGGTCATGGCTCCCCTCCGTGTTAACCCGGTCTTCATTCCAGGTTCCAAATCTTTAGCTTCCTGATTGGCCGGGACGAGAAGGCAGAAGTGCTCTGCACCCTGAGGACATCCTAAAAAAAGCCTCAAGCTCTAATCATCCCCATCAAATCATTCTCTGTAGCTATTAACTTTTGTACCACCACCCCGTCCCTTTAGAATGTAAGCTCTATGAGCAGGGCCCTCCTGTACCTTTTGTATTGAACGGTACTGTAAAGCCCCATACACACGCTCGGACAATCCGCGGACAAGGTCGGTCGGACTTTGTCCGACGTACTTTGTCCGATGTTGGCGTTGCGTACACACGGTCGGACTACGTTGTCGGAATATCCGGTCCGGAAGAACGTCGTGACGTAAGTCGTCGTCCACGAGATTACAAAAGGGAAGTTCAGCACCACGTCAGGCACCCGTTGGGCTCCTTCTGCTGATCCCGTGTTTATCGAGAGTTAGTGGAAGTTTGGTGACTTAAGATTCGCGCTTCTCAGTTTTCTGACTCAGATCGTTACTGCTCTTCAGTTTGTGCTTGTCGTGCGTATCTGTTTATTAGTGCGTGTAGTCAGTTCGCATTTGTTGGTCATTGCGGCCTATATCTTGATATAGGACGCTTTGATTTGCACTGCTTATTGTCTGCTCGTTGCTGGTATTCACTTCGTTCTTTCAGGCCTTGCTGTTTATCGGTGCTTTCTGTTTGTCCGTTCTGACCAGCCGACCTTTTGTGACCTTCTGAGCGATGTTTCCCGTGCGTACTCGTCGCCGAGTTCGTGCTGTACGCGGAACTGGTGTCGGGCTTTTAGCTTTGACCCAAGACCCGTCCATGAACAGAGTGATGAGGAGTATGTGGACCAAGAATTGGTTGCTTCAGCGTGACCAGTTCTCGCACATGCCTTTGCTTCGTGAGATCCGGGAGAATAATCCTGATGATTTCAGGAACTTTCTCAGGATGACGGACCCCGATTTTCACCGTCTTTTGGCTTTGCTGACCCCCTTTATCAGCCGGCAGGATACCTGCATGAGACAAGCCATTACTCCGGAGCAGAGGCTTGTTGCCACGTTGAGGTACTTGGCGACAGGGAGAAGTCTTCAGGATTTGAAGTTCTCTTCAGGTATCTCTCCCCAGGCCCTGGGAATCATTATTCCAGAGACCTGTTCTGCCATCATTCAGGTCCTGCAGGAGGACTATATTAAGGTAACATTTCTACTTTACTATTCCCTTCTATGTATGCTCTGTTTGCTAATGACTTGTATTTTTGACCTCCTTCCCTAATTACCATGATTGCAATATGTTCTAATATGCTGTGCCCCTTTTCTCCTTCATGCATTTTTCCCTTCACTTACCTCACCAGCATGCTCTTCTGCCCCAATAGACACCTATGGCCTACTCACTTAAGCAATGTCTTTTGTCTGCTGCATAGTATTGTTTGCCCCCAAACACCCCCTAAAATATGCACAAATGTTTGCTGTGTGGTTTACTTCATGTAGAGCCCCCTTTTTTTTTTTTTTTTTTCTTTTGGTGGGGGGGGGGGCAAACTCATTAGGAACCCCCTCCCCCAACTGCTCTGTCAGATGGTACCAATCCTTTATCTGCTGGCTTTCCCAAGGTCAATACACACTATATACCTACCTCTTTATAGTGCGCATCTTTAGGGATGAATTCAGCAAAGCATGTAGTGCAAGGGGCTGCCTCCATACATTCCATTTCCTAATTTTTTGTCTTCTTTCCCTCCTATTAGCTTGCTTGGTAATTTAATAATGTCACACTGTGCCTGCCTTTTTTTGGGGGGGGGGGGGGGGAAATGTTATTTGATCTTTCCTGTGGCCTGCCAATAGTGTTAAGTACAGAGGGTCTGGCCAAACTAGCCCACATTATTGAGCCATTTGCCAATCAATGAAGTGCAGAGGGTTACCTGACCACCACCCCCCCCCCCCAAAACCCTAGTTATTGCCAATGTCCCATCAGAAGTGGGGGGATTGATGGGGGGGTGAGTAATCTGTGAAGGGGAGCCTCTACTTTTCTGTGTAAATACTTTCCAGCCTCCAATTTTATACAATGCTCTTGTTCCAAGATGTTGATTGTCTAATCTGCTTGCAATGTTTAGGTGCAAAGTGACTAATTTTTTTTTCTTGTTTCACTCCACAGTTCCCTTCCACGCCACAGGAATGGCAGACTGTGGCCTCCCACTTTGCCAGCCGTTGGGACTTTCCTAACTGCGGAGGGGCAATTGATGGGAAACACGTCCGCATCGTCCCACCGCCCAACTCGGGGTCCTACTATTATAATTATAAAGGGTTTAATAGTGTAGTGATGTTGGCGGTGGTGTCGGCAACATACGAGTTTATGTATGTGGACGTGGGGATGAACGGCCGGATATCGGATGGTGGGGCCATTACGCACACGGAGTTCTACTGGCGTCTCCAAAGTGGCAGTCTGTGCTTGCCACCTCCAGAGGAGAATGCCGAAGGACTCCCCTTCGTCTTTGTCGCAGATGAAGCGTTTGCGCTGACTCCCCATGTGATGAGGCCGTTCCCGATGAGGACCCTCACCCCGGACCAGAGGGTCTTCAACTACAGGCTGTCCAGAGCCAGAAGAGTGGTGGAGAACGCTTTTGGCATCCTGGCCAGCCGCTTCCGCCTGTTCCTGACGGCATTTAACTTGGCGGAATACAAACTGAACCACATAGTTCTTGCCTGTTGCATATTGCACAACTTCCTCAAAAGACATAACAGGAACTATGTGGTGCCCGTTGGCCCAGATGTGGAGGTCCCTCCAAATGCGGACCTCACAGCCCTTCGAGTGGCACGTCCAGGCTTGCCCCCTCTCAATGCCCGCGTGGTCCGGGACCAATATATGGAATACTTTGTGGGTAGGGGGGCCATTGCTCTGCCTGACGATGTGTGAGAGGCATTTTTTAATAAATCTGATATTTTAAACAACCTCTGATTTCTTGTCATTTCAGTCTTCTTTTTAGCTTATTTTACTTTGTCATTTTTTCCCTTTGCCTTCGACAGTGGTAATGCACTTTCTGGGCAAAAGGAGGTAACAGTCTCTTCTTCCCAAAAAGATTATTCTCATGTGTGTTTGCTACCTAATCTTTGGTCTAGAGAAGGTTTGTCCTGCATAACTGACACCCAAAATACTCCTTTTCAGCACCAGGTCTGACATGTGTGTATTCTCCAAAATGCTGTGCTCCGTGTTTTCGTACAAAGCACTGTGGGTGTCATTTACATAAGTCAAATCCGCTATGCTCTACAAGTGCATTGAAAAAGTTCCCTGGGAAAGGAAATTGCAGTGCAAAGTGGATTTGCCTTTAGTAAATAACACCCATTGCCCCCCATATCCTTTACATTTTACATACATAATGCATTGTTTTAGTTAAATAAGGAAGCCACACATTTTGAAAAGTAAAAAAGTTTACTTGGAAAACATTCACAAGTGCGTTTACAATCTTCACGCCAAAAACTGACAACATCTTGGTTATTTACAACATTATTTACAAAGATTACGCAATTGGTAAAACCAGGCATGGAGCTAAGCAGAACCTATGAAGTAGGAAAGTTCAACTTTGTAAAGTGAAGACAAGATCAGACATGACTATATGTTCAAAGTGTGTTTGATCTTGCCTTCATCACATGGGGGGGTCACCCCCGAAAAGTGGAAATTTGGAACATGCACACAATTTGGTTCTGAAAATGGTCATTAGATGGTAAAACACATGCCTAGAAGCTTCAAAAGTGCCATTTTCCATCATGGTGATGAATGGACGTTTTTTGGGGGTGCAACCCCTTCACCACAACCACTTTCGTAGTTCGTAAAGTGTTTGCACCCCCAAAAAAACGTTGCCATTCATCCACCATGATGGGAGCTAGCACATGTGGACACAATGTGTGCATGTTCCAAATTTCACACAGTTTTTAAGTTGCAAATGTGTTCAGAAGCTGGCACAAATGTGTGTAAATTACTTGGTGCTTTTTCATATTTTTCCTAAAACATCAATGATGTTCTTCAATTTTTGTTGAACATCATTGATGTTTTGCTTTATGTAATCTAGATCTCGATTGCAGACCATTATCTCTCCGATGAGTACGTGGGCACTCTCTGTGGTAAAGTGCGATTTTTCTTCCACAACATCCACGTCACCTAAAAACCACAAACAAAAAAAAAAATGGGGTGTTGGAAATGAGGCAGCCATACATGGATTAGCTTACCAGTAGCTGTGTTCTCCCACACTCACCTGTTGTGGTGACAATTTCTCCAAGTTCGATGATCTCTCCTTCCTCCTCCTCCTCCTCTGCTTCTGCTCTTTCCACTTTTTTGGGAGGTGTTGGTTTGGGGGTTTCCTCAGACGGCCCAAGTTTTCGCTCCCCTATGAGAATGTCCAAAAGGAAGATTTAGCAACACAAGCTATTGAGGGCAGAAATAGGAAGTGACAAACATTGCTTGAAAGTGACGGACACTATTTTAGTTTGGCCAGTTACAAATGTCAACTACATGAATGAAGTCACTTTGTAAAGGTGCTAAACTGACTAGCTTTTTGGTAGAAGTTTGTGTGATGGAGACCCCCCTCTAGTATCCACTGGAGCACATGTGTGGAAAAGCATAATAAAAAAGGGGGTTTGGGTGTCCCAGCACTAGTGCTCTAGAGTCCAGATGGGTAAACAGCTACTGAGTGACCTCTCCTTTACATTGAATAAATTGGCTTTACATTCTTGATGACATTTCTAGTGAGAACAAACTTCCTTTCCCCAAAAAAACACCAAACATCGTATTATAAGTGGCCGAACGATCGAGGTTGCGTACGATCGAATGCACACACACACGACCATGACAGTGGCAGAAAGATCGAGGCTGAGTACGATCGAATGCACAGACGAACCTGAAAGTGGCCATTTTGGAATGTACAACTTGGTAAAAATCAAAACACAATGGAGCAGTATGCAAGCAAGAAATCAAACACAAAACACAACTACTTACTTTTTTGAAGAATTCTCTTGATCTTTCTGTACTGATCGGCCTCCCTCAGTTTCAGGTCTGACCAGCGTTTCCTGAGTTGCTCCTTGGATCGTTGTACCCCAAAATTATTGTACAGCCTCCTCACAACTTTAGACATGATCTTGGCCTTGCGGACATTGGGGTTGAGGTAAGGCCCATACTTCCCATCATAGTCGCTCCTCTTTAATATGTCAACCATCTCCAACATTTCTCCAAATGACATATTGGAGGCCTTGAATTTCAGGTTCCGGGATCGGGACGTTTCTGCCTCCGGACTTTCCTCGTCCTCCTCCTCGTTGGTGGGATATTTGTGGCGCACCTGCTGTGTCCCCGCCATGTGCTCTCCCCACTACGCCGTAAAGAGAAGGGGTGGGGAATAGACGAGAAAGATCGTCAGGGGCGGGCGGAGTTTGAAGCATGCGCAGTGTATATAAAACGTCACACGCCTGTGTCGTAGCCACGATCTGGGAGACGAGGGGAGAGAAAAACTCACACGAGACGATCGCTACAAACGAAGGTACAATTTAACGTTGGTACATAACTAGCCTAGACTGATTTGAACTTGAGGCTTCTTTATGGAGAAGATTAGGAGAGTTTAGCCTGACAGAATTTTGAGGGTTTTGTGTGTTGTTGTGTCTTGCAGAGATTGATATGAAGGGATTCAACGACATGAGTTTTCTCCCCCTCTTCATTGCCAAATACAGGGATTTTCCCATATTGTGGCAGGGTATACACCCACATTACACCAACAAACCAAAGAGGCACGCAGCCCTGGAGGAACTTGTGGAATTTGTCAAGCCAAGGTTCCCCACGGCAACTGTTGATGATATTAGAAAGAAAATTGGCAGCCTGAGGAGTGCGTATATCAGGGAGAGGAAGAAGGTCGTGAAGTCTGAGGAAACTGCAACTTCAGCAGATGAGGTCTATGTCCCCAAGCTCTGGTACTATCAGAGTCTCCATTTTCTGAAGGACCAGGCTGATGTCACGGAGCCAACCTCAACTCCTCCTTCCACGCTTCCTTGCGCACAGCCCACCCCTGATGAGGCTTCCGAGGAGCAACCTGGGCCTTCCAGTCTGGAAGAGGTGGAGGAGCCCAGCTTGTTCCAGGTATAGTAGTTTTGCTACCATTTATGGGAATAATGAATGATGTTCACTTAATTCAGGATCGCCAATTGCTTAGTTCCTAACGTGTTTGACATATCAACAGACAGTGGTGTGGGAGACATTTGGGGCCAGAATCTAAACTGCTGGGCTGAGAATTGTATGGTTTTCTATTTGTAAACATTTTGCACCAGTCACTAGATGAGAATTGTGTGTGTTTGATGAACAAATAACTGAAACTATGTCCCTTTTTCCTACACAGGAAGACCTCAGCCAGGAGGTGGCTGTGGAAGGTGGCAGTCAGGAGGAGGCAGGGGTTAGTGGCAGCCACCAGCTGGGTAGTGGCAGCCAAGAGGGGGCTAGGCCTCGGAGCCTGACTGACACCCAAACCCCTCCCCTCCGCCCTCCGTACAAAAGGGCGAGAAGGGGGGGTTATGCGGCACAGTCAGCGCTCCGGATGATAAGAGAGGCTTCAGACTCCCTACATGCCACACCCGCCGACGAGGAGACCTTTGGCTCGGTGGTTGTCACAAAAATGATGGGTATGGAGGTGAGGCAACGCAACATGTGTGAGGGGCTCATCCTCCATGTCCTAAATAAGGGTAGGGCTGGGGAGATGACCCCACTCACACATGTTTGCCATAGCTACCATGCTCCACCTCCTCCTCCTCCTCCTCCTCCTTCTGCCACCCCACCAGCACGACAGCCCCAGCGTGCAAGGAAGCGTGGAAGGAAGACCTGAGAGTGACGACCTGGAATCAGTCTGGTCTGAGAGAAGATGGAGCCTCTTGTAGTACCAGAGCCTGGGGACCTAGATGGCATCTGCTGCAGTTCCGGATACTTTGGACTTCACGACCAGATTGCACTCCCCTTAATATACGTACTCCTCAGGCCCCCAATTTTCTACGCTTGAACAATGATGGTTGCCGTGGGGGGCCAAGACTTTGCAAATTCCCCAAGTTTCACCATGGCTGCGTTCCTCTTTGGTTTGTTGGTGTGACCTAAATAAAGGTTTTTTTGATTTGAAATAATCATTGACTATTGTGTTTTACTTTGCTACAATGACAGTTTTTCTTTGAGTAGGCTGGTACATTTCACTAATCCTAAAGTAGAATTAACAAGGGGCACCAACAACAAACAAACTCCTAGTAAATGTAAGCAAGAAATACAAATGTAAATAATGTGTTTTTGGTAATTTGAGACACACAACCCCCCTCCAAAAAAAAAACAAAAAAAAAAAATTCAAATATGTATCCCCCCCCCAAAAAAAAAAAAAAGACAAATCATGGTAAAAAAATAACAAAGATTCTTTTCCGTTCAGAGTAAAAATAAACATGTAGTGTATAAATGCTGCAAAGTAATAAAGAAGTAAGTTTGTGAGAAGTGCGGGTGAATAGGAGCAGCTAAAAGATGTCATTCTTGTTGCATTGTAAAGAAAAAGAGAATGCGCTGCATTAAAGACATTTTAACATTGCAGCGTGACGAATGTGCTGTGTCGATTAGGAAAGGTAGTTTTACCTGACCGAGCGCTTCCGTCACAGAATTTCTTCTGAGCATGCGTAGCACTTTGTCCGTCGGACAAGCGTACACACGCTCGGATTTGGTGTGATCGGACCGGGTTGACGGCAAATCTTTCCAGCAGGAGATAAGACTTTGTCCGACGGACAAACCGACGAACACTGTCCGATGGTGCATACACACGGTCTGATTTTTCAACAACCTTGTCCGATCGGACCAAATTGATGAAAAAGTCCGACCGTGTGTATGGGGCTTTATTGTGTTGTCCCCCCTAAACATTGTAAAGCGCTGCGTAAACTGTTAGCGCTATATAAATCGTGTATAAAAATAATATGATAATCACATGCTTGTAAAAAAAATTATGTACCTAGCAGTAATCAGAATGGATTCATGAAGAAACGTTCTTGCCAAACCAATCTATTAACTTTCTATGAGGAGGTGAGTTGCCATCTAGATAAAGAAAGGCCTGTAGACGTGGTGTATCTGGATTTTGCAAAAGCCTTTGACACAGTTCCCTATAAACGTTTTCTGTACAAAGTAAAGTCCCTTGGCATGGACCATAGGGTGAGTATATGGATTGAAAACTAGCTACAAGGGCGAGTTCAGATGGTGGTGATAAACACTCGGAATGGTCAGGGGTGTGTAGTGGGGTCCCACAGGGTTCTGTGCTGGGACCAATCCTATTTAATTTGTTCATAAATGACCTGGAGGATGGGATAAACAGTTCAATCTCTGTATTTGTGGACAATACCAAGCTAAGCAGGGCAATAACTTCTCTGCAGGACCTTGCAAAAAGATCTGAACAAATGAATGGGGTGGGCAACTACATGGCCAATGAGGTTCAATGTGGAAAATTTTAAAACAATGCATTTGGGTGGCAAAAATATGAATGCAATCTATACACTGGGGGGAGAACCTCTGGGGGAATCTAGGAGGGAAAAGGACCTGGGGGTCCTAGTAGATGATAGGCTCAGCAATGGCATGCAATGCCAAGCTACTGCTAACAAAGTAAACAGAATATTGGCATGCATTAAAAAGGGGAATAACTCCAGGGATAAAGCGATAATTCTCCCGCTCTACAAGACTCTGGTCCGGCCGCCCCTGGAGTATGCTGTCCAGTTCTGGGCACCAGTCCTCAGGAAGGATGTACTGGAAATGGAACGAGTACAAAGAAGGGCAACAAAACTAATAAGCTTTCTTTTAGTGGTATTTTTGCGCTAAACAAAAAGAGATTAAGAGGTTATACTCATTCCTAGGGATGAGCCGAACACCCCCCCGTTCGGCTCGCACCAGAACCCGCGAACGGACCTAAAGTCCGTGCGAGCTTTAGGACCCTATTAGTTATAATGGATGCAAACGTTCGAAATTAAAAGTGCTAATTTTAAAGGCTAATATGCATGTTAATGTCATAAAAAGTGTTTGGGGACCTGGGTCCTGCCCCAGGGGACATGTATCAATGCAAAAAAAAGTTTTAAAAACGGACGTTTTTTCAGGAGCAGTGATTTTAATAATGCTTAAATTGAAACAATAAAAGTGTAATATTCCTTTAAATTTCGTACCTGGGGGGTGTCTATAGTATGCCTGTGAAGGGGCGCATGTTTCCCGTGTTTAGAACTGTCTCTGCGCAAAGTGTCATTTTTGAAAGTAAAAAAGATATTTAAAATCACTCGCGGCTAATGTTAATTCACGGCTCCCGTAATACAGAGAACAGTCATTCATTGAAACTCATTCATAAAAAAAAGTCATTGATAAAAAATAAAAAAAATGAAAAAAAAAAGCGTAGGGGTCCCCCCAAATTCAATAACCAGGCCCTTCAGGTCTGGGATGGATATTAAGGGGAACCCCAGCCAAAAAAAAAATGGCGTAGGGTCCCCCTCAAAATCCATACCAGACCCTTGAGGTCTGGTATGGATTTTAAGGGGAACCCTAGCCAAAAAAAAATGGCGTGGGGTCCCCCTCAAAATCCATACCAGACCCTTATCCGAGCACGCAACCTGGCAGGCCGCAGGAAAAGAGGGGGGGGGACGAGAGCGCGGCCCCCCCTCCCGCCTGAACCGTACCAGGCCACATGCCCTCAACATTGGGAGGATGCTTTGGGGGTCTAAGACCCCCAAAGCACCTTGTCCCCATGTTGATGAGGACAAGGGCCTCTTTCCCACAACCCTGGCCATTGGTTGTGGGGGTCTGCGGGCAGGGGGCTTATCGGAATCTGGAAGCCCCCTTTAACAAGGGGACCCCCAGATCCCGCCCCCCCCCCTGTGTGAAATGGTAAGGGGGTACTTTTGTACCCCTACCATTTCACCAAAAAAGTGGCAAAAATTGTAAAAATGACAGGAGACAGTCTTTGACAATTCCTTTATTAAAATCTTCTTTCTTCTTTCTTCATCCTTCGGTTTCTTCATCTTCTCCTTCCGTCATCTTCTTCCATCTTCTTCTTCCATTTTCTTCTTCCTCCGATCCGCTTCTTCTTGCGCTGGTCTTCTCGTCCTTCTCGTCCGGCATCTTCTTCCGTTTTTTGAATGACAGTTCTCTGTGTTACAGGAGCCATCAATTCATTAGCCGCGAGTGTTTTTAAATAGCTTTTTTCCTGCAAAAATGACACTTTTTTGCAGGGAAAGTTCTAAGCACAGGAAACCTGCCCCCCTTCACAGGCCACCTATAGACACCCCCCAGATGTGA
Organism: Lithobates sylvaticus; assembly: GCA_028564925.1. Classification (NCBI taxonomy): domain Eukaryota; kingdom Metazoa; phylum Chordata; class Amphibia; order Anura; family Ranidae; genus Lithobates; species Lithobates sylvaticus. Next base: position 100,061,019 of record CM053028.1, on the reverse strand, counting down.
TACTGCAATGCTGTTCTAACAGCATGCACACACATATCCCCAGAAATAAAGCACATATTGTCAGCAGCACACTGACACGCTGACACTGACTGAAACATAATATGCGAGTTCTGGGCTCGCCGAGCGAGCGAACGCCCGGTGCTCGATTCGAACATGGGTTGGAATCGAACACCGGGCCCATCCTTACTCATTCCCACACTGCTTTTAAATGTGATCACTTTTTATTCATTATATTTTTTTGTTATATACTGGTTTTTGTCAATAAAAACCTGCTCGTTTGATCTACACCATTAGAGTCCCCTCCTTGTTTTTTCTCTCCTTTCAATATATGGTTTGAAATATTTTTGGGGAGCATCCTATGAGAGCCTTCGCCACATCACTAGTGGTGATCCAGTACTGGCTCGGTTCATTCCATCTGTGGAGTTGCCATCTGGAAGTTCCAGTTTTTCGTCTTATCGGTGCCGGTCCAGGTTCGATCTAAGCCATCCATGTTCTGACCATCTACATCGGGTCTGTGAGGTTGTGATTGGTCCCACGGCAAGCCTGCTGGTCGCTTGGAGCTTTTCTATGCCTGTTTGATTCGCTGTTGCTGACAGGGAGTCCACAAGTTCCGGTAAGCGCACATCTATTACCATCTGCCTTTAAAGTGTGTACCAGAGGATTCAGCTCAAGATCACCTTGGCTTGACGCCAATTTCATGTTATCACTTTGGGACATTTCTGTTCACATGCACTTATTTTTTACACATCAGATATTTGTGTTTACAACTTGTTCACCCTAAGTAGTACACTCCACTGTTCTCCTTTTTTGAACATTGTTTCTCCGTTTTATAGGTATTACACTTGTTTTCACATTTTAGCGCTGCACTTTCCTTTACACTGTTTATCGAATTTTGGTCACATTCTAGCGCAGCTGCTGTATTGTTTGTTTTGTGTTTTTTGAGTTTAGCGCCATAATTTTTTCTATTCACAAAAAGAGATTAACAATTTTGAAAAAAAAAAAAAACAATATTTTTTACTTTATGTTATAAAACACATCCAAGAAAAAATGGAAAAAAATCTAATTTCTTCATAATTTTAGGCCAATATGTATTCTGATACATATTTTTGGTAAAAACAAATCCCAATAAGTGAATATTAATTGTTTTACGCAAACGTTATAGCGTCTACAAGCAATGGGATAGCTACTGGAATTTGTATTTATTTATTTTTGTTATACTAGAAATGGTGGAGATCAGCGACTTACAGGGGAAAGAAAGGCCTGAAATGTTTGGGAGGTGAGAGAGGAAATAACTTGTACATGGAGGACTGCTGGAAGTGCTTACACCATATGCAGTTGGACTCATTTTTAACCACTTGCCGACCGTATACCTTACACATACGGTGGCAGGGTGGCTCTCCTGCACAGGATCACGTACCTAGTACTTGATCCCGCACTTCCTGGTCTGAGAGCGCATGCTCGCTGACGCTGACCCGCTCCCACTGTGATTGTACACAGCGGGAGCTGATCTGTGGGTACCGCAGACCTGATGTTCGCCAGCACCCTCCAATCATTAGACAGAGTGCCCATGTAATCAAGGCAGATAGCCGTTCTGTCAGTATGGAAGGAACATGGATCAGTGCCTTGCCCTAGTCAAAGCATCTCCCGCACAGTACACAAGCACTGGCTAGGCACACAGTTAACCCTTTGATCACCCTGATGGTAACCTCTTCCCAGCCAGTGTCATTAGTACAGTGAAAGTGCATATTTTTTAGCACTGATCACTGTATTAGTGTCACTGGTCCCCAAAAAGTGTCAAAAGTGTCAGTTGGTGTCCAATTTGTCCACTGCAATATAGTTTGCAGTATACAGTCCAGCTATAGGTTGCTGATCGCCGCCATTACTAGTAAAAAAAAAATTGCATAAATAAATTCCATAGTTTGTAGATGCTATACCAATTGCAAACCAATCAATATACTGTACGCTTATTGGGATTTTTTTCACCCAAAAATATGTAGCAGAATACATATTGGCCTAAATTGAAATAATAAAGAAATTCGATTTGATATGTTTTATAGCCAAAAGTAAAAAAATGCTGAGGTGATTAAATACCACCAAAAGAAAGCTCTATTTGTGGGAAAAAAAGACATACATTTCATGTGGGTACAGTGTTGCATGGCAATGCAATTGTTAGTTAAAGTAACGCAGTGCCGTATGGCAAAAAATGGCCTGGTCACGAAGGGAGGTTAAAAAGTTATATGTTTCAATAAGCCTAGTATGCACCATTGCAATTCATTCATGTACGTTTTTAAAAAAAAAGCACAAAATTTTACATGTTTTCATATGAAAATTAGATTTGTGTCCCTTTCCTATTTTTTCAAAACCTGATATTACAAAGAATATTGAAACCTCTACTCTCTTTTACCTGTCCCTTGACACCCTTATGCTTTTTTTTCCTGCCCAGAACACCCGCAGGCAGTGGCAGCCTGTCCATGCAGGGCATAGGGGTGCCGCCCCCCATGCGCCCGGCCACTAATCTCCATGCAGGGTGCCGGACGCAGGGATTTCAATGTTTTTTTTTTTATTTCTTGGAAGCACATCATTAGAGCCTGAGGATCTAATTGGCTTAAAAAAAGGGTGGGCCTGTGCCCCGAGCCCACCCAGTTGTGTGACAACAGAGAATTAATATTAACTATTGTCTTCCTGATTCTCCTCCTGGCCAATCAGGAAGTGGGTCCTGAGACCCGATTGGCCAGGAAGTCTTAGGACAATGGGGGGGGGTTATTTGCCCCTACCCCCAAAATATTGAGCACCAGCTGCCACTGCCTGCAGGCTTTACCTTGCTGTTGTCTCATTATGACATCATTAGGGTCATGTAACTCTCTACATGCCAGTGTTCAAAAACTTCAGGAGACAACATGGGCTGAATGATCTAAAGGCATAATGTTATTTATCAGGCTAAATTTTCCTATTGAGAACACTCATTTCTTCTTGAGAAGAGTACGACTGTGCATAGCAGCACATATAAAACTTCCAAAATACAAACATGCATGCCAAAAATGCATATTGTGGCAATAAAAGGTGTGTTGCTTTGGCTTTTGGTAAAAAGTGCCCACCATCTTTTATAATGTATAGTTTATTCTAGTTTTGAAAAAAGTGAAGAGATAGAACACAAGCAAGAAGAATTCAAATAAAGAAGCTATACTATAAAAAAAAACTGCTATATTCTTTAGTGACCCATCAATCAGGATATACAGTATAATTGTCACTGTCAATCCAACTTCTGTGCTATGTTAAATACTACAAACAAATGGCCACTGCCTCCACCTATAATTGGCCTTTGCAACAAGGAGCACATGGAAGGGCAATGCATGTCAAACAAATCCAAAGAAAATTCCCAGCTCAACGTACCAACCAACCTGCAACCAACTGAAGTATCTTGTGTAACAGTTTACGTTAAAAACAGGGGTTTACTTTGCACACATTTGCAAATACATGCGTAAGCTGCAGAGGCACTTCAAGGCACCCCAGTATTATCTGCAGTCCTAACTCTATGCATTTTTGAGAGCCTCTATAGTAGAAACACATGCAATATAATGGATAGATAGAGGGTAGGTGAGCCTGGAGGGAGCCCATTCCTCCTCCGTTAAAAAATATACAACTTTGTCTAATTAACCCTGAAAATCATGACCATGACCCCAGTTATCAACCTATGTGTGGGCTCAAAGAAAATGAAATATAGGCAAACTGCATGAAGGCCTTGAATGTTTGGCAGGTAAATATAAAGCCTATCCATGAATTAAATCAGAGGCTACATTTTATACTGTGCCTTATGTCACCAAAGCTCTAATCAAGTGTGGTGACAGCTGTGAAAGGTGGTATTTCTCTATATTTTGGGGAGACTTCCACATGCTTCCTCTTCTCTCTCCATGTACAGCAAATGGAGAAAAACTCATGATAGGACTTTACATGAAAATTAAGCTCTGTCCCACAAATTTTTTTTTTTACTGCACTTACACTTTGAATAAAATCTGAGAACATGCAATTGAAATTAACCACCTTCACTTTCCAAGCTGACTGTGCATGGGCAGTGTTTCTACCCACATGAAAACATTGACTTACAGAAAGTCAATACTGACAAATAAAATTTGGGAATCTGCAATGGCGGATTGAAATGGGAAACTAAAGATAAGGTGCCAGAAAGTTTTCAGTGTAATTATTTTCAGCAGGCTTCTCCCAGGGCAAACTATGTGCAACCTCCCTCTTATGCTGCGTACACACGATCGGAATTCTCGTCGGAAAAAGCTCTCATGGTTTTCCTGACGGAATTCCGATAAAATTCCACTCAAACTGTCTTGCCTACACACGGTCACACCAAATTCCGACCGTCAAGAACGCGGTGAAGTACAACACTACGACGAGCCGAGAAAAAATTAAGTTCAATGCTTCCGAGCATGCGTCGAATTGTTTCTGAGCATGCGTACGAATTTTGCACGTCGGAATTGCTACAGACGATCGGAATTTCCGATAGAAACCTTTTCCGTCAGAAAAATTGAGAACATGCTCTCAAATTTTTGCTGACGGAATTCGGCCAGCAAAATTCTGATGGAGCCTACACACGGTCGCATTTTCTGATGAAAAGCTCTTAAATTCTGATCGTGTGTACGTGGCATTACAGTGCTTACAAGGCTACAGCAGGCTCACATTTGAAACTGTTCATATTTGACTGGTGAAGACCAAGGAAGTCATGTACTGTTCTACTTCTGATGAACCTCATTTTAGGGTATTTTAATGTTGACTTGATCCTAAGACTAAGGATAAAAGTGTTATTTCATTTTAGCAGTAGACAATCTCATTTACGTAAATTATATTGTCCCAGTTCCCCATGTAAATAAATGTGACATAATAATCTGGAAACAATTCATAACAACATGACATGGAGTGTTTATGTATTATTATTTATCTCCTTGACTAATCAAGTTCTCTGCCATAAATTGAAGATTAAGAAATATGTAATGTAGAAGAAGGAGATAATAAGTGACTAATTCACGGAAAGGCTAAATCTCACTTATGAATAATGTTCACTTAAAAGATATCTGCATATATAACTGCAGTATTCATCATTACAATGAATTAGACAAATGTTTAATATTATGCTGATCTATCTTATGTACAGATGAACTTGTCAGATGTTCCCATCAGCATCTGCTGAGTGATGCCTGAAAGTATTCCATTATTTATTATTTCTGTGTCAACAAAGTGCATTATTAGAATTTTCTCGTAAATCTGATATCATTTGCAGATGTGGGGAACCTGTCAGACCTGCAAAATTAAATTCAAATTTTTTTTTTTTTTCTTTGAATATTTCTATATCCAAGTACACTAATAAATATGGCATTTAAGTATGAATGTAAAATAAACATGTTGCTTAAATGACAGAGGAGGCACAATGAGGATGATTCACGATAACCTGCAGAGATGAGATTCACAGCATATTAATAGAAGGTGGCATGCAGATATGACATTATCTTCATTAGACATCTGGAAAACAGAGCTTGTTATGTGTGGAAATAGAGTAATACCATAGAAGACCAGACAGGGAGTTATCTTCTGTTATTTTGTACCTGTGCATGCAATAGTTTTTCCCACGGAACTTCCACGTAGCCGGATGGGGGTGTTGATGGTATGGTATTTAGTTAAACAAACTAATGAACATGATGACTGCTATAACAGATAGGGGTGGAGTTGCTCAGGATAACACCAAACTTTTTTCTGTTTTAATGTATATATATAAATATATATATATATATATATATATATATATCTATCTATATATATATATATATATATATATATATATGCAGTGTGTGTATATATATATATATATATATATATATATATATATATACACACACAGTGCATATATATATATATATATATATATATATATATATATACGTGTGTCTTTGCATTGTATATGCATTATATATTCTATCTATCTATCTATCTATCTATGGATCTATCTATCTATCTATCTATCTATCTATCTATCTATCTATCTATCTATCTATCTATCTATCTATCTATCTATCTATCTATCTATATCTATCTATCTAATCTATTTAGCTATCTATCTATCTATCTATCTATCTATCTATCTATCTATCTATCTATCTATATATATATATATATAATATGCATGTTCATGCATGTAATACGAGTTTATAAATAACTATAGACAGATATTTGGATCATTGCTGTTGCCTTCTCTGTATTATTTATGAAGTTTCAACAAATTTTGACAAACAGTTTACTGTTACTTGCTTTTTGGCACTATAAACTTATCAATTGCATGCTGAATGGATCGACACTCTGCTATCACACAGCATTGGGTTAAAGTATCACTCTAACCAAAAGTGATATTTTCAATTATGTGTATTCTGATGGGCTTGCCTATTTCCTGGAGGCTACAGCAGCAAAATTGACCAACCATAGTTTATGGCTCTGTTGACACCCACCTTTATTTATTTTTGTATGTTTCTTGCTGTTTTTAGGTGCTCCCACTCCTCTTATTGCACTTTCCATGATAAATATGACATATTTTTTATTTTTTTTTATTAAAGTATACGTGAAGCCTTACCTTGTAGAACAACCCATTCAGTTTAAAATAGAAATGCAAGACAAAAAAAAAAAAAATCACATATATATATATATAGAGAGAGAGAGAGAGAGAGCTATATATATATATATATATATATATATATATATATATATATATATATATATATATATATACAGGGCTTTTCTTTAGCTGGAACTTGGTTGAACTCAGTTGCATCACCTCTGGCTCAAACTCTCTGCTCCCCACTATGACTTGTAAACATAGAAGTCCAGCTTCTGTGTTTACAAGTGACAGCTTATCTCCCAATGGCTCCCAGAGATCTGATTTCCTGAACAGCTCCCACTGAGTGCAAGATGGGGGCAAGGGAAATGCAGGTGCCCAGGGTTCAGTGAGGATGCTGACACCCCCACTGGATGATCTCCCTGTAAGTATGAGAGGTGGAGCCACCTACATTGTGTGAGGGGTACTAGAGAAGAAGAGGTGTGAAAGTGAGATGTGGATGGGGGATGCAGAGGTAGTCAGCTGTGGAAGAAGGCTGAACTCTGTACTCTGTGTGTAGTGCACCCCTAAATTCTGCATTCTGTATGCATTGGCCCCCTGAACTCTGCACTCTGTACTTAATATGTACTGTACTATGCACTCCTGATATTTAATGCCCCTTTAAGACCCTCCCACTGTTAATTAAATTTGACCACACCCAATATTTGATGCGGTTTGGAGGGTGTGTGCGTAGGTGGGGGAAGGTTTTTTTTGGGGGGTCATGGTTGAGTTCCTGCACCCTTTTTATGAGAAAAAGTCTCTCTCTCTCTCTCTCTCTCTATATATATATATATATATATATATATATATATATATGCACTATATTACCCAAAGTATTGGGACACCTGCCTTTACACGCACATGAACTTTAGTGGCATCCCAGTCTTAGTCCATAGGGTTCAATAATGAGTTGGCCCACCCTTTGCAGCTATAACAGCTTAAACTCTTCTGGGAAGGCTTTCCACAAGGTTTAGGAGTGTGTCTATGGAAATGTTTGACCATTCTTCCTGAATCGCATGTGGGGTCAGGCACCGACTTGGCCTGGCTTGCAGTCTCTTCTCTAATTCATCCCAAAGGTGTTCTATCGGGTTGAGGCCAGAACTCTGTGTAGACCAGTCAAGTTCCTCAACCTCAAAATTGCTCACCCATGTCTTTATGGACCTTGCTTTGTGCCCTGGTCCAAATCATTTGGTGGAGGGGGGAATTATGGTGTGGTATTGTTTTTCAGAGGTTGGCTTCTTAGTTCCAGTGAAGGGAACTGTTAAGGTGTCAGCATACCAAGACATTTTGGACAATTTAAACTTTGTGGGAACAGTTTGAGGATGGCCCCTTCCTGTTCCAACAGGACTGCGTACCAATGTACAAAGCAAGGTCCATAAAGACATGGATGAGCGAGATTGCGTGGAGGAACTTGACTGGCCTGCAAAGTTTCCTGACCTCAACCCGATAGAACACCGTTGAGATGAAATAGAGTGAAGTCTGCTAGCCAGGCCTTCTCGTCCACATCAGTGCCTGACCTCACAAATGTACTTTTGGAAGAATGGTCAAATATTCCCATAATTTAAATTAAACGTATCACCACAAGATGGCATTGTGGCTACAGATAGGTATGGGTGTGCCAAAGTCCTAAATATATTGCAAAATGTATTCAAAAGAAGGAAACATGGACTTTAGAGGCACATCTGTAGCTTTGAAATACAAAATTAACTTTTATTAATCTTTAAAATTCACATTATTGACATGACATGTTAAAAACAAAACATGGTGTTTGGTATAAACGACGCTCACACCACCTAACACAACCAACTATTACCACAGTGGAACAGATCGATCAATAATGATTCAAAATGAGATGATGTCAAATGGAAGGAGCAGCTGGTTGGTGGTAGAGATGTAGTGTAGAAAACTCTACATGTAAAGGGGCCCTTAAGCGCTTCTTCAGGAGCTTGCAGTGGTGCATAGTATACAAAACAATATACGCAGGCAAACCTGTATTTCAACGCTACAGATGTGCCTCTAAAGCCAATGTTTCCTTCTTTTGAAAACATTTCGCTAATATTCCCATAGACACACTCCTAAACCTTACAAACAGCTTTCCCAGAAGAGCTGAAGCTGTTATAGCTGCAAAGGGTGTGCCAACTCAATATTGAACCCTACAGACGAAGACTGACTGGGGTTCCATTAAAGTTCATGTGCGTGTAAAGGCCGGCGTCCCAATACTTTTGGCAATATTGTGAAGTTCAGATGCTGAAATTATTATGTTTTTTCCTGAAGTTTGTCAAAACAATGGAACCACTTTAATGCAGATATCTACAGTTGCATATACTGACCTTCAGGGCTTTTTTTCAGCCAGAATGCACCCAGTATTCAACCGGTACTCAGCGGGAACCTCTGGCAATGTTATGCCCTGTACACACGGTCGAAATTTCCGACGAAAAAGTCCGATCGGATTATGTTGTCGGAAAATCCGATTGTGTGAGAGCTCTATCGGACTTTTTCCGTCGGAATTTCCAATGGAAAAAGTTTGAGCTCTGGATCTAAAATTTTCTGACTACAAAATCCGATCTGACTTTTTCCGATCGTGTGCCGAGAACTCCGACGCACACAAAGTGCCACGCATGCTCAAAAAAATTTTGTGCGACCGTGTGTATGCAAGACAAGTTTCGGACAAAATCCGTCTGAAAAAATCAGACGGATTTTGTGGTCGGAATGTCCGAACGTGTGTACAAGGCATTACTGTTACTATAAAGATCTTTGTATTGTATATGAATGCAATATGCTCTGGATACATACTTATTTTATTTCTTTTTGTATCTAACTATTTTTTAATTATTATTAAAATGTAAAAAACGGTGTAAAATCTAAGATATTCAAATTTAAGGAAAAATAAATATTTGAAATATCAAATATTTAAGAGTTCCCATGTGCTTTATCAGTCTTTTACTGGTCTGGTTTTGCTCTCCAACTTTTTTCATATTCAAAAAAATATAGTTTAGAAAGAAAACAAGTAAGATTAATGGTCATAGAAATTCTCTTTTTCTATCTAGAAGCTTCTCTGAGAGTTTGCTGAATTTCACTATTATGTTTACTGGTACATACATGGCTCTGTTTTGAAATGGCTGATGAATTCTACTTCTGACATATTTCCTTTTTTTGATTAATGAATAGCTGACGGCCTGGGTTAAAGTGTTTTTTGGCAATTAGACAAGTACGGAGTCCCTTTTCATACATGTACAAGTATTTATGTTCAACTGTTGCCATGAAAAAAAGAAGCAATAAAAGTAAACTAGGATGAAAGCTAGACTGTGTACCAACAAGAGCAGTTATTTTATTGATTAAAATTAAATTAAATGTATTTTGAAATGCAGCTATTGTAAGTACCTGAATTGGACCTGGTTTCTTGAAATACTCAGTACAGTAGACTGAGGGAGGGAGGGGCAGTACTGGGAGCCAGGTAGGTATGCTGCATGTACATATGAGCTGTCAATTATAATGCTGATTGTTCTGCTTTTCTTTCACTGTCCAGTCACAGTCTAGGGGCAGGGACTGGACCTGGCTGTACTGCTCTACCTGCTGTGGGGAAAAGTCAGGTCACCAAGCAGTCAGCAGAGCTCTGTAAATCTCAGGGCTGGATAGATAGAATTAAACATATTTTGACAGCTTCCATATATTTTAATTGTCTATTTAGCTGTTTGGCTGGAGCTATTTTAGCATTTTAGTGTCTGCCTTAACCTTCCTGGTGGTATGATTATGTCAGATTTTTGCGTCTCAAATCGGTACATTGTTTCGCATGTAAATTTGGCGTTTTATAGGCCTGTAGTTCTTAGGAATAACTGACTTAAATCTGTCCAAACAAGAGTCTAATAGACATCCCGGGTATGATAAAGTTTGAAACATGAAATCCTAAATTATAATATAATAAATAACAATGAATAATTATAACAAATAATAATATGTAGCGCCATAACCCCTGGGGGCGGCTATACCAATTACCTCCTCCTTGTAGCTCATCGTTCGTTGTCTAGGGGTTCCCAGTGTTAGTACCCAGTAATTTCAGATGCTGACACTCAAATGTCCTTTTGAGGATTTTTATTTGCAAAGAGTAACGTTCAAATATACCACAGTCTCAGTTGGGAATAGAGGGTACAGATGACAAAGCTCAGGCACTTCCGAACTGCTGACATCAATTGAAAGTCTCTTTAGATAGCCCAGAGAGTAGCCACTCGCAACTGGGCGCTTCACTGTTGGATAAACCCCTGTCTGTAGATTTAGCAGCCAAGAAGTGATTTCAAAGATTTGCAAAGTCTCTGCAACAGACTAGGTTGTAACTGAAAGGTGAGTTAGGAACTTTTCCTATGGTACCTGAATCTTTCAGCCGCTTCGGCGATACCGTAAAAGATGCAGATTCACTAGTGTCCATACAACTTCAGCTCCCAGGCTCTTACCGAGCAGCCAGCTTCTTGGCCTTCCTCCAAAGAGTCCTCCCCTGGTCGCTTGTACGAGTTGCCATGCCTCTCCAATCCTGAGAGAATACCGGGACACCTCAGAATCCTCCTTCAGTTACTGGGCCTCGAACTAGCCAGTTCCGAGGCTCTGGAACGGACGGATCCCCACCCCAGACCATGAGGGCCTCTGGGGCTGGTCAGGGTGACCATGCTTACGGAGCAGCAGACACTCCTGGATCCCGGACCCCTCACGGGGTTGGTCCGGACCGGAACCAGGAATCAAGCAGCAAGCCGAACCCTGAACACGTGACTTCAGCATCTTAAATACCCCTTCCCAGAAAACACAGCGGGGCCCGATGCACCCACTGATTGGCTTGGAGACAGATTGGTACCTAACACGTCCAACCAGGCTTTGTTCTCAGCCTGTCACAGGTGCCTCACTGCACCTATGACCAGACCAGGCATTTTCGGATAGGAACTTATTCCGACCGAAAAATAGAGAACCTGCTCTCAATCTTTTGCTGGCGGGAATTCCGCCAGCAAAAGTCCGATAGAGCATACACATGGTCGCATTTTCCGACCAAAAGCTCTCATCGGTCTTTTGCTGGCCGAATTTCCGATCATGTGTACTGGGCATTACTGCTTCTCAAGTATCACTTTAGCATTTCAAACGACTGTGCTATTTATTTTCAGTTTTTCCAAATTTGACTCAATTCACAGGATCCTGGGCAACATGTTAGACCACAAAAGACTATATCCATAAATATTGATATTTGTAATTGCTACAAATGTAGAAAATTTTGGAAAATATTTTCCAATCTTCAGCATATCAATACAGTTGACTTTTCTGTTGCCAGTTTTCGCTCCCATAATCTTACAATGGAAAGTGGTTTTATTTTTTTATTATACTGTAAAAGGGGAAAGTGATACAGAATGGTTTGGCTAAAGCTTACCCACGTTTGTTAATTATGACCAATTTAAAAAATCTCTTGATCAATTATTTGAGTAATGTATGGGATGTATTTTTTGCAGGATTTTTGGAGCCATTAAACACTTAAGTGATTATAGCCTAGAAGTCCCAAAGTGTTCTTTCTTTATATTTCACTGTATGATTGATTGGTCTCTGCTAAACTGGCAGCCACCTGCTGGACATTGTTTGCATTGCAGGGCCTGATTGTGCTGCATGTTTGGGGGCCATTTAGCTGAGCCTATTATTTCTCATTTTTATTTCCATCCTCAGCAGTTAAATTAATAATTAAAAAAAAAAAAATTACACATACAGCTTTAAAAAAAAAACTAAACAAAAATTCTAGTAATCAATTGCAATTTAAAAATGTAATATATTAAACAAATTGCAATTAAATTTTGCATAAAAAAGAGAAAATAAATAAATAAAAAAAATGAAATTACATATACAGCTTATAATAAAAAATAAACAAAAATTCTAATAATAAATTGCAATTTAAAAATTAAATATATAAAAAAAATTGCAAATAAATTTTGCATTAAAAAGACAAAATAAATAAATAAATAAAAATGAAATTACAAATACAGCTTATAATAAAAAATAAACCAAAAATATACTAATCAATTGCAATTTAAAAATTAAATATAGTAAAAAAAATTGCAATTAAATTTTGCATTAAAAAGACAAAAATAAAAAAATAAAAATGAAATTACATATACAGCTTATAATAAAAAAAAAAAAAAAAATTCGAATAATCAATTGCAATTTAAAAATTAAATATATTAAACAAATTGCAATTAAATTTTGCATTAAAAAGACAAAATAAATAAATAAAAAAATGAAATTACATATACAGCTTATATAAAAAAAATAAACAAAATATATACTAATCAATTGCAATTTAAAAATTAAATATATTAAAAAATTTGCATTTTTTCCTCACATATGCTCATTATGGGATCCAAAGGAAAAGCATCGAAATTGAGGTAGATACAAGTACACTGCTGCTCCCTCTGCTGCTGCTACTCACTACTGAAATAGTTAAATAATAGTTAAATGTCCTATGATGTTATCTTAAATAAATGCTCCTTGACGCAAATGCGGCAAAACGCGGCAAAACGCGGCATGCAAACGCGGCAAAACAGGCTTTTTTAAATGCCGGATTGAAGCTGTCAAAAAATTTGTTCAGAGGAGGTTGCCTCAGCTTCCTGTGTACATTTAGCCTAACAGGATGAAGGCTCACATCTTTGCAACAGACTTCATATGCTTTATTGCTTGTAAAGCTGCTGCTATATGTATAAGGTTTATGTATATCCAAACTTTTTGTTTGTTTTTGATAGCGTAGTAAAGGGTTAAAACACCTATCAGTTTGTTTTTTGCTGTCTGTGTTATAAGAGGGGAGATTTCCTTTCACTTCCTGTCCTGTAGATGCAACAGGAAGGGAGAAACAAAATCTCTACAGTTGAGGAAAATTCCCTTTTTTTAGTCATTGCAACAAGATTTTGCATACCCTCTAGGGTTTTCTATGAAGTTTTGTTTCATTGAAATGAGTGTGAAGGCAAATAAAGAGGATGAATCTAGCTGGGACACAAATAATAATAAAAAACTAACAGGGGGTTTAATTCTACCCTACACTATCCAAAAAAAATAAATAAAATGTTTTGGATAAACATAAACAATAATGGAAATATTGTTATATCTATGGCTTTGTGTCACTGGGGTTTGTTTATAAAATAAATAGAAATAAGTTTATATCTATGGATTTGTATCACTGGGGTTCATTCACTGGTTCCTTGGATTACAAGCATAATTTGTTCCAAAGCACTCATATATCAAAGCGAGTTTCCCCATAGGAATTAATGGAAACTCAGGTAATTCGTTCCACAATGACTGCTATTGTATGCAGTACCACATGTGGCCAGTGGTGAGGAAGCACTGGAGACACTAAGAGACCACTCGGAGCCACTCAGATGCACTCAGAGGGGCTTGGAGACACTCATGAACGGAGTGTTTCTGAGTGTTTCTGAGTGTCTCCGAGCAGCTCCAAGCAGCTCCAAGCGGCTCCGTGTGTCACCGGTGCCCCCGCACCTCTGGCCAAATGCGGTTCTGCACACCCCATTTGCTTGAATCCTGCTGGTCTTGCGAGACACCGCTCGCAAACCGAGTCAGGATTTAAAAAAAATAATAGCTCGTATTGCGAAACGCTCGTAAACCGCGTTACTCGCAATCCGAGGTATTACTGTATATTAACCACTTAAGGACCGCCTCATGCCGATATAGATCGGCAGAATGGCACGGCTGGGCACAAGCACGTACAGGTATGTTGCCCTTTAAGAGCCCAGCCGGTGCCGGCGCACAAGCAACCCGGTCCTGAGCTCCGTGACCGTGGCCGCGGGACCGCCGCCGGTGTCCCGCGATCGGGTCACAGAGCTGAAGAACATCTGTTCCCTGTCATAGGTAAAGACAATCAGTGATGTCACACGCCAAGCCACGCCCCCCCTACAGTAAAAAAAAAAAACATATGTCACACTTAACCCCTACACTGCCCCCTAGTGGTTAACCCCTTCACTGCCAGTGACATTTTTACAGTAATCAATGTATTTTTAATCGCACTAATCGCTGTATTAATGCCAATGGTCCCAAAAATGTGTCAAAATTGTCCGACGTGTCCGCCATAATGACGCAGTCACAATAAAAATCGATGATCGCCGCCATCACTAGTAAAAAAAAATATTAGTAAAAATGTCATAAAACTATTCCCTAGTTTGTAGACGCTATAACTTTTGCGCAAACCAATCAATAAACGCTTATTGCGATTTTTTTTTACCAAAAATATGTAGAAGAATACGTATCGGTCTAAACTGAGGAAAAAAAACATTTTTTTTATATATTTTCGTTTATAGCGCAAAAAAAAAAAACGCAGAGGTGATCAAATACCACCAAAAGAAAGCTCTATTTGTGGGAAAAAAAGGACAGCAATTTTGTTTGGGAGCCACGTGGCATGACCGCGCAATTGTCAGTTAAAGCGACACAGTGCCGAATCGCAAAAAGGGGCCTGGGCCTTTAGCTGCAAATTGGTCCGGGGCTTAAGTGGTTAAATAGAAATAAAGTTACAACTATGGATTTGCATTATTGGTTTTTATTTATATAAGAAATAGAAATAAGTTTACAGCTATGGATTTGTATCACTTTGGCTCATTTATATGAAAATGTAAATGTAAATCATTTTACAACTATAGATTTGTATTATTGAGGTTTATTTATATAAGGAATAGAAATAGTTTTACACTTACAGATTTGTATCACTGGGGCTCATTTATACACCATATTACCAAAAGTATTGGGATGACTGCCTTTACACGCACATGAACTTTAACCACTTCAGTCCCGGAAGGTTTTACCCCCCTCCTGACCAGGCCGACGCGGTACCTAAATAAAATTGATGTCCTTTTTTTTTTCCACAAATAGAGCTTTCATTTGGTGATATTTACTCACCTCTGTGGTTTTTATTTTTTGATCTATGAACAAAAAAAGAGTGACATTTTGAAAAAAAAAAATATTTTTACTTTCTGCTATAAAACACCCCCAATACAAATAATTTAAAAAATTGAATTTCTTCATCAATTTAGGTCAATATGTATTCTGCTACATATTTTTGGTAAAAAAATCACGATAAGTGTATATTGATTGGTTTGCACAAAAGTTATAGCGTCTACAAACTATGGGATAGATTTATGTACTTTTAATTTTTTTTTTATTGTTTTTACTAGTAATGGTGATGATCAGCGATTTTTAGTGGGACTGTGACAAAGAGGCGGACAAATCTGACACTAAGTGACACTTTTTGGGGACCGGTGACACCAATACAGTGACCAGTAGGGATGGGCCCGGTGTTCGATTCGAACCCATGTTCGAATCGAACATCGGGCGTTCGCCCGTTCGGCGAGCCCTGAACTATTTGGGCCGCTCGCATCAAATTCGTGTGATGCGAGCGGCCCGCAATGCATTGCGCCAGTCGCAGTGCAATGCTGGCTGATGATTGGCCAAGCATGCACTGTGACCCCGCATGCTTGGCCAATCACAGCGCCGGCAGCGAGGAGAGACATAATTGGCTACAGGCAGGATGCCTGTAGCCAATTATAGCTCAGGGGCTTTAGTACACTCCCCACGGTATAATAGACCGCCGCGGCGGCGGCCTCGCATATTGTGTTTCAGTGTCAGCGTGTCAGTGTGTTGCTGACTGCTGACAATATGTGCTCTATTTCTGGGGATTTGTGTGTGCGTGCTGTTAGTACAGCATTGCAGTATCACATCTGGGGGGTGTCTATAGGTTGCCTGTGAAGGGGGGCAGGTTTCCTGTGCTTAGAACTGTCCCTGCAAAAAGTGTAATTTTTGCAGGAAAAAAGCTATTTAAAAGCACTCGCGGTTAATGAATTGATGGCTCCCGTAACACAGAGAACTGTTATTCATTGATAAAAAACAAAAAAAAAGCGTGGGGGTCCCCCCAAATTCAATAACCAGGCCCTTCAGGTCTGGGATGGATAT
This sequence comes from Lithobates sylvaticus, assembly GCA_028564925.1. Lineage (NCBI taxonomy): Eukaryota > Metazoa > Chordata > Amphibia > Anura > Ranidae > Lithobates > Lithobates sylvaticus. The sequence goes on along the minus strand of CM053028.1, from coordinate 100,044,422 downwards.
TAAGGGGGACCCAGCCAAAAAAAAATAAAAAATGGCGTAGGGTCCCCCTCAAAATGCATACCAGACCCTTGAGGTCTGGGATGGATTTTAAGGGGAACCCCAGCCAATAAAAAGGGCGTGGGGTCCCCCTCAAAATCCATACCAGACCCTTATCCGAGCACGCAACCTGGCAGGCCGCAGGAAAAGAGGGGGGGACGAGAGCGGCCCCCCCTCCCGTCTGAACCGTACCAGGCCACATGCCCTCAACATTGGTAGGATGCTTTGGGGGTCTGAGACCCCCAAAAAGCACCTTGTCCCCATGTTGATGAGGACAAGGGCCTCGTCCCCACAACCGTGCCCGGTGGTTGTGGGGTTCTGCGGGCGGGGGGCTTATCGGAATCTGGTATGGAGTTTGAGGGGGACCCTACGCCATTTTTTTTTGCCTGGGGTTCCCCTTAATATCCATCCCAGACCTGAAGGGCCTGGTTATTGAATTTGGGGGGACCCCCACGCTTTATTTTTTAAATTTTTTTTATTTTTTATCAATGACTTTTTTTTTATGAATGACTTTCAATGAATGACTGTTCTCTGTGTTACGGGAGCCGTCAATTAACATTAGCCGCGAGTGATTTTAAATAGCTTTCTTTCCTGCAAAAATTACACTTTTTGCAGGGACAGTTCTAAGCACAGAAAACATTCGCCCCTTTACATGCATACTATAGACACCCCCCAGGTACGAAATTTAAAGGAATATTACACTTTTATTGTTTCAATTTAAGCATTATTAAAATCACTGCTCCTGAAAAAACAGCCGATTTAAAAAAAAAAAATTGCATTGATACATGTCCAGTATATGCAGTATATGTTTGTGAGGCATCCTTAAGTGGTTAACGGCACCCCAGTCTTAGTTCGTAGAGTTCAATATTGAGTTGGCCCACCCTTTGCAGCTATAACAGCTTCAACTCTTCTGGGAAGGCTGTCCACAAGGTTTAGGAGTGTGTCTATGGAAATGTTTGACCATTTTTCCAGAAGCGCATTTGTGAGATCAGGCACTGATGTTGGATGATAAGGCCTGGTTTGCAGTCTCCGCTCTAATTTAAACCAAAAGTGTTCTATCGGGTTGAGGTCAGGACTCTGTGCAGGCCAGTCAAGATCCTCTACCCCAAACTCACTCATCCATGTCTTTATGGATCCCGCTTTGTGCACTGGTCCAAATCATTTGGTGGAGGGGGGATTATGGTGTGGGGCTGGTTATCAGGGGTTGGGCTTGGCCTCTTAGTTCCAGAAGGAAACTCTTAAGGCGTCAGCATACCAAGACATTTTGGATAATTTCATGCTCCCAACTTTGTGAGAACAGTTTGGGGATGGCCCCTTCCTGTTCCAACATAACTGCGCACCACTGCACAAAGCAAGGTCCATAAAGACATGGATGAGCGAGTTTGGGGTGGAGGAGACTGCGAGCCAGGTCTTCTCGTCCACATCAGTGCCTGACCTCACATTTGTGCTTCTGGAAGAATGGTCAAGCATTCCCATAGACACACTCCTAAACCTTGTGGACAGCCTTACCATAAGAGTTGAAGCTGTTATAGCTGCAAAGGGTGGGTCAACTCAATATTGAGTGGGATGCCATTAAAGTTTAAGTGTGTAAAGGCAGGTGTCCCAATACTTTTGGCAATATAGTGTTGTTGAGATACTGAGATTATGTTTTTCCTGAAGGTTGTCAAAACAATGGAACCACTTCAATGCAGCCCGAATGCACCCGGTACTCATCATCCTTGTATTGTACAGTGGTGTGAAAAAGTGTTTGCCCCCTTCCTCATTTCCTGTTCCTTTGCATGTTTGTCACACTTAAGTGTTTCGGAACATCAAACCAATTTAAACAATAGTCAAGGACAACACAAGTAAACACAAAATGCAATTTGTAAATGAAGGTGTTTATTATTAAAGGTGAAAAAAAATCCAAACCATCATGGCCCTGTGTGAAAAAGTGATTGCCCCACTTGTTAAAACATACTATAACTGTGGTTGTCCACACCGGAGTTCAATTTCTCTAGCCACACCCAGGCCTGATTATTGCCACACCTGTTCACAATCAAGGCATCACTTAAATAGGAGCTGCTTGACACAGTAAGGTCCACCAGAAGATCCTTAAAAGCTACACATCATGCCGAGACCCAAAGAAATTCAGGAACAATTGAGAAAGAAAGTAATTGAGATCTATCAGTCTGGAAAGGGTTATAAAGCCATTTCCAAAGCTTTGGGAATCCAGCGAACCACAGTGAGAGCCATTATCCACAAATGGCGAAGACATGGAACAGTGGTGAACCTTCCCAGGAGTGGCCGGCCGCCCAAAATTACCCCAAGAGCGCAGCAACGACTCATCCAAGAGGTCACAAAAGACCCCACAACAACGTCCAAGGAACTGCAGGCCTCACTTGCCTCAGTTAAGGTCAGCGTTCATGCCTCCACCATCAGGAAAAGACTTGGCAAAAATGGCCTGCATGGCAGAGTTCCAAGGAGAAAACCACTGCTGAGCAAAAAGAACATCAAAGCTCGTCTCAATTTCTCCACAACACATCTTGATGATCCCCAAGACTTTTGGGACAACATTCTGTGGACCGATGAGACAAAAGTGGAACTCTTTGGAAGGTGTGTGTCCAAGTATATCTGGCGTAGAAGGAACACTGCATTTCAGAAAAAGAACATTATACCAACAGTAAAATATGGTGGTGGTAGTGTGATGGTCTGGGGCTGTTTTGCTGCTTCAGGACCTGGAAGACTTGCCGTGATAAAAGGAACTATGAATTCTGCTGTCTACCAAGACATCCTGAAGGAGAATGTCCGACCATCTGTTCGTGTACTCAAGCTGAAACGAACTTGGGTTCTGCAGCAGGACAATGATCCTAAACACACCAGCAAGTCCACCACCGAATGGCTGAAGAAAAACAAAATGAAGACTTTGGAGTGGCCTAGCCAAAGTCCTGACCTGAATCCTATTGAGATGTTGTGGTATGACCTTAAAAAGGCCGTTCATGCTCGAAAACCCTCTAATGTAACTGAATTAGGACAATTCTGCAAAGATGAGTGGGCCAAAATTCCTCCAGGACGCTGTAAAAGCCTCATTGCACGTTATCGCAAACGCTTGGTTGCAGTTGTTGCTGCTAAGGGTGGCCCAACCAGTTATTAGGTTAGGGGGCAATCACTTTTTCACACAGGGCCATGATGGTTTGGATTTTTTTTCACCTTTAATAATAAACACCTTCATTTACAAATTGCATTTTGTGTTTACTTGTGTTGTCCTTGACTATTGTTTAAATTGGTTTGATGTTCCGAAACACTTAAGTGTGACAAACATGCAAAGGAACAGGAAATGAGGAAGGGGGCAAACACTTTTTCACACCACTGTATATGAATGTAATATGCTCTGGATACATGCATATTTTATTTCCTTTTGTATCTATATTCTTTTTTTTGATTATTAACATGTAAGAAAAGAGTGTAAAATCTAAGATATTTAAATTTAAGGAAAAAATGATATTTGAAATATAAAATATTTAAGATATTGAAAAAAGGAAGGGGCTTTGGGACTTTATATAAAGCAAGAACCTTAGGGGTACCTGCCTTCATTACTATCATTGTTTTTAAAAGTAAAAGAGCGAGAAGTGGGACTTTATATGAAGCACACAGCAGCAAATAAAGAAGTATAATGACTGAGAAGTTATATTTATTTATATTGTATGATGCAATTAATACCTAAATGACCTGTTGAGTTTTCCAAGTTCCTCTCAAACTAAGAAGATAAAATTGGGATTTGATAACAGAAATACCTTAGTAAAATGTTATAAACATGGATTAAATCATAAAGAATCTTGTTGACCCATGATTAGATTGATTGTAAAAGTTGATGGCTCGACGCGTTTCATGGCCTTAAAGCAACTCATCAGGAGAAAAAAATAATCATGGGATGTGTCTAGGTATAGAAAGCATACATGTCTAGATAATCTCAAAGAGATAAATAAAAATAAAAAATCTATGTTAACCACTTCCGGACTAGCTGCCATAACCCTGGTATCCTCTTCTTCGGCCTGCAGTCCGGTCTCTGATAATAGTGGTCTCTGAGGTGGATTCGCTGCGAGATCACTTTTATCGGCAGCGGGAGAGGGGCCCCGCCTCCGGCCGCTGTTCGGTGTCCTCCACCGCTTACCGGAGCCATCGGTAGCAGCAGAGGCGATCGGATGCTTGTCCTTCCTGGGTATGGAGAAGAGTGAGGGGAAGATGGCCCCCACCTGTCTCCATACCATTGCAGAGTGGAAGTGACGTCAAAACATCACTTCCGCCCATAGCTCCTAACCACTATAGACCCGCGCTATAGCCAAATGACGGCTACAGCGCGTATCTATTGTGCCAGGACTACGTCTATTGACGTCGTCCCGGGCACGAGCTGCCTGCGCGCCCCCTGAAGGGAGCGCGCGGCGCGCTCTGTGATCAGCGAGTCTGTGAGACTCGCTGGATCCCAGATCCGAGTAAGGGGTCGATCCCGACCCCTTACCACGTGATCAGCTGTCAGCCAATGACAGCTGATCATGTGATACTAACAGAGCCGGTAATCGGCTTTTTTCCTCCTCGCGCTGACAGCGCGAGGAGAAAAAAAAAAAAGCAGATCACCGGCGGCAGTGAGAGGGACATCAGTCCCTCTCACTGCAATGTGCCCAGCGATGTGCCCTATATATTGTGCCCACCTTTGCCCCATTAAAGTGCCCCTACCAGTGCCCACACTGCCATCTCTCAGTGCCCACAGTGCCATCTCTCAGTGCCCACAGTGCCATCTCTCAGTGCCCACAGTGCCAGTGCTGCACATCAGTGTCACCTGCCAGTGCTCATCTGTGTCACCTACCAGTGCTCATCTGTGTCATCTACCAGTGCCCATCAGTGCCCATCAGTGCCACCTATCAGTGCCCATCAGTGCCACCCATCAGTGCCACCCATCAGTGTCATCCATCAGTGCCCATCGGTGCCACCCATCCATGCTACCCATCCGTGCCACCCATCCGTGCCACCCATCCGTGCCCATCAGTACCCATCAGTGCCATCTTTGCTGTCCCCATCAGTACCGACTTATCTGTCCCCACCAGTGCAGCCTATCAGTGCCCACCAGTGCAGCCTATCAGTGCCCACCAGTGCAGCCTATCAGTGCCCAACAGTGCAGCCTATCAGTGCCCACCTGTGCCGCCTCATCAGCGCATATCAATGAAGCAGAAAAATTACCTGTTTGCAAAATTTTATAACAAACTATTAAACCAGATTTTTTTTTTTTTTAAACTTTCCATTTTTTTTGATTGTTTAGCAAAAAATAAAAACCCCAGCTGTGATTAAATACCACCAAAAGAAAGCTCTATTTGTGGGAAAAAAATGATAAAAATTTCATTTGGGTACAGTGTTGTATGACCGCGCAATTGTCATTCCAAGTGCGTCAGCGCCAAAAGCTGAAAATTGGTCTGGTCACGAGGGGGGTTTAAGTGCAAAGTAATCAGGTGGTTAAAGGGCCATTTTTTTTCAAATGACAATTTTTTTTTTTTATTGCATTTTAGTGTAAATATGAGATCTGAGGTCTTTTTGACCCCAGATCTCATTATTAAGAGGTCCTGTCATGCTTTTTTTTCCATTACAGGATGTTTATTAAGGGATGTTTACATTCCTTGTAATTATTCCTAACAGGAACAGTGTAAAAATAAAAAATAAAAGGTAAAATAAATAAGAAAAATACATTTTTTAAACGCGCCCCGTCCCGCCGAGCTCGCGCGCAGAAGTGAGCGCATACGTGAGTAGCGCCCGCATATGAAAATGGTGTTCAAACCACACATGTGAGGTATCACCATGATCGGTAGAGTGAGAACAATAATTCTAGCCTCTGTTACTCAAAACATGCAACCTGTAGATTTTTTTAAACGTCGCCTATGGAGTTTTTTAAGGGTAAAATTTTGTCGCCATTCCACGAGCGGGTGCAATTTTGAAGCGTGACATGGTGGGTATCAATTTATTCGGCATTAACATTATCTTTCACAATAGAAAAAAAAATGGGCTAACTTTACTGTTGTTTTACTTTTTAATTCAAAAAGGTGTATTTTTTCCAAAAAAAGTGCGCTTGTAAGACCGCTGCACAAATACGGTGTGACAGAAAGTATTGCAATGACCGACATTTTATTCTCTAGGGTGTTAGAAAAAAAATGAATAATGATTGGGTATTCTAAGTCATTTTCTAGCAAAAAAACTTTTTAACTTGTAAACAACAAATCTCAGAAAGAGGCTCGGTCCTTAAGTGGTTAAAGAAATATGAAAAAATTAGAAAAAAATATTTTAGAAAAAATAAATATGTAAAACTAAAAAAAAATGTTGAAAAATGTAAATAAATAAATATAATAAATAAATATACATAGAAAAAATTCTACAAGGTTATAAAAATAGAATAGTATATTCTGGGGTCGATAACCCCCTTGTTACGACTAACTTTCATCTGCTTCTGCGCACTGATGGTGCGGTATTGAAGATCGCAAACCAACCGAAGAACATCACCTTCGGGAGCTGTGGTGGCACTCCAGGGAGATGACAACCAGCACAGATAATATCCAAGGTGGGTAGGTGTAGGTGAGATGACCCTAATGTAGGGTGGAAGTGATTACCCCGAAGGGGACCTATGTGAGAAAAATGATATATATATATACGGGATGTGTTAGGAATGACAGTGTCAATGAAGTGCAATGGTGAATATATACAGAGATAGGTGATATAGAAGGATGAAAAGAAAATAGGAACAAAAATCAAATACAAAATGGGTTTTTGTGAAATCTTCATTAACAGCTGTAAATAATATTGCAATTAGAAATATATTTCAGTTAGAAGGAACTATATTTAAAGTATTGAGTGTTGTGTTGGTGTTACGGTAATTAGTTCAACTTCAGAGGTTGGCCTTTTCTTTTCCCTGATCACATCTCACCTGGGTAGTAAACAACAGCCTTTTTTGACTCATCCAATCAGGCCAATATACATTTACTAGGTACAGTGACCAATTAGGGAGAATTATATTAGCCACAGTACAGAAAGGAGGGGGGGATATAACTCTTTGTGACAAAGCTAAGTCCCTCTTTGGTGTGGGAACAGACAGTAGTCACCATGGGCCGACCTGAAGTTAACAGGTAATCTAACTAACGCTATACTTGCATCTTATATTGTATTGTAAATATGGTTGCTGTGGGTAATTTGTAAATATCATGTAAGCCAGGGGACTTACACTGTACAATGTGGGTTATTTACAAAAGGCAAATCCACTTTGCACTGCAAGTGCACTTGGAAGTGCAGTCGCTCTAAATCTAAGGGGTGGATCTGAAATGAGTGGAAGCTCTGCTGATTTTATCATCCAATCATGTGCAAGCTAAAATGCTGTTTTTTTATTTTCCTTGCATTTCCCCCTCGGATCTACAACAACTTTACTTCCAGGTGCACTTTCAGTGCAAAGTTGATTTTCCTTTAGTAAATAACCCTCATTGTGTTGTAATTTGGTGTGTAATTTGTATATATTATGTATATATTATGTAACTCTATCAAAAAATGTGTATTGTGGATGGAACTACCTCGTTTGTGTAAGATCTCTCAGATCGAGATCTGTATATGTCCATACTACTACAATGATTGAGGTGTATGCACATATTCACAGAAACTAGGCAACAAAGGTGAATAATGAAGAAGGGTTGGTACCTGGTGTTGACAGGTGGAAGCAGTGATCCATTGGAGTGCATGTTGTCCAAGGTGGGGAGAGAGAAGTAGTGTGTGTGAACCGACTAAAGAGGACGCCTATATAGGTGCACCGCCACAGCAGGTCCCAACGTGCACAACAATGAAGAGAGGAACACTTTCACCTGTGCGGCTCAGCCGTCCAGCGATTAGCGCCAGCCCAACTCCCCAGTGTGCCAGCAGGTGTATATTACTCCGCCAACGTTACAGCACCACGAGGGCGCTTCACATCCGGTGTGTGGGGCATGACGTCGATGCGCAGAGATGGTGCGTCCACCCATACTGTGTCACAAGGAGGTGGAGAAAAGGTGGAAGCCCACCGTGTGCATCGCAGCTCTCGGACTAGAGGCAAAAACAGATGGCTCAACAAAACCAATCACACAACCACCAATGCGCACATGCCAACCCAAGATAAAATGACCAAGGGTGTATAAAAAAATACAAGAAATACATTTATCAACCCCAGAATATACTATTCTATTTTTATAACCTTGTAGATTTTTTTCTATGTACAGTATATATTTCTTTTTCTAAAATAGTTTCACATTTTTTCATATTTCTTTAATATATTTTTTTTTTTTATTATATTTTTGAGATTATCTAGACATGTATGCTTTCTATTCCTAGACACATTCCATGGTTTTTACTCCTGATGAGTGGCTATAATGCCGCGAAACGCGTCAAGCCATCAACTTTTACAATCATTCTAATCATGGATCAACAAGATTCTTTATAATTTAATTCACATTTATAACATTTTGCTAGTATTTCTGTTATCATACCCCATTTTTCTCTTTTTAATTTGAGAGGAACTTGGGAAGGTCAACAGTTCATTTAGGTATTAATAGCATCATGTGTGTGTGTATATATATATATATATATATATATATAAATATATATATTGTATCAACTGCCACTTGTGTTTGTACTATTAATGCATTTTTATTGGACTGTGAATTATTATGTATTTATGTTGAATGTGATATAAAAGTTTATTGTTATAGAGGATTTATGCCCAAAAAATGTTATATAAGAGATCATACAATATACAATTGTGCTTATAAGTTTACATACCCTGGCAGAATTTATGATTTCTTGGCCATTTTTCAGAGAATATGAATGTTAACACACAAACTTCTCTTTCACTCATGGTTAGTATTTGGCTGAAGACATTTATTATAAATCAAAAGTGTTTTACTCTTTTTAAATCATAATGACACCAGAAACTACTGAAATGACCCTGATCAAAAGTTTACATACCCCAGTTCTTAATACCGTGTATTGCCCTCTTTAACATCAATGACAGCTTGAAGTCTTTTGTGGTATTTGTGGATGAGGCTCTTTATCTTCTCAGATGGTAAAGCTGCCCATTCCTCTTGGCAAAAAGCCTCCAGTTCCTGTAAATTCTTGGGCTGTCTTGCATGAACGGCACGTTACAGGTCTCCCCAGAGTGGCTCAATGATATTGAGGTCAGGAGACTGAGATGGCCACACCAGAACCTTCACTTTATTCTGATGTAGCCAATGGCAGGTCGACTTGGCCTTGTGTTTTGGATCATTATGTTGGAATGTCCAAGTACGTCCCAAGCGCAGCTTCCTGGCTGATGAATGCAAATGTTCCTCCAGTATTTTTTGATAACATACTGCATTCATCTTGCCATCAATTTTCTTTCTTCTGGCGACTCAACCATGCAGCCCATCTTTCTTCAAGTGCCTCCTTATTGTGCATCTTGAAACAGCCACACCACATGTTTTCAGAGAGTCCTGTATTTCACCTGAAGTTATTTGTGGATTATTCTTTGCATCTCAAACTATTTTCCTGGCATGGTTTGGTTTCAACAGAACCCCTAATTTACTTCTTGATTAGAGTTTGAACACTGTTGATTGGCATTCTCAATTCCTTGGATATCTTTTTATATCCCTTTCCTGTTTTATACAGTTCAACAACCTTTTCCCGCAGATCCTTTGAAAATTCTTTTGCTTTCCCCATGACTCAGAATCCAGAAACGTCAGTGCAGCACTGGAGGAAAGATGCAAGGGTCTGTCAGGAGTCCAGAAACTCATTGACCTTTTATACACACACACTAATTACATGCAAACAGATCACAGGTGAGGATGGTTACTTTTAATAGCTATTCAAACCCCTTTGTGTCAACTTGTGTGCATGTTTTCAGGCCAAAATCTCCGGGGTATGTAAACTTTTGATCAGGGTCATTTGGGTAGTTTCTGTTGTCATTATGATTTAAAAAGAATAAAGTGTAATGTGTCCTTCGCGCCCCTAAATAATCATATACTAATTGATCACTACAAGTGCTAAAGTGCAAATGCTAATTATAGTGAATACAATAAAGGTGTTTAAAAATACTGTGATAAATATCAAAAAACATAAATAAATAAATACAATCCTGTGTTATAAAAGTTGCTACCTGCTGCAGAATCTAGCATGTGCACCAACACACTTAAATGTAATTAAAAAGTAAAAGTGAATATACTATGCGCTGAGTCACTTTTACTTTTTAATTATGATTTAAAAAGAGTAAACACAGTTGATTAATAATAAATGGATTCAGCCTTATGCCCCGTACACACGGTCAGAAAATCCGACCACAAAATCCATCCGATTTTTTCCGACGGATTTTGTCCGACACTGGTGTTGCATACACACGGTCGGACAAAATTCTGAACGTGGTGACGTTTGTTGCCTACGACGGGACTACGTAGAGGCTAGTAGCCAATAGCTTTGGTCATATAATGTGATCTGAGCATGCGTGGCACTTTGTCCGTCGGAATTCGCTACACACGATTGGAAAAAGTCCGATAGGACTTTGTTGTCGGAAAATTTGACCGTGTGTACGGGGCATAACACTAACCATGAGTGAAAGAAATATTTTTATCTTATCATTCATATTCTCTGAAAAATGTCCAAGAAATCATAAATACCAGGGTATGTAAACTTATGAGCACAACTGTAAATAAATATAACTTCTCAGTCATTATACTTCTTTATTTGCTGCTGTGTGCTTCATATAAAGTCCCACTTCTCGCTCTCTTTCTTTTATAAAATATTTAAGAGTTCCCATGGCTGTGTTTTATCAGTCTCTCACTGGTCTGGATTGTCTCTTAGAACACCTTTATGATGAATTAGAGTGGAGACAACAAGCCAGGCCTTTTCATCCAACATCAGTGCCTGACCTCACAAATGCTCTTCTGGAAGAATGGTCAAACATTCCCATAGACACACTCCTAAACCTTGTGGACAGTCTTCCCAGAAGAGTTGAAGCTGTTATAGCTGCAAAGGGTGCGCCAATAATATTGTACCCTACGGTTGTACCCTACGGACTAAAGCCTCGTGCACACGATCAGATTTTCCAAAGACAAAGCCTCAGACTTTTGTCTGAAGGGAGTTGGCCAGGAACTTGTCTTGCATATAAACGGCAAGGAATTGTCGCCAACAAACACGAACGTAGTGACGTACTACCTGTTTTTTCAGGTATTTAGTGCCACCCCTTGGGCTCCTTCTGCTAATTTCGTGTTAGTAGAAGTTTGATGAGTGTTGATTCGCGATTTTCAGTTTCGCACTTTTCAGTTCGCACTTTTCAGTTAGTTTATGAACAGCCGTTTGTCAACCAGCCATGTTTCGTAATCGGAGGAGATAACATGTTATTTATTATTGGCCTTGGAGTTATTGCTTTGAAAAAAGTCCAGTCCAGGAACAGGAGGAGGATTTCTTGGACCAAAAATTGATTGCTTTATTAATTGTGACAAATTATGTCATATGCCTTTGCTGCGGGAGCTCCAGTTGAATAATCCGGATGATTTTTGGAATTATCTCCGGATGACAGACCCCTGCTTTTACTTGGCATTGTTGACCCCCTATATTCAGAAGCAGGACACATGCATGAGAGTTTTATTTTATTTTTTGGTTGAATAAGGAATTGATTTGGTCTATTTTCTAGATTTTTGGATGCATAGAATGCACTTTTTGGTTAAGTTCTATTGGCAGATAGCATGTCTAATTTTATTTGTTTTCTTTTTTTAATGCACAATAAAAAAAATGTGGAGAATAATACTTGGCTATGTGTTTTACTTCAAATGACAATTTGGGAGTAGGCAGTTACATTTTAAAAAATACAACGTAAAATTGACAAGGAACACCAACATAGTTGTATCTTTGATCTTAAAAACTACGGGATAATGGGGTTGTGGTAACTTGCACCAAAAAAAAACAAGCATAATAATATTATTCTTGATATCACTAGAAAAAAAAAGCCTTTGAAAATTTGTTTGCCATAACTCCATCAGTATCACCAGCAAAGCAGCTTCATTATTATCCCATTAAAGAAGAAGAGAATGTGCGCTGCATTTCGAGATTTCAAAATTTTCCGCGTCACAAATGTTAATTCTCCATTAAGAACGCTAGTTTACAAGACTGACTGCTTCCAGCTTGTCCTTGCTTCTGAGCATGTATGTGTACACACGCTCGGAAAATCCGACAACAGACATTTGTCCGCGGAAAAATCCAACAATTGTCCGATGGAGCGTACAAACGGTTGGATTTTCTGCCAACAGCCTGTCATCACACAATTCCCGTCGGAAAATCCGATCGTGTGTACGAGGCTTTAGACTGGGATACCATTAAAATTCATGTGTGTGTAAAGGCAGGCGTCCCAATATTTTTGGTAATATAGTGTATATTAAATGGAAATACTTTTTCAACTATGGAATGGTATCATTTGGGTTAATTTATATAAGAAAGGAAAATATTTTGTTTTCTATAAAAAAAAACAGACCCAACAGCTGTCGTTGGTGATCCCATATTCTTTGGCTGGAAGGTTTAGTGAGCCTTAAAGGGCCATGGTGGTCTATTATTATGGTTTATGGCTTTGAGGCATACCAGCTTGTATATATACTATTGGGGTCGTCGGTGTCACTCCAATGTATACAATATACAAAAGACAGGCACCCCATTGTTTTTCCATTGTATTTCCATTCATGGTGGGACCTGCCCCTGCTATCATGTGATCCTATATAGTTTTCAGCATTTTTTCTTGACTGTGCTATACCTATCTCTGTCCAGTCAGATACTGGAACCTGCTATGTAATACAGCAATATATACTCTAGATGCACATCTTGATATTTTTGTCTGGCTCCTGTTGCTGTCATTAGGGGGTTTCCCTATTCCTGGGGAATTTTACTCTCCCCGCATCTCTTTCCCTTGTTGATTCCCCATGTGTGTCTCCCCCTTTCTGGTTGTCACCGTCCTCTCCCCTGCAACTCAAAGTCACTCACCATCCACCCAATCAGTCCTGAAGAAGCAAGCATATCTTGCGAAACACGTTGACGTTTGAGTATGGAGCAACACACTAATTGTGCAAATTGACCTCACTGGTGGACTCCAATATACCTTGCAATACACTGACATTTTTTGATTTCCATACTATATGATTGGGCATCTGTTGACTCTTTGTAGACAGAGGATTCCTTTTTATTATTCACCCCCCCCCTTTTTATGATTGTTTTATTTTAATGTATATTTAATAGACTTTTTTACTTTTTATATACAGTATATCGCCTCATGCTGTGCTTACAAAATCCGTGTTTTGAGAAGATGAGTTAGCTGCTCTCTTTTTTTTATTATAATTTGGATGTTGGCAAGGTGAGGGTCTTCCTTCCCAATTTTAGTTATATGGATTTTTTTTTTGTTGGGGGGGGGGGGTCAAAAATGTATTTAATTGGATTTGGATGTAGAGGCATTGTCCATAGCCTCCAGTAATTGCATTTCATTTTTTTGGCTGCCCAAGTTCTATAACCTCCAGAAAGCATCAGTATATTAATTAGTCATTCTTTGTCAGTTCACAGAGGAATTTAATGTCAGATACCTTTGTGTTGAAAACTGCTGTATAGATGTTTACACTGCATATGAATTTGCCAAAAGTATTTCACTGTCTGTAAACAGAACATGATATTATGCCTGGGAGGAGGGGGGGGGGGGTATTTTCCTATTTCTAGTTATCTCATTATTCTTAAGAAGGAAAAAACTATGATAAAGGCACATCTGCATACCTGGTTTTGACCACAAATGCTAACATTCGCTTTTGCCACTTGGGCAAGTTCCATTATTTTTCCAGTGGCGGGCACAGAGAGTAAATGCTGGCATACAGTATGTTAAAACAGGGCTCAAAATTTCAAGTCCTGAGCTACTAGCCAGGCCTTAAGAGTTACTTGCCACCAGGTGCCCCACCCAACCCCTACCCTGCCCCACCCCTAATTCTGCCCCTAAACACACCCTCATAAATTATCTAATTAAATGACACTTAAAGCAGAAGTAAACCCATCCATAAAAAGTTTCATTTCTGACATGCCGGCATGTGCCGGAAATGTAACACTCCCATTGGTTGTGCTCTCAACCAAACTGTCAAACCATCCAATGGCTGGTGTCATAACTGATCACATGTGCAGCATTATGGAAGTTGTAGATTAAACAGAGGCAAAGATGGCAGCTTCCTTGGCTTAAAACGATGGGGGGGGGGGGTTTACTTACACTTTAAATGTTTTATGCAGAATTAAGTTACATAAATAAATATTAACAAAAACTGTGCCAAACAATGCAGGCTCACCTGTGCCCAACAATGCAGCCTCATCTCTGCACAACAATGCAGTCTACCTGTGCAGGGGAAGAGAGGAGAGGAAGAGGATTACCGGCCGGATCATCAGAGTGCAGAGGAAGATCACTAACAGCTTTCATTTGAATTGCTGAGTGTTCCTGCTGCTTGCCGTCACATACTGCCCTGCCTCCCGGCCCGGGTACTTACACGTCACACGTCCCGACCTTGGATGGGTGATCTGCCTATCAAAGTACCCAGGCTAGGAGGGGGGGGGGGCTGTGTGTGACAGTGAGTGCGGGGAACACTCTGCAATTCTAATGAAAGCTGTTACAGCGATGTTCCCCGGCGCTCTTATGATCCAGCCACCTGCTCTCTTTCCTGGGGCTATCACTGGGACTCCCATTCAACCCCGCCTGCCGGCGGTGCTCGCCCCCCCAACCCCCAAAACAGCCCACACTCACCAGCCCTCATTTTCCACCCGCATAAGGCAAGTAGGCGAAAGGAAAATTTAAGAGCTGTGTTAAAATATTTAGAGTGGTGGGAGTTTGCAGTGCATTTTTGCATATGTAGACTTGCTGTCTGTTTATTAGTAATGATTCATTATATAAAACTATTTAATTTTAACCATTTCAGGACTATCATGTTATATCCCCTTCCTGCCCAGGCCACTTTTTCAGATTTCAGTGCTGTGATAGTTTGACTGATAATTACTCTGTAGTGCAAAATAATACCCATATATATTTTATACCATTTTGTGAGACAGTTGGAGTTTTCTTTTGGTGGCATTTCATAACCACTGGGATTTTCATTGTATATTATTTAAAGGAAAAATTATCTTACTTTCTACTTGAAAATATTTTAAATAAAAAAGGCTGGGACAGTGGAAAATCCCCAAATGGCCAATCTAAGGTGAAGGCTCATTTTTGTCACAATTTTATAATAAATTAAGGCGTGCTTTAATTTCACCCACTGAAGCCTGGTGCACGTCTTCCATTATTAGTGGAATAAAGTTGAGGCTGTAAATTTAAAAGGTTGAAATTACATTGCACTGAAACTGCATTGGTAAACCCAATAATCCTTACTGGAGGTCAGGTCATTCATTTTAAAAGTATGCATGCTCTACTCCTGTAGTAAGTAAACCCCATTTGAGTCTAATATTCACCAAGACAAATAGAGGGGATAAAAGAGGGGTTTTAACACTTTGTTTGACGATTATCTTTGAGTATATTTTTAAGAACAACAGAGCAGACATAAACATAATTTAATTTCTATCTTACCTCAAATTTAACTAAAAAAAGTATGGAAAAAAACCCTCTAATAAAAAGCAAGGCAGGGCAATCTTTGATAACCAATCAGAATCATTATTTTACTGATGTACCAATGACAAACGTAACTCTCATTGCTTGATTTAGGTTTTGCCATTTTATACATGAGTACTCTTTGGACTTCAGTTCTGAAAAGCCTGATTATGTTAAGTTGTAGTTAACATTAATGTAATCTTGTGTGGAAGTCTTGTTTCAGCTTGCGTAGTATAGACAAGGGGTAGTTTGATTTGGCTAGGGGAATGAGTGCTGATATATTAGATTGTAAGACACTGTTCATCGGCCTCATTACTGAAGAAATGCAGAAATACGGGGATGATTCAGGTCAATAGTGCTTGCAGCTATGAAAAGAAGCCAAATATCATTCAAGTGAAGATCCAAAAAAACTCCGGCTGGCAAATTCACATTACATACATTAATAAATGCTTTCAAAAGAATTAGCCTAAATCTATTGTAAACCCATATTGATAACAGTATTAAAGTGGAGCTCTAAGAAACTATTAAAAAATCAAGTCAAAGATCATTAATTTAATAATTGATAAATTATAAAATTAATTTAGCAGCGTTAAATTCAAAATGATATGTAAAAATAGTGCAAAGACATAATTAAAGTGCAAACGGATATCAAAAATACATTTTTAACTGTGCCAATAAAAATGTATATATATCCAAAACACACAAAGTATATAAAGTGCAAGTGCTGTGCAATATAAGAAATATTTTCCAAAAAATAAACAGTCTCTGGTGCAGCAAGTCAAGAAATTACACCAAGGGGGTTATTTACGAAAAAGCAAATCCAATTTGCACTACAAGTACAAATTACAAGTGCAAAGTGCACTTGAAATTGCATTGAAAGTGCACTTGGAAGTGCAGTCGCTGTAAATCTGAGGGGTAGATCTGAAATGATGGGAAGCTTTGCTGATTTTATCATCCAATCATATGCAAGCCAAAATGCTGTTTTTTTTTCTTTGCATGTCCCCCTCGGATCTACAGCGACTGCACTTCCAAGTGCACTTTGCACTTGTAGTTTGCACTTGTAGTGCAAAGTGGATTTGCTTTTCGTAAGTAACCACCCAAGTGTCTTCACACTTCTGCTTATACTGTAAGTGAAAAAGCTGTCCACCATCACACACCTTATGAACAGCCTCTTAACAGATAGCGGGAACTATTAACCACTTCAGCCCCGGAAGGATTTACCCCCTTCCTGATCAGAGCATTTTTTTTGCGATTCGGCACTGTGTCGCTTTGGCTGACAATTGCGTGGTCAAGCGATGTTGTACCCAAACAAAATTGACATCCTTTTTCTCCCACAAATAGAGCATTTGTTGTGTATTTGATCACCTGTACGGTTTTTATTTTTTGCGCTATAAACAAAAAAAAGAAAAACAAAAGCAATATTTTTTACTTTTTACTATAATTAGTATTACCCCAAAAAATATAAAAAAACACATTTCTTCCACAGTTTAGGCTGATATGTATTCTTCTACATAATTTTGGTTAAAAAAAATCGCAATAAGTGTATATTGATTGGTTTGCGCAAAAGTTATAGCGTCTACAAAATAGGGGATAGATTTATGGCATATTTATTATTATTATTTTTTTTACTACTAATGGTGGCGATCTGCAATTTTTATCATGACTGCGACATTGCGGCAGACAGATCGGACACTTTTGACACCATTGACATTTATACAGCGATTAGAGCTAAAAATAGCTACTGATTAGTGTATAAATGTCACTGGCAGGGAAGGGGATAAACACTAGGGGGCGATCAAGAGGTTAAGTGTGTTCCCTGGATGTGTTCTAACTGTAGGAGGGATGGGCTCACTAAAACATGACAGAGATTACTGCTCCATGTTGCTAGGCAGAACAGGGAAATGCCTTGTTTACATAGGCATCTCCCCGTTTGGCCTCTCCTCACTGCAATCGCTGGCTGGCGGCGAACATTGGTTTTGCAGGACCCGCGGGCATGCACCGTAGTGCACGGCAGGTGCTCGCATCTGCTAGGAGGGAATTTCAATGGGACGTACGGGTACACCCTTTTGCCTGCCCGTGCCATTCTGCCGATGTAAATCAGCGTGCAGCGGTTGTTGATGTTCAACCTTCGATGAATTGTAAACTGTTGTCAAACTGGCCCTGGGAACTGGAAGAGGTTGTTTAGGCAGACATTCTGGAGACGGAGAATATGGAGAGGACCACACCAGTGAGGTGATGGTCGTTCAGAGGCCCATAAGCCATCAAAAGGTGGGTGGGTTTTATGTGACGTGCTTGAAAGGTGGTCCCACCCCCTGGCTTTTTAATAAATTGTGACAGAGTTATCTAAACAAATTAAGTATCTAGAAAGAAAAGAAAATATTTTACAGGTAACGTAGTACACAAATTTGTATTTCCAAAGTGTGACTTCAGAGTAGGCAAAACAGAACAGAAGTAGAAGGGCTGTAGGACAGCAGATGTATTATTATTATACAGGATTTATATAGCACCAGCAGTTTGCGCAGCGCTTTACAACATCAGGGGAGACAGTACAATTACAATACAATTCAATACAAAGGGATCAGAGGCCCCTGCTCGTTAAAGCTTACAATCTAGAAGGGAGGGTCAAGTGGAAACAAAAAGGTAATAACTGTGGGGGATGATCAGATGGAAAAAATAAAAAAAAACAGTTGTTAGGTGTGGGTAGGATAGGCTTCCCTGAAGAGGAGAGTTTTCAGGGATCGTCTAAAGGCTAATAGAGTAGGAGATAGACGGACTGATTGGGGTAAGGAGTTCCATAGGTTTGTAGAGGCTCTGGAAAAGTCCTGGAGACGAGCATGGGACGAAGTAATGAGAGAGCTAGAGAGCAGGAGGTCTTGAGAAGAACGAAGAGAGCGATTAGGTTGGTATTTTGAGACTAGGTCAGTGATGTAGCTGGGGGCAGACTTGTGGATTGCTTTGTAGGTGGTGGTTAGTATTTTAAATTTAATTTGTTGGGTGAGCGGAAGCCAGAGGAGGGATTGACAGAGAGGAGTAGCAGAGACAGAGCGGTTGGTAAGGTGGATAAGTCTGGCAGCAGCATTTATAAACACCTTGTACCTTGGGTGTGTGTTAATTGTGGTGTTATAAATCATGAATCCTGACTTTCATTTAATCATTTGACCTTGATCAAGCTTAAAACTTTCATAGTAATAGGAGGTGCTAACAACACACAGCTAACATTTTATAACTATCTGTTCCATCATTTAGTAAAGACAGACACTATTGATAATGGGGGAGTCTTCTTGTTATGATGATAGCATGAAACTTTCAGCTTTATAAGCAATTCATCAAAACATGGGGGACCAGAGCAGCATGGGGGGATAGAGGAGCAAGGGGGAATAGAGGAGCACGGGGGCCAAAGCAGCATGGGGGGATAGAGGAGCACGGGAGGCCAGAGCAGAATGGGGGGATAGAGGAGCATGGGGGGCCAAGGCAGCATGGGGGGATAGAGGAGCATGGGGGACCAGAGCAGCATGGGGGGGTAGGGGAGCATGGGGGACCAGAGCAGCATGGGGGATAGAGGAGCATGCGGGGGACCAGAGCAGCATGGGGGAATAGAGGAGCACGCGGGGGACCAGAGCAGCACGTGGGGGACCAGAGCAGCATGGGGGGATAGAGGAGAATGCGGGGGAACAGAGCAGCATGGGGGGAATAGAGGAGCACGCAGGGGACCAGAGCAGCACACGGGACCAGAGCAGCATGGGGGGACCAGAGCAGCATGCGGGGGACCAGAGCAGCAAGCGGGGGACCAGAGCAGCATGCGGGGGACCAGAGCAGCAAGCGGGGGACCAGAGCAGCAAGCGGGGGACCAGCGCAGCAAGCTGCGGATCAGCGCAGCAAGTGGCGGATCAGCGCAGCAATCGGCGGATCAGCGCAGCACATGGGGGACCAGCACAGCACGGGGGACCAGAGGAGCATGGGGGAGAAATAGAGGAGCACGGGGGACCAGAGCAGCATGGGGGGAATAGAGGAGCGTGGGGGACCAGAGAAGCACAAGGGGGCCAGAGAAGCACGCGGGGGACCAGAGCAGCACGGGGGGAAATAGAGAAGCATGGGGGAAACAGAGGAGCATGGGTGGACCGGAGGAGCACGGGAGGACCAGAGGAGCACGGGGGGACAAGAGGAGCACAGGGGGACCACAAGGGGTACAGATGATCAGGGGGGACCAGAAGATCAGGAGAGGAATTCAGAAGCGTGTGGGGCAAAAGAGAAGCAGGGGGGACCAGAGAAACACAAGGGTACAGAGGAGCATGGGAGGATCAGATTAGCATGGGGGGGAACAGAGGAGCAGGAGAGGAACGGATAAGCATGCGGGGGAACAGAGAAGCATGTGTGGGAACAGAGGAGCAGGGGGAGGACTAGAAGGAGCACAGGGGAGGGGACAGACAGCTGACTCAACAGCTATGGCCTGGGAGTTTCTCACATCTGCCTAGACTTCTTGTCCCATTACGGGGAGGGCCCTGAACTGATTCTTTGCCCTGGGTGAAATAATGTCTAGCTTCCCCAATGGTACTGCCTATAAGAGTACCAGTACCAGAGGTTCTACTCTAATAAAGAAGAACGTAGAACGGCTAATGGCTAGTGAAGGGGGGGGCTTGGGTGACAATCGGGTTTGGCCGGCCGGGGGGCGGGTTTGGCTGGTCTGGGTGAGACCTGTCAAAGTGGGCCGGTCTGGATGAAGTCCAGGGCTAAATATTTGTCCCAGTCCAGCCCTGCTGGTAACCTGTAGGCCCCTTTCACACTGAAGGGTTTTTCAGGAGCTACAGCGCTAAAAATAGCGCCTGTATAGCTCCTGAAAAAAGCAGGTCCTTTAACTCCGGAGCCGGAGGTCTTTCACACTGGAGCGGTGCGCTAGGAGGACGGTAAAAAAAGTCCTGCTAGCAGCATATTTGGAGCGGTGAATTAGCGGTGTATTCACCGCTCCTATACCGCTCCTACCCATTGAAATCAAGGGTACACCGCGGTAATACCGCCGGCAAAGCGCCGGCAGCGGTGCTTTGCGGGGGGTTTTAACCCTTTTCGGCCGCTAGCGGGGGTTAAAACCACCCCGCTAGCAGCCGAATACCGTGGCCAAAACGACGGTAAAGCAGCGCTAAATATAGCGCTGCTTTACCACTGCCGCCCCCACCGCCCCAGTGTGAAACCGGCCGTAGAGATTTTTGGTACTGTAGTTTGGCGCCATTCCAAAAGGTAGCAGACAAGAGAAGTTCGTTGTTAGGATCTACATACACTTAGAAAATACATATGCACAAGAATGTTAACTTTGAATTTGCTATGTGAATACCTCAAGCATTCACACAGCCATCATGAATACCGTATTTATCGGCATATAACACGCACCTTTTTCCCCTTAAAATCAGGGAAAAATCGTGGGTGCGTGTTATACGCCGATCCCCCGCCGGTCCGGAGCCCCGCCGACATTTACGAGCCAAGTGTACTGTGTACTCAGCTCCGCTCGCAGTCACGCCCAGTCCCCGCCATTGGCCCGGTGTTGTGTCCATCATAGGAGCCGGGCCAAGGGGCGGGACAGGGGCGTTACTGCGAGCAGAGCCAAGTACACATTTGGCTCGGCTCGGTTCGGTCTATGTCAGCAGCGGCAGGAGGAACCGAAGATCTCGGCGGCGGGAGGAGCCGAAGATCGCGGCGGTGTGAGGAGCCGAAAATCGCGGCGGGGGAGGAGCCGAAGATCTCGGTGGCGGCAGTAAATTTAAAAATAAACCATGCTACAATTTTGGGGAAGGCTGCAGGGGGACAGTGTAAGGCTGTAGAGGGACAGTGTAAGGCTGCAGGGGGATAGTGCAAGGCTGCAGAGGGACAGTGCAAGGCTGCAGGTGGACAGTGGAAGGCTGCAGGTGGACAGTGGAAGGCTGCATTAATGGGCATTTAAATGCACGTTTTTTTCCTTAAACTTCCCTCCTAAAAAATGTTTTCCTTAAATTTCCCTCCTAAACTTGGGGTGCGTGTTATATGCTGGCGCGTGTTATACGCCGATAAATACGGTAATCACTGTATTATGTCTAATATATTTACTTTTTATGATTGTCACCTCCATTTAAAGGCCATATTACACTATATTCCTGAAATTTCATTCAGGAAAATACCACATTATGGCCACCAAATGGAGTTGAAAAGCATAGGAAATAAACATATTAAACATATTAGACATATTAAACATAATAAGGTAATTATTTCTGATGGTTGTGCAAATGCTTGAGGCAATCGCACTGTAATTTTTTTATAAATAGACTCTTATAATAGACTTTTATAAAGTGTAAGCCCGGTATTAGGATTTAGGTGTCCTTTTATGAAAGTGCGGTAAAATACCGCTATTTAGTTCTCAGGCATTCTTAGAGGAGATCGCTCTCCCCTGAGTGCCTGTTTATGATGGTCTGTAGATCGCTTCTCATGTTGAGTTGAGAAGCGATCTACAAACGCCGGGAACTCCTCAGAATTTCTCCTCACACTGTAATCTCTTTCTACTCACACTGTAATCTCGCGAGATGTAGCGGGATTACAGTGTGAGGATATTTAAAATACAAAAGTTGTATCACCACACATTATTCCCCAACATATTAATAAAATAATAAAGTTAAATTCCCCCTACACAATATACATTAACCTAATTATTATAAAACATTGTTTTTATCAATATTTAAATATCATACATGTGCCTATTTAAATGTGAATGGTGTATAGTAAATTAATGTAATCCATATATGTAATGCAGCTGTACACCATTCATATAAATGTAAAATACATTTATAATCATTAAAAAATAATTTTAATAAAGTATACAAGTATAAATATTTATTAATAAATTAAAATAAAATATATTTCATAATTGATAAACCCCTGTATAAGACCCCTTTCACACTGGGGCGGGAGCGGCGTCGGCAGTAAAGCAGCGCTTTATTTAGTGCTGCTTTACTGTCGTTTTAGCTGCGGTTTTCGGCCGCTAGCAGTGCAGTTTTAACCCCCGCTAATGGCTGAAAAAGGGGTAAAACTGCCAGCAAAGCACCTCTGCAGCAGCGCTTTGCCAGCGCTTTGCCAGCGCTTTGCCAGCGGTATTTCTGCGCTGTCCCATTGATTTCAATGGGTAGGAACGGTATAGGAGCGGTGAATACACCGTTCCTTCACCGCTCCAAAGATGCTGTTAGCAGGACTTTTTTGACTGTCCTGCTAACACTGGAGTGAAAAGGGCCGGATTTTTTCAGGAGCTATACAGGCGATATTTTTAGCGCTGTAGCGCCTGAAAAACGCCCCAGTCTGAAAGGGGCCTTACTGTCTGTTTTAAATATAGCTTTCACACTGGAGCAGTGCATTTGCAGGATGCTGAAAAATGTCCTGCAAGCCGCATCTTTGGAGCGCTGTAGGAGCTGTGTATTTACCGCTCCTAAAGCGCCCCGTTCCCATTGAAAACAATGGGGCAGCGCTCCAAACCCCCCTGCAAAGCGCCGCTGCAGTGGCGCTTTGCGGGTGGTTTTAACCCTTTTTCAGTCATTAGCGGTGGTAAAACTGCCCCGATAGCGTTCAAAAAGCGCCGCTATAACTACGGTAAAGTGCCGCTAAATATATCGCTGCTTTACCGCCAGCACGCCCAGCGCCTCAGTGTGAAAGTAGCCTAATGGAACATGCCATGGGTAAAACCATATTTCAGGGTTTACAAAATTTTATTTACTAATAAATTAAAAATGATATAAAAATGACATTAATAATAGCATTTAAATGCAGGTAGAATAATACAGTGGTGTGAAAAAGTGTTTGCCCCCTTCCTCATTTCCTGTTCCTTTGCATGTTTGTCACACTTAAGTGTTTCGGAACATCAAACCAATTTAAACAATAGTCAAGGACAACACAAGTAAACACAAAATGCAATTTGTAAATGAAGGTGTTTATTATTAAAGGTGAAAAAAAATCCAAACCATCATGGCCCTGTGTGAAAAAGTGATTGCCCCCTAAACCTAATAACTGGTTGGGCCACCCTTAGCAGCAACAACTGCAACCAAGCGTTTGCGATAACGTGCAATGAGGCTTTTACAGCGTCCTGGAGGAATTTTGGCCCACTCATCTTTGCAGAATTGTCCTAATTCAGTTACATTAGAGGGTTTTCGAGCATGAACGGCCTTTTTAAGGTCATACCACAACATCTCAATAGGATTCAGGTCAGGACTTTGGCTAGGCCACTCCAAAGTCTTCATTTTGTTTTTCTTCAGCCATTCGGTGGTGGACTTGCTGGTGTGTTTAGGATCATTGTCCTGCTGCAGAACCCAAGTTCGTTTCAGCTTGAGTACACGAACAGATGGTCGGACATTCTCCTTCAGGATCTCTTGGTAGACAGCAGAATTCATAGTTCCTTTTATCACGGCAAGTCTTCCAGGTCCTGAAGCAGCAAAACAGCCCCAGACCATCACACTACCACCACCATATTTTACTGTTGGTATAATGTTCTTTTTCTGAAATGCAGTGTTCCTTCTACGCCAGATATACTTGGACACACACCTTCCAAAGAGTTCCACTTTTGTCTCATTGGTCCACAGAATGTTGTCCCAAAAGTCTTGGGGATCATCAAGATGTGTTGTGGAGAAATTGAGACGAGCTTTGATGTTCTTTTTGCTCAGCAGTGGTTTTCTCCTTGGAACTCTGCCATGCCGGCCATTTTTGCCCAGTCTTTTCCTGATGGTGGAGGCATGAACGCTGACCTTAACTGAGGCAAGTGAGGCCTGCAGTTCCTTGGACGTTGTTGTGGGGTCTTTTGTGACCTCTTGGATGAGTCGTCGCTGCGCTCTTGGGGTAATTTTGGGCGGCCGGCCACTCCTGGGAAGGTTCACCACTGTTCCATGTCTTCGCCATTTGTGGATAATGGCTCTCACTGTGGTTCGCTGGATTCCCAAAGCTTTGGAAATGGCTTTATAACCCTTTCCAGACTGATAGATCTCAATTACTTTCTTTCTCAATTGTTCCTGAATTTCTTTGGGTCTCGACATGATGTGTAGCTTTTAAGGATCTTCTGGTGGACCTTACTGTGTCAAGCAGCTCCTATTTAAGTGATGCCTTGATTGTGAACAGGTGTGGCAATAATCAGGCCTGGGTGTGGCTAGAGAAATTGAACTCAGGTGTGGACAACCACAGTTATAGTATGTTTTAACAAGGGGGGCAATCACTTTTTCACACAGGGCCATGATGGTTTGGATTTTTTTTCACCTTTAATAATAAACACCTTCATTTACAAATTGCATTTTGTGTTTACTTGTGTTGTCCTTGACTATTGTTTAAATTGGTTTGATGTTCCGAAACACTTAAGTGTGACAAACATGCAAAGGAACAGGAAATGAGGAAGGGGGCAAACACTTTTTCACACCACTGTATATATACATATATATTTATATATATATATATATATATTTATATCTATCTATCTATCTATATATATATATATATATATATATATATATATATCATAGCATATAGCATATATATATGTGTGTGTGTGTGTGTTTATTTCAATGTGTATGTGTATATCTATCTATCTATTTATATATAGATAGATAGATAGATAGATAGATAGATAGATATAGATATATCTATATATATATAGCTATATCTATATCTATATATATATAGATATAGATATAGATATATATATATATTTTATATATATATATATATATATATATATATATATATATACACACACTTTAGATTGCTAACCTGCTAGTTTTGGGGTGTGTAATGGTGGGGAAGATGTGCTCTCACGGTATGGCTGCTCCTGAGTGAAAGAAGGAAGTCAAAAGACTTCCTGCTTTCTCCAGAATACTGAGGCAGCTTTGCGCTTCTCTCTCTGATTCTCCGCCTCTGAGATGGTGAATCAGAAAGTGAGAATTCTGTCACAGATCGCCAGTGAGGTGCTGAGATCGCACCTTCATACACTGGCCGTTTCTGTGACAGTCAGTTACAGATTCTCACTGTGCTGACAGTGCTGTGCTGAACATGTTCTCATCTGATTACCTCAGTTTCATACACTGGTAAAGACCTGAGATCAGCTGTGAGACTTGGGATCGCAGCTGATCTCAGTTTCATAAAAGGACACCTTAGTGGTATCACTGGAGAAAAAAGTTAGGGAAAAATCTCCCTAATGTAAACAAAGACTGCAAGCAAACTTGAAAGCCGTTTTGACTCACTCACCCACTATATTAAAAACTCAGAAAAAAAGTTTTGGCTAGAATTGGGATTTCAAGGTATGATGCCAGTCTCTGCCATCACCCAGAGAGTAAACTATTACAGGAGTAAAGTGAGACCTGGAGGAGAAAATGGATGGAAGGGCTGCATGACTATGGGGGGAACAGGGTCAGGGAACAGTCATCTAGGTCAGTGTGTTTGGTGGGGGTGTAGCCCTTACCTAATTGGAGGCCGAGGTTGAAGGGGCAGGGTTCAGATGAGAGGGTCTTTGCAGATAGGTAGTTCTCTCACATTCCAAGGAGTCAGGAGCAGTGGCAACTTCCCACCCACCCGCCCTGGTGTTACCTGGGGTTACCGCAGTGGATAGGTAGTGGTGGTGTTTTTTGTGTCTTAAGTTTTAATTGAGTTTAAAAAAAATATATAAAAGAATGTGTGTGTATATATATATATATATATATATATATATAAATAATCTACTAAATGGTGTATGTTGCTTATTTTGTCACAGCAGTTGGCGGGTCAAGGGGTCTTAGGGGGTCAGTAATTACATGGTTAAAAAAGTGTGGGACCCATCTAAGGTATGGCGCTTCCACTTGGTTAGCGCTGGTTCTCCCAAGAGTGAGGTCCCCTGGGGGAGGGGAATATGGAAGTATGTGTGATTTCGAAACATCTCCGAGCCGGATGGGGCATGGCTGAGGACATGGAAGATTCCAGTTAAAATTGTACCTTTAAGGACACGCAAAGACCTCCTGTTGTTGGGCATTACATTGTTGAATTCACACGTATTGGTATGTTTTAATGATATGTTATTTTATTCTTTGGTTAAAATAACTGACTGCTGTGGCCGTATAAAACCCATGTCACTCAGTGCATGTCTTTATTCTAGATTTGTAAGGACCTAGGTTGACAAATCCTTTAGTCATGTAGCAACTATAACCCTTGGATTCTGATGCACAAAGTTAACCAATATGAAGGTTGCCATTGCTGACCTATCCCTCTGAAAATGCTATTTGCCTGGCTGTCATGTAGATTCAATAACTATAGTACCTTCCTATTCACTGACCTGAAACAAGTTTGCAAATCAAGAGTTTGGACCTTCCTGGTCTGTATACTTATTGGTGACTTAGTAAATGATGATCAATATGATGACAAGGCAGCTAGCATTTTCAGAAGGAAAAGTCAGCCCCTGTATTTCTTTAAGTATATGTTTCTTTGATGCCCAGCAGTAAATATGTGTGCTTGAACTCTCCGGATTCACTTGAATTGTCAGCATTTGGTGAAAGTGTTCTATAATATCTTACCCATATACTTGTACAAACTTTTTCATGCTTTGCAGAACTTGAAAAGTTTCTATTCCTCAATTACCTGAGTTTTTTTTTTTTTCAACTTGATTGTTTCTGTTGCGTGCATGACTATTATGTCTCCTTTATTCAGGAAATCCAGTCTGATTTCCATGTATGAGAGAAGACATTATTTATTTTGCTAATTTCTCTTTCAGGCGCGCACAGACGTTTTTCATAAGACTTACACTCTCGTGCCACCTGCTGCTCACTAGCCATACATTGCAATAATAATTTTATTTTCCCTTTCCCTGTGTAGGTTTGAAATCACTTTACTAAAGTGTATAAAATAGTTCTTATCCGTTTTAAAAAAGGTCATAAACCATGTTCCTATAATTACATAATTCAACCGATTTACAACCAATTAAAGTAAATCAGTTTTCAAGTTTTTCTATTTAGTAATTTTAACCACTTCAGCCCCGGACCAATTGGCAGCCAAAGGACCAGGCCCCTTTTTGCGATTCGGCACTGCGTCGCTTTAACTGACAATTGCACGGTCGTGCGATGTGGCTCCCAAACAAAATTGGCGTCCTTTTTTTCCCACAAATAGAGCTTTCTTTTGGTGGTATTTGATCGCCCCTGCGGTTTTTATTTTTTGCGCTATAAACAAAAATAGAGCGACAATTTTGAAAAAAATGCAATATTTTTTACTTTTTGCTATAATACATATCCCCAAAAAATATATAAAAAAACATTTTTTTTCCTCAGTTTAGGCCGATACGTATTCTTCTACATATTTTTGGTAAAAAAAATCGCAATTAGCGATTATTGATTAGTTTGCGCAAAAGTTATAGCGTTTACAAAATAGGGGATAGTTTTATAGCATTTTTATTAATATTTTTTTTTTATTAGTAATGGCGGCGATCAGCGATTTTTATTGTGACTGCGACATTTTGGCGGACACATCGGACATTTTTGACACATTTTTGGGACATTTTGTCATTTATATAGAAATCACTGCTATTTAAATAGCACTGATTCCTATGTAAATGACAGTTGTAGTGAAGGGGCTAACCACTAGGGGGCGGGGAGGAGTCAGTGTGACGTGTTGTGTTTTTTTTTTACAGTAGGGGGGCGTGGCTGTACGTCTGACGTCATTGATCGGCGTTCCCGATGACAGGGAACCGCCGATCACTGACAGTCAGTGTAGGAAGCACGGGGAGAGGTTTGTTTACACAAACCTCTCCCCGTTCTTCAGCTCCATAACCCGATCGCGGGATACCATCGGCGATCGGGTCCGCTGGTCCCGCGGCCGTGGTCACGGAGCTCCCGACCGGGTCGCGTGCGAGCCGCTGTCGGCGCGCGCGCGCCCCCCGGGCAGGCAAATTAAAGGGGACGTACAGGTACGTGCTTTTGCCTGCCCGTGCCATTCTGTTGACGTATATCTACATGAGGCGGTCGGGAAGCGGTTAAAGATTATGGGGTTCATTTACTAAAGGAAAATAGACTGTGCACTTTGCAAAATGCAGTTGCACTCTGCAAGTGCAGTTGCTCCAGAATTTAGTAAATGAGGTAAAGCTTTACTTTGCAAAGAATACCCAATCATGTGCAAGAAAAATTAAAAAAAACAGCATTTTTGCTTGCACGTGATTGGATGATGGAAGTAAGCAGAGCTTCTAATCTATATATTTTATATATAATTAATATTTTATATATTTTATATTCTATTCTATTTGCCTTTAGTATCAACCCCTATGTGTTCATATTGTGGCCATTATTGCTACTTCTATACAGACCTGTATAACAGTTTGTTCACTTCGCATATGAAATCCACTTGAAGCAGGTCAACTGCAGGTCAAATGTGCCTGTCAATGTAGGCTATCTTTATTGTCCACCTCCTCACTTTTTGTATCTGGTGATCCACTATGGCTTGGGAGACCTAATGGAAGACCTAATCTAGACCTAAACATTTAAAGACAAAGGATATGTTTCTTCCCACACTGGGATTTGCACCAAAGCTCCTACAGGCACCTGGAACTGATAAGTATATCATGCATGTATGCAACTTTGTGGACCTCCATAGCAACAAATTTATTATATGAACTATATGAACCTTGCTTGTTTGACAGCCAGGATACTAATTTCTCATAGTGCTGGTCTGAACTTGTTCATTATAAGCGACTTGGTGTGCGAGGGAGGATTCTACAGTGTTCATACATACACTCTGGCCATTCCACACGGGCATGGACTTTACCCATGAAGCCAAGATGTACTTATAGCTTTTGAACTAATATCCTCCTCTGGACCACAATATCTCTGGAGTTTATACTAGGAGATAGAACCAGTACACCATAGTCTTCCTAAATATTACTACACATTCTGGATTTTCCATCAAATTATGTACTTTGGACATAAGCTTATGCATCCATCCTCTGAGTCCATATCCACTTGCCAACCTCCCCATAGCACATTTATTGCTACAGGGCGGCCATGCAGGATCACATATATGTACGTGATTCTGCACTTCCGGCTATCAGGTGCGACGGCGAAATTGTGATTTTAAACAGCGGGAGCTGATCAGCAGATCCCATGGACCCGATGTCCACCATCACCCGCTAATTGTACGGTACACAGACAGAATAGCAGTCTGCCTATGTAAACAAGGCAGATTGCAGTTCTGTCAGTACAGAGGCATGGATCCTGTGTTTCTGTAAAGCAGGAACACTGATCCATGCCTTCCACTAGTAATAGCAACTCCCCCCACAGATAGAAAACACATTTTAGGCACACATTTAACCTTTGATCACCCCTGATGTTAACCCCTTCCCTGTCAGTGCCATTAGTACAGTTACAGTGCATATTTTTAGCACTGATCACTGTATTAGTGTCATGGGTCCCCAAAAAGTGTGAAAAGTGTCAGTTAGTGTCCGATTTGACCAACACAATATTGCCGTCTCACTATAAGTCGCTGATTGCCGCCACTACTTAAATTAATAAAATAAAAATTCAATAAATATAGTCCATAGTTTATAGACACTATAACTTTTGTGCAAACCAATCAATGTACGCTTATTGGGATTTTTTACCCACACACCTTTTGCGCACGTGCAATCGCAATTTAAACTCACAGTGAGGAGTTTGTTTATCTGCTAGCAATTTTGTATTTTATAACGTTACCTGTACTTTCCGTGACTCGTTGGAGTCTTTTTTATAAGTGCTTGAGCATCAGGCTCTAATAAACCCTTTGCTGAAACCATATCACACGATTTGGAGCACTTCTTATATTTTACATGGATTTTGGTGATACACCTTTTGGAAGTTTGCTGTGAGTAGCCATTTGAGTCTGATGATAAGGAGACACCTGGACATCTATGGTGGGATCTGTGATCTGTGAACTGTGATCTGTGAACTCGCGCTGTTTGACCTCCCCTAGCAGGGGGGAGGTCAAACAGGTTTCAGGTTTCAACTATTACATTTTTTTATGTATACTTTTTTTTTATGTATACACATTTAAAAAATTCTTTCTGATTTTGGAATATATATGGACATTTAATATTTTTTATATATATTTTTTCCAAACACATGAATTTTTCTTCTACACATGAACTTTATTTATAATTGATTTATTAGATTTTTTTTCAGTAATATCTTTTCTTATCAAATATTTTTATTAATTTGGTGTTGTACATATATGTTATTATATTTGTGCATAGATTGTCACTTATTTCTGGTTTGCACTTTTGCACTTTAATTAATGTAATCTCTTCAACATTATTATTTATAGTTTAAGCGCTGCACTTTTTCTTTTCTTTATAGTTATTGTGCCCAGTATCTGAGTTATGGTGTTCAGCTGCTGGTTTTTATACTGAGTCTTACCAAGCGCGAGTTTATTCTACCCGTTTAGCAAAAATATGTAGCAGGATGCATATTGGCCTAAATTGATGAAGAAATTTGATTTTTAAAAGTTTTATTGGATGTGTTTTAGAGCAGAAAGTAAAAAATATTGTTTTTTTTTTTTTTTCAAAATTGTTGGTCTTTTTTTATTTATAGCGCAAAAAAAAAAAAATCGCAGAGGTGATCAAATACCACCAAAAGAAAGCTCTATTTGTGGGAAAAAAGGACATAAATTGTATTTGGTACAGTATTGCACGACCGTGCAATTGTCAGATAAGTTAACGCATAACCTTTGGTATTGTCACCAGTTCTAATACCCCTTTCACTTCCTATACATATGTTGTTATGTGAATATATATATGCACCATGGGTACAAATTGCATTAATATTCTTGTGAGTGTGGTAGATGAATGGTTTTAGGTGTGTGAGTAGTAGTATGTTATGGTACCATTTTTAAATATTTACACGCTTTTTTTTCTGGGGGTGGTTGGGATAAATCAGGTTTTTATTTAACCTTTACCTTTATTTACCTTTTTAATTCCCTTTATAGAGATCACATGACTGCTTTCATAGCACAAGGTCTTGGCACTACAAAAGCTGTGAGACTCTTCTGTACAATCAGGACAGGCTGGGCAGTCTGGCTGTTAGTGGTGAGCCAAACTGCCCTGGGTTTGGTTCGGTAGGTGCTCTGCAAACTTCAAGATGCCGAACTCTATAGAAACTCTATAGAAATCAATGGGAGCCGAATATGCCAAAATAAAATGGCCATTTTCTGTGATAAAAGGCAAGGAGGTGTAAAAATATAGCATGAAAGGGTATACACTACTTTGGGGGGGCATGTACCAATGCAAAAAAATGTTTTTCAAATTTTCAGCTGAAAGCAGTAATTTTTTTAGCACCGCCATTTACAAGTAAAAAAAGTTTTAAAGATTATAGGGAATCTTTAAAAGTCTTCACAGTAATGCCGCGTACACACGGTCAGATTTTCCGAAGGGAAATGTTCGCTTGTTGTCGGAAATTCCGGCCGTGTGTAGGCTCCATCCGACATTTTCCATCGGATCTCAAATTCCGGCCGTGTGCAGGCTCCATCGGACATTTTCCATCTAGATCTCAAATTTTCCGACAACAAAATCCGTTGTCGGAAATTCTGATCGTGTGCAAACAATTTCGGAATCAAGCAGAAGAGGCGCACTGGCTACTGAACTTCATTTTTCTCGGCTCGTCGTACGTGTTGTACGTCACCGCGTTCTTGAAGTTCGGAATTTCCGACAAGATTTGTGGGACCGTGTGTATGCAAGACTAGTTTGAGCCAACATCCGACAGAAAAAAAACATGGATTTTGTTGTCGGAATGTGCGATCGTGTGTATGCGGCATAAGAGTCGTGAAAATGTGGAATAGGCTCCCCTAAGAGCTGGTTCTGTCCAGCTCAGTATATTGCTTTAAAAAAGGTCTGGATTCTTTCCTGTACATAATATAAATGGGTACAAACTTTTATAGGTAAAGTTGATCCAGGAAAGATCCGATTGCCTCTCAGTGGATCAGGAATGAATTTTTCCACTGCTGGAGCAAATAGGACCATGCTTTGCTGGGGTTTTTTGCCTTCCTCTGGATCAACTGTGGGTATAGGACAGGGGCGGATCCAGAGTCTAGTCTTAGGAGGGGCACTGACCGAAAATGAGATGTTGTTTACAAAACTGAATTTAATGTATCATACAGTGTACAGTGTACAGAGGTCAGTAGTATGTAGGGCAGTGTACAGAGGTCAGTAGAATGTAGAGCAGTGTACAGAGGTCAGTAGTTTGTAGGGCAGTATATAGAGGTCAGTAGAATGTAGAGCAGTGTACACAGGTCAGTAGTATGTAGAGCAGTGTACAGAGGTCAGTAGTATATAGAGCAGTGCACAGAGGTCAGTAGAAGGTAGGGCAGTCTACAGAGGTCATTAGTAGACATGTGCGATTCGTTTCGTACGAATTCGTAATTCGTACGAATTTTTCGAAATTCGTACGAATTTACGAATCTGTAGTACGAATTTTTTTTTTTACGAATTCCGTACGGAATACGAAATTCCGTTTACGAATTTCGTCGCCGAATGATTCGAATGAATTCGAATGAATTCGAATGAATTCGAATGGATTCGAATGAATTCGAATGACAAAGTGTCATTTTTGCAGGAAAAATTCCGTTTACGAATTTCAGCTCCAAATTATTCGAATCCAACTACCAATATCAAATTTCAACTAATTTAAACGAAATTATTATAGCAGATATAACGAATGAATTCGAATGCATTCGAATGAATTCGAATGCATTCGAATGAATTCGAATGCATTCGAATGAATTCGAATGACAAAGTGTCATTTTTGCAGAAAAAAAAGCTATTTAAAAAACAGTACAGAGAGAGTTCTAAACACAGGAAACCTGCGCCCTTCTATATACTATATACTCTATAGTATGTCTATGAAGGGGGTCATGTTTCCCGTGTTTAGAACTCTCTCTGTACAATGTGTCATTTTTGCAGGAAAAAAAGACATTTAAAATCACTCGCGGCTAATTGCCGATTCCCGCAATACAGAGAACAATTCGAATGTTGTATTGTAACTAACAAATATGTAATTTCAACTAATATGAAAGAAATTATAATAGCAGATATAACGAATGCTTCGAATGATTCGAGATTCAGTATATCTAATATAGAGAACTGTTCCTGCAGTGTCATTTTTGCAGGAAAAAAAAACTATTTAAAATCACGAGTCGCAGCTATTTGCCGGCAAATGAATTGTTGGATCCGTAATACAGAGAACTGTCATTCATTGAAGTCATTGATAAAAAATGCGTAGGGGTCCCCCCAAATTCAATAACCAGGCCCTTCAGGTCTGGGATGGATATTAAGGGGGACCCCAGCCAAAAAAAAAAAAAATGGCGTAGGGTCCCCCTCAAAATCCATATCAGACCCTAGAGGTCTGGGATGGATTTTAAGGGGAACCCTAGCCAAAAAAAATGGCGTGGGGTCCCCCATAAAATCCACACCAGACCCTTTATCCGAGCACGCAACCTGGCAGGCCGCAGGAAAGGAGGGGGGACGAGAGCGGCCCCCCCTCCCGCCTGAACCGTACCAGGCCACATGCCCTCAACATTGGGAGGGTGCTTTGGGGTCCCCCCCAAAGCACCTTGTCCCCATGTTGATGAGGACAAGGGCCTCATCCCCACAACCCTGGCCGTGGTTGTGGGGGTCTGCGGGCGGGGGGCTTATCGGAATCTGGAAGCCCCCTTTAACAAGGGGACCCCCAGATCCCGGCCCCCCCCTGTGTGAAATGGTAAGGGGGTACAAAAGTACCCCTACCATTTCACCAAAAAAGGTGACAAAATGGTAAAAATGACAGGAGACGGTCTTTGACAATTCCTTTATTAAAATCTTCTTTCTTCTTTCTTCTGGTCTTCCTTTCTTCATCTTCTCCTTCCGTCATCTTCTTCCATCTTCTTCTTCCTTCGATTCGCTTCTTCTTCCTCCGGTCTTCTCGTCCTTCTCGTCCGGCGTCGTCCTTCTCGTCCGGCATCGTCGTCTCTTCTCGCAGGCCGCTCCTCGCAATGGGAGGCTCCCGCTCTGTGAGGCTCCGCTCCGGGTGACAGGTCTTTTATAACGAAGGCACCTGGTGACCCCGCCCCCTCTGACGCACGGGGACGTCATGTGGAATTCCCTATGGCTTTCCCCATGACGTCAGAGGGGGGGCGGGGTCACCAGGTGCCTTCGTTATAAAAGACCTGTCACCCGGAGTGGAGCCTCACAGAGCGGGAGCCTCCCATTGCGAGGAGCGGCCTGCGAGAAGAGACGACGATGCCGGACGAGAAGGACGACGCCGGACGAGAAGGACGAGAAGACCGGAGGAAGAAGAAGCGAATCGAAGGAAGAAGAAGATGGAAGAAGATGCCGGAAGGAGAAGATGAAGAAAGGAGAAGATGAAGAAAGAAGATTTTAATAAAGGAATTGTCAAAGACCGTCTCCTGTCATTTTTACCATTTTTTCCACTTTTTTGGTGAAATGGTAGGGGTACTTTTGTACCCCCTTACCATTTCACACAGGGGGGGGGCGGGATCTGGGGGTCCCCTTGTTAAAGGGGGCTTCCAGATTCCGATAAGCCCCCCGCCTGCAGACCCCCACAACCACCGGGCACGGTTGTGGGGATGAGGCCCTTGTCCTCATCAACATGGGGACAAGGTGCTTTGGGGGGGACCCCAAAGCACCCTCCCAATGTTGAGGGCATGTGGCCTGGTACGGTTCAGGCGGGAGGGGGGGGCGCTCTCGTCCCCCCCTCCTTTCCTGCGGCCTGCCAGGTTGCGTGCTCGGATAAAGGGTCTGGTATGGATTTTATGGGGGACCCCACGCCATTTTTTTTGGCTAGGGTTCCCCTTAAAATCCATCCCAGACCTCAAGGGTCTGGTATGGATTTTGAGGGGGACCCTACGCCATTTTTTTATTTTTTTTGGCTGGGGTCCCCCTTAATATCCATCCCAGACCTGAAGGGCCTGGTTATTGAATTTGGGGGGACCCCTACGCTTTTTTTTTATCAATGACTTCAATGAATGACTGTTCTCTGTATTACGGATCCAACAATTCATTTGCCGGCAAATAGCTGCGACTCGTGATTTTAAATAGTTTTTTTTTCCTGCAAAAATGACACTGCAGGAACAGTTCTCTATATTAGATATACTGAATCTCGAATCATTCGAAGCATTCGTTATATCCGCTATTATAATTTCTTTCATGTTAGTTGAAATTACATATTTGTTAGTTGTTGCATTCGAATTGTTCTCTGTATTATGGGAATCGGCAATTAGCCGCGAGTGATTTTAAATGTCTTTTTTTCCTGCAAAAATGACACATTGTACAGAGAGAGTTCTAAACACGGGAAACCTGCGCCCTTCTATATACTACATACTCTATAGTATGCCTATGAAGGGGGTCATGTTTCCCGTGTTTACAACTCTCTCTGTACAATGTGTCATTTTTGCAGGAAAAAAAAGACATTTAAAATCACTCGCGGCTAATTGCCGATTCCCGCAATACAGAGAACAATTCGAATGTTGTATTGTAACTAACAAATATGTAATTTCAACTAATATGAAAGAAATTATAATAGCGGATATAACGAATGCTTCGAATGATTCGAGATTCAGTATATCTAATATAGAGAACTGTTCCTGCAGTGTCATTTTTGCAGGAAAAAAAAACTATTTAAAATCACTCGCAGCTATTTGCCGGCAAATGAATTGTTGGATCCGTAATACAGAGAACAGTCATTCATTGAAGTCATTGATAAAAAAAAAAGCGTAGGGGTCCCCCCAAATTCAATAACCAGGCCCTTCAGGTCTGGGATGGATATTAAGGGGGACCCCAGCCAAAAAAAAAAATGGCGTAGGGTCCCCCTCAAAATCCATCCCAGACCCTAGAGGTCTGGGATGGATTTTAAGGGGAACCCTAGCCAAAAAAAATGGCGTGGGGTCCCCCATAAAATCCATACCAGACCCTTTATCCGAGCACGCAACCTGGCAGGCCGCAGGAAAGGAGGGGGGGACGAGAGCGGCCCCCCCTCCCGCCTGAACCGTACCAGGCCACATGCCCTCAACATTGGGAGGGTGCTTTGGGGTCCCCCCCAAAGCACCTTGTCCCCATGTTGATGAGGACAAGGGCCTCATCCCCACAACCCTGGCCGGTGGTTGTGGGGGTCTGCGGGCGGGGGGCTTATCGGAATCTGGAAGCCCCCTTTAACAAGAGGACCCCCAGATCCCGGCCCCCCCCCCTGTGTGAAATGGTAAGGGGGTACAAAAGTACCCCTACCATTTCACCAAAAAAGGTGACAAAATGGTAAAAATGACAGGAGACGGTCTTTGACAATTCCTTTATTAAAATCTTCTTTCTTCTTTCTTCTGGTCTTCCTTTCTTCATCTTCTCCTTCCGTCATCTTCTTCCATCGTCTTCTTCCTTCGATTCGCTTCTTCTTCCTCCGGTCTTTTCGTCCTTCTTGTCCGGCGTCGTCCTTCTCGTCCGGCATCGTCGTCTCTTCTCGCAGGCCGCTCCTCGCAATGGGAGGCTCCCGCTCTGTGAGGCTCCGCTCCGGGTGACAGGTCTTGTATAACGAAGGCACCTGGTGACCCCGCCCCCCCTCTGACGTCATGGGGAAAGCCATAGGGAATTCCACATGACGTCCCCGTGCGTCAGAGGGGGCGGGGTCACCAGGTACCTTCGTTATAAAAGACCTGTCACCCGGAGCGGAGCCTCACAGAGCGGGAGCCTCCCATTGCGAGGAGCGGCCTGCGAGAAGAGACGACGATGCCGGACGAGAAGGACGACGCCGGACGAGAAGGACGACACCGGACGAGAAGGACGAGAAGACCGGAGGAAGAAGAAGCGAATCGAAGGAAGAAGACGATGGAAGAAGATGACGGAAGGAGAAGATGAAGAAAGGAAGACCAGAAGAAAGAAGAAAGAAGATTTTAATAAAGGAATTGTCAAAGACCGTCTCCTGTCATTTTTACCATTTTTGCCACTTTTTTGGTGAAATGGTAGGGGTAAGTACCCCCTTACCATTTCACACAGGGGGGGGGCCGGGATCTGGGGGTCCCCTTGTTAAAGGGGGCTTCCAGATTCCGATAAGCCCCCCGCCCGCAGACCCCCACAACCACCGGCCAGGGTTGTGGGGATGAGGCCCTTGTCCTCATCAACATGGGGACAAGGTGCTTTGGGGGGGACCCCAAAGCACCCTCCCAATGTTGAGGGCATGTGGCCTGGTACGGTTCAGGCGGGAGGGGGGGCCGCTCTCGTCCCCCCCTCCTTTCCTGCGGCCTGCCAGGTTGCGTGCTCGGATAAAGGGTCTGGTATGGATTTTGAGGGGGACCCCACGCCATTTTTTTATTTTTTTTTTGGCCGGGGTTCCCCTTAAAATCCATCCCAGACCTGAAGGGTCTGGTATGGATATTTGGGGGGGACCCTACGCCATTTTTTTTTTTTTTTTTGGCTGGGGTCCCCCTTAATATCCATACCAGACCTGAAGGGCCTGGTTATTGAATTTGGGGGGACCCCTACGCTTTTTTTTTTTCTGCAAAAATGACACTTTGTCATTCGAATTCATTCGTTATATCTGCTATAATAATTTCGTTCAAATTAGTTGAAATTCGATATTGGTAGTTGGATTTACTAACGATTCGTAACTATTCATAACGATTCGTAACGATTCGTAACTATTTATAACGATTCGTAACGATTCGTAACTTGAAATTGAAATTCGATATTTGTAGTTGGATTCGAATTGTTCTCTGTGTTATGAGAACCAACAATGCATTAGCCGCGTTAACGATTCGTAACGATTCGTAACTTTACTAACGATTCGTAAAAAAAATTACGATTCGTCCGAATTTCGTATTTCGTACGAATTCGAACGGAATTTCGTACACGAATTACGAATTACGAATTTTTTTATATACGAAACGGGACGAAACGAAACGAAACAAATTTTTTGACAGTTCCCATGTCTAGTAGGATGTAGGGCAGTGTACAGAGGTCAGTAGTATGTAGGGCAGTGTACAGATTTCAGTAGTAGGTAGGGCAGTATACAGAGGTCAGAAGTATGTAGGGCAGTGTACAGAGGTCAGCAGTATATAGGGCAGTGTACAGAGGTCAGTAGTATGTAGGGCGTTGTACAGGAACAGTAGGGCAGAGAACAGGGGGTCAGCAGGGCAGAGGACAGGAGTTGGCAGGACAGAGGATAGGGGGTAAGGGGGTAAGTAATTAGGAGGACAGGGGGCAGGAGAACAATGTACATGGGTCAGTGGGATGAAGAGCAGTGTACAGAGGTCATTAGAATGTAGGACAGTGTATAGGGATCAGTAGAGCAAAGGACTAACTAGGTGTCGCCAGGGGGTCAGAACGGCATGCATGGAGAGCACACACCAGGGGAGGTTCAGGAGGGCACACACTGGGGGGGGGGGGGGGGGGGGGTCAGGAGGGCACACACCGGTAGTTCAGGAGGGCACAGTACGGGGTCAGGAGGGCACACACCAAGGAGGTCAGGATGGCATACACTGGGGAGGTCGGAAGGGCACACACCAGGGAGGTCAGGAGAGAACACACCAGGGAGGTCAGGAGAGCACACAACAGGGAGTTCAGGAGGGAACACACCAGGGAGGTCAGGAGGGCACACACTGGGGAGGTCAGGAGGGCACACACCAGGGAGGTCAGGAGGGCACACCCCAGGGAGGCCAGGAGGGCATACACTGGGGGGGAGGGGTTGGGAGGGCACACATTGGTGCGGGTCGGAAGGGCACACATTGGGGGAGTGTCAAGGACTTTCCAGGCATTTCCGGGCCTTCCGTGCGCACATAGGTGCGCGGCGGCGCGCGCGCGCGCGCGTGCACGTTAGCGCGCGCGGTGGCGCGCGCGTGCATGTGCGCATGCGCGGGAACGCAATTGGCGCCAAAACGGGCTTTAAAAGCCCAGCAGTGACACTCAGCTAGTGCTGTGTTGTCTTTAAGCTTCCTGCTTGTCAGCCACCCGAAAACCTGATCTGAGGCCTGAACTTGTGATCTCCCGTTACCGACCCGGCTCTGTTTGGACTACTCTACCTTCTCCTACCCGACCCGGCCTGCCTGACCTTGTTACATCTGTCTTTGGTTACCGACTTCAGCCTGCCTACCGACTCTGCCATTGCCTGCTCCTATCATCTGATTGATCTGCTGTTGCCAACCGGACTGGCTGACCTTGCTCTGCTGATTCCCACTTGTTTGATCCGCCTGCTGCCTGGTTCTTTTGTATCCTGCTTCAACCACCTACAGCTGCAGTCTTACATCCTGCCATCCGCATACGGACATTACTGGAGGACCTCCCTGTTGGTTGCAACACCTTCCTCTACAAACCAGGCACTCCTACCCCACTGTGCTCACGTCACCACTGTCCCCATCTACAGTGGCACGTGAACCAGCGCTGTATGAGAGGTCTCCTCCTACAAGTCAGGCTCTACGTCCAGGTACGTAACAGTACAACACAGCCATGACTGAGCCTGCAGGAGAGACCCCTCCCATGACAGATATCTGTTCACACCTGTCAGCCCTCACTCAAGCCGTAAAATCCTTACAAGACGGTTACACCAGATTGGAGGGGCAAGTCCAGAACATCATCAACCCCATACACGTGGTTCCTGGGTCCGTTTCCGCCCCTGCTCAGGCTGCTTCCCCTCCTTCTGTCGTTATGCTTCCACCTGAGCCAAGGGTCCCCATACCTGAGAAGTTTTCAGGGGACCGAACTAAATTCCGGGCCTTCCGCAGTGCTTGTCGACTTTACTTCGCCCTGCAACCCCGGACTTTCTCACTTGAAGCCACTAAAGTGGGGTTTGTGGTCTCCCTACTGTTAGGAGAACCACAGATCTGGGCACACCGACTTCTCGAAGAGGACTCTGCTTTGATTCAATCACTGACGGCCTTCTTTGAAGCTATGTCCCAGCTTTATGAAGACCCTGAACGGGTCGCCACAGCAGAGGCCACCTTAACTACACTCCAGCAGGGTCGCCGGGCGGCCGAGGATTACATTTCGGATTTTAGACGCTGGAGTGCGGACACTCAATGGAATGATGCAGCTCTACGGCATCAGTTCCGCATGGGCCTATCAGAAGGACTGAAAGATGAATTAGCCCGGGTAGGCATACATGATACTCTTGAGGCCTTAATCACCCTAACCATCCAGATTCCTTCGGGAACGTCGCACTGAACGGGCCTACCAACATAATCGCCCTACTTGGGTGACTGCTAAAGCTCCAATTCCTGCTGCCCGCTACTTACCACCACCCAACTTCCAGCCGACCCGCCCTGCACCGGACGCCTCCGAGCCGATGCAGTTGGGACTGATTCGACCCACCTTAACCCCGGGAGAGCGCACACGTCGCCATCATCTTAACCTCTGCCTGTACTGTGGAACAACAGGACACTACGTGCGCAACTGTCCGGTCAAGATGCGTAAGTGCTTTTCCTCTGTTCCTGCCAGTCTTTCAGCACTTTCTGCTAACACAACCCACATTGCTCTCCCTCTCTCATTGCAGCTCCAAGGAAGGACAATTCCAGTTAAAGCAATTATTGATTCCGGAGCATGCAGTTGCTTCATTGATTCTGCCTTCGCCAACCAACACAACATTGCCTTACGGAATAAGACCCACCGACTTTCAGTCTTCTTGGCCGATGGCTCCCGCATCAGCTCCGGACAGGTGACCCAAGAGACTTTTCCCGTACCTGCCATCACCTCCTTCCAGCATAAGGAGCTTCTGATCCTTGATGTGATCTCTTCCCCGTTGTTTCCAATCATCCTGGGCATTCCCTGGCTTCAGGCCCATAATCCCTCCATCAATTGGACTACCAGAGAAATCAGGTTCTTGTCCCCCTACTGCCAAGAACATTGTCAAAATGAGTCTACTCAATCCTCTGTCACCTTATTTTGCATGGACATTGATCAGAACCTACGCCAATCAGTACCCGAACCGTATCATGGGTTCCTCGATGTTTTCAGTAAAAAGGGAGCAGACTCTCTTCCACCCCATCGGGCATATGACTGCCCAATTGAACTTTTACCCGGGGCCGAAATTCCCTTTGGGCGCATTTTCCCCCTGTCAGAAAAAGAACAGGAAGCATTAAAAATTTACATCAACGAAAACCTGGAAAAAGGATTCATCCGCCCATCTACCTCTCCAGCTGGTGCTGGAATATTTTTTGTGACTAAGAAGGATCAGACTCTCCGCCCGTGTGTAGATTACCGGGAGTTGAATAAAATTACGGTTAAGAACCGTTACCCGTTGCCCTTAATACCCGAATTATTCCATAAATTAAGGTCTGCTACTATTTTTACGAAACTCAATCTAAGAGGGGCATATAATCTGGTCCGCATCCGGGCTGGGCATGAGTGGAAGACGGCATTCCGAACAAGGTTTGGGCATTATGAATATCTGGTCATGCCCTTTGGTCTATGTATTGCACCTGCCACTTTTCAACATCTGATTAACGATGTATTCAAGGACTTCTTAGATATTTTTGTAATTGTTTATTTGGATGATATTTTGGTTTTTTCTGAATCCCTCAGCCAACACCGGGAACACGTTTGCAGAGTCTTGGACCGTCTTCGCCTACATGGACTATACGCAAAAGCAGAAAAGTGCGAGTTCGGGCAACAAGAGATCCAGTTTTTGGGTTTGATAATATCCGCGACCGGTATCAAGATGGACCCCCAAAAAGTGTCTGCTGTTCTGGATTGGCCTGCACCCGTCGATAAAAAAGGTATTCAACGTTTCATTGGTTTCGCAAACTTTTACAGGAAATTTATCAAGGGATTCTCTGCCATCATAGCCCCTATTACACGGTTGACACAACAACATGTCAGGTTTCATTGGAGTACGGAGGCTCAAGAGGCATTTGAGAGACTTAAAAGACTTTTTACATCAGCTCCAATTCTCAGTCACCCTAACCCATCTTTACCTTTTTTATTAGAAGTTGACGCATCCGAAGTAGCGGTGGGAGCGGTCATTTCGCAAAGACAGGGTAAAGAGGATTTGATACACCCTGTGGGATTCTTCTCCCGAAAGTTATCTCAGGCTGAAAGAAATTACGATGTAGGGGATCGGGAGCTTCTTGCCATCAAGACCGCCTTGGAGGAGTGGAGGTATCTGTTAGAGGGTGCGGCGCACCCGGTATTAATATATACCGACCATAAAAATTTAGAATATCTGAGATCTGCCAAACGTTTGAGACCCCGACAAGCTCGTTGGGCCTTGTTTTTCACTTGCTTCTGTTTCCAGATCACTTATCGGCCAGGATCAAAGAACGTCAAACCAGACGCATTGTCACGCATGCATGATAACCCTAAGGACTCACCTGCTCCTGACACAATTCTACCCACAAACAGTTTTTTGCTCTTACACACAGATCTCTTATCTCTAATCAAGGAAGCCTCTACCCACTCTCCAAGACCTCCAGGAACCACCTTGACATCTCGAGATGGCTTGCTATGGAAGGGAAGTCAAATCTTTGTCCCTGAAGGTATCCGAGTTAAGGTACTAACATTGCTTCATGATCATCCCTTAGCAGGACATTTTG
Source organism: Lithobates sylvaticus (assembly GCA_028564925.1). NCBI lineage: Eukaryota > Metazoa > Chordata > Amphibia > Anura > Ranidae > Lithobates > Lithobates sylvaticus. Next base: position 100,001,248 of record CM053028.1, on the reverse strand, counting down.
GGGTACGGAAAACTCGTGAACTTGTACAGCGTACATTCTGGTGGCCCAATTTAAAGGAGTTTTGTGAAAAATACGTCAATTCCTGCCGAGCCTGGGGACT
>CM053028.1:99964895-100000649 GCA_028564925.1 Lithobates sylvaticus | reverse complement strand
CAGGTCAGGGATAAAGTTGTGGGGAAGTTTAAAGCTGGGTTAGGTTATAAAACAATAGCTTTGAACATCTCACAGAACACTGTTCAATCCATCATTCGAAAATGGAAGGAGTATGGAAGAGTATAGTAAGAGCAAACTGACCAAGACATGGCCATCCACCTAAACTGACAGGCCAGGCAAGGAGAGCTTTAATCAGAGAAGAAGCCAAGAGGCCCATGGTAACTTTGGAGGAGCTGCAGAGATCCACAGCTCAGGTGGGAGAATCTGTCCACAGAACAACTATTAGTTGTGCATGCCACAAATCTGGCCTTTATAGAAGAGAGGCAAGAAGAAAGCCGTTGTTGAAAGAAAGCCATAAGAAGTCCCCTTTGCACTTTGCGAGAAGCCATGTGGGGGACACAGCAAACATGTGGAAGAAGGTGCTCTGGTCCGATGAGACCAAAATGTAACTTTTTGGCGTAAAAGCAAAACATTATGTGTGGTGGAAAACTAACATTGCACATCATCCTGAACACACCATCCTCACCATGAAACATGGTGGTGGCAGCATCATGTTGTGTGGATGCTTTTCTTCAGCAGGGACAGGGGAGCTGGTCAGATTTGATGGGAAGATTTGATAGGGGATAGTTTTATGGCATTTTTATTGCAATTTTTTTTTCTAGTAATGGCGGCGATCAGCGATTTTTATCGGGACTGTGACATTATGGCGGACACATCGGACAATTTTGACACATTTTTGGGACCATTGGCATTAATACAGCGATCAATGCTAAAAAATTGCATTGATTACTGTAAAAATGTCACTGGCAGTGAAGGGGTTAAACATTAGGTGGTGCTGTAGCGGTTAAGTGTGTCCTAGTGAGTGATTCTAACTGTGGGGGGAGGGGCTGTGTCGGACACATCACTGATCACTGCTCCCGATCACAGGGAGCTTGATCAGTGTCAGTGTCATTAGGCAGAATGGGGAAATGCTTGTTTACATCAGCATCTCCCCGTTCTTCCTCACCGTGAGACGATCAAGGGTACCCGCAATCACGGTCACGGAGTTCCCAGCGCGCGCGCGCCTGTGAGCCGCCTCTTAAAGGGCAACATACAGGTACGTTAATCTGCCTGTACGTGCCCACAGTATATCTGCGTGAGGCAATCGGGAAGCGGTTAACTGTGCAATTGTCATTCAAAGTGTGACATCGCTGAAAGCTGAAAATTGGCCTGGGCAGGAAGGGGGTAAAAGTGTCCAGTAGGCAAGTGCGGAAACTTTTTTGAAGACTCCCTCATAGAAGAAATCAGAAGAGTGGTTGTCCCTGGGACAGAAAAACACATACAGCAATATAAAACACTCTTCTAACCATTTCCACTCTATTTTTGGCTAATGTTAGGTAGACATGTGCAATTAGTTTCGTTTTTTTTTCGTTTTTCGTTTTTTTTCGTTATTTTCGTTCGTTCGTTTTCATTCGAATCGTACGAATCCGAATAACGAATCGTAACAAATCGTTCGAATCGTACAAATCCAATTAACAAATCATTCGAATCGAACGAATCCGAAAAACAACGAAAATCCGAAAAAACAAATTAGAAACAACGAATGTACTAATGAAGAAAATCCGAAAAAAGAAAACGAACGAAAAAATTTGTACATTCGTAACTTTTTTTTTTGTTAAATTGGTAATTTTCCGAGTCCCTTACAATTGTGCTGCTAAACGTGCTTCAAATGGATTGAACAAAAAAATTCGTACATTCGTAACTTTTTTTTCGATTCGTAACTTTTTTTTCCGATTCGTAACTTTTTTTTCGATTCGTAACTTTTTTTTTTTTTTTCGATTTGTAATTTTCCGTGTCTCTATTGAACAAAAAAATTCGTACATTTGTAACTTTTTTTTCGATTCGTAACTTTTTTTTTTCGATATGTAACTTTTTTTTTATTTTTCGATTTGTAATTTTCCGTGTCTCTATTGAACAAAAAAATTTGTACATTCGTAACTTTTTTTTCGATTCGTAACTTTTTTTTTCGATTCGTAACTTTTTTTTCGATTCGTAAATTATTAAAATGTAATAATAGCATACACATTACATAAAATTATGAATTATGCTCCGATTACGAATCTACGAATGTTACGAATGTACGAATAAATACGAATGCGTCCGAAAATTAAACTAACGAAAAAACGAATCAACGAAAAAAAATAACTCTTACGAATGTACGAATCGTTACGAATACGAACACCGACGACTTACGAATGTACGAATCGTTACGAATCCGAACACCGACGACTTACGAATGTACGAATCGTTACGAGTCAACGGAAACGAAAAAAACGAAACGAAAAAAACTAATTTTTTTCGGAAACGAAAAAAACGAAACGAAAATAAACTAATTTTTTTGTTGTGCACATGTCTGATGTTAGGGTATAAAATGAATAGATGTTGTCAAAAAATACAACAACAAGCAAATTTGCTCTAGTGAAGAGGGATTGGAACACCTATCAATTTTATATTGCTGTCTGTGTCCCTGTGAGGAAGATTCACCCTCTCTATTTGTCTTGTTTACCATTATCATTGAAAGTGAAAGTGTAAGAAAATACTAATTGTTGGGTTGTCCCCAGAACAGTAATAGAGGGGAAATCTACTAATTGGGGCACAGTTCTGATGATCCCGGAGGCAACTAAAGCCCCATACACACGGTCGGACTTTTTCATCAATTTGGTCCGATCGGACAAGGTTGTTGAAAAATCAGACCGTGTGTATGCACCATCGGACAGTGTTCGTCGGTTTGTCCGTCGGACAAAGTCTTATCTCCTGCTGGAAAGATTTCCCTTCAACCCGGTCCGATCACACCAAATCCGAGCGTGTGTACGCTTGTCCGACCGGACAAAGTGCTACGCATGCTCAGATCACATTACAAGACCAAAGCTATTGGCTACTAGCCTCTACGTAGTCCCGTCGTAGGCAACAAACGTCACCACGTTCAGAATGATCGGATTTTCCGACAACTTTGTCCGATCGTGTGTACGCAAAACCAACATCAGACAAAGTATGACGGACATGGTCCGACGGACCTGGTCCACGGATTGTCCGCGCGTGTGTATGGGGCTTAAGGATTCCCTGACTTTGGAGGGATTTCCTTTTTTTGGCTATTGGACAGGAAGTGAAGGGAAATCTCCCTGATGTGATGCAGATGGTGAAAAAAAACTGACAGGGTAAACCCATCCTTTACTAACCAAAATGAAAAAAAAAAAAAAAAACCTTACAGGGGTTATAACTCCCTTACTATAGCCAACATAAGAAAAAAAGTTTTGCCTATAGTTCTACTGTAAGTTCTACTTAAATTATTAGGCTACTCGGTTAAAGTACATCTCTAGACTATGTTTTTATTCAAGTTTATGATAGAGTAGAAATGTGTTAGACCTTCTGTCTAATTGTGGATTTTTTTACTGATGCCCGTTGGGCAAAATTCTGGCGGATGATAACCACAGAATATGATGTGAGTTCCAAAGTCTGATAGAGAAAACTCCATGCCATTACCAGTATTTTTTGCATTTTAGTACCTTAGCTTGCAAGAAGACAGCTGCTGCATTCATGTCAAAAGGCCACACATGGGTAATACACTACCGCCCCTTAGCTTAGTAGACAGGATCAAAAAGCTTTCTTTTTGTCAATATTGTCAATATATATAAGGTCTATTGTTAATCTGAGGTTTTTTGAATTTATATATTGGATGAGGAGAACAAGGTAGAGCAGTAAAGCCCCAAACACACAACAGAATGTCGGGGTACAACGGCCAGTTAAAAAAATAAACTGCTGACATTTGGCCCATGTGTATGCTGGTCTGTCGAACGGGCATGCTGGAAAACCAGCAGCCAACTGACTCCCGATCAGCGCTCTCAGCCAATGGCAGAGAACACTAATCAGAGTGCTCTGGCGGGGGGCCGTCCCTCTGTCAGAACACAACAGCTCAGCGGAGGAGATCGCTGAACTAACCTTGCATGGTTAGTACAGCGGCTCCGACCGGAGCTGACAGTTTTATTTCGTCCAACCTGTGGGGTTGAATGAAAAAAAAAAAATAATAGGCTTAAGTCTCATAAATAATAAAAGTTTTCTATTCCTTAAAAAGGCTGATAGGTTCACTTTAAACAGCTTACATGTTTAACCTTTTTAAACTTTAATATTATTATTTATTCATTTTTTTTTACTAGAAAACTTATAAAATTGGAAAACAGGCCATTTTTATTTAATTCAATGACTTGCTGTATAAAAAGACTTGTCAAACTCTAAGAACAACAAAATACACTATGTTACTTTGATGGTAATGAAAATGAATATGTCTAACGAAATCAAACATCTGCTGAATATGTTTAAAAAATGATGGTACACTTTGTCACGTAAGAATATTTTAGTTGGTATGAAGAAATATTACTTGAATACGTACAAGAGGGGATATGTCTTCTATTTCTATGACAGTTGCTGTTAAAGTCTGACATATTGTTTATGTAGTACCCTTAATACCCACATAAATGTGTCCGTGGTTTCTTAGTGACAGTTGTTATGAAGCTTTGTGAGAAAACACACCAAGGAAAGTTACATACAATGCATCACTGACTGAGCACAGATAGTCTGCAATAAACATTTTATTCCATTATTCTTTGCAAAGAATACTTTTCACAGAATTCCATTCTCACAGGTCTGTGTCCTCTATTAGTATAAAAACATCAAACTTCACATTTTTCACATTCATAAGGAATCTTAGAGAGATATGCAATCCTTAAAAGTGTAAGTGCACTTTTCATAGTTTGTGAACTGCACTTATACCATAGCCCCCCAATGCACAGCCCCCCTCCCTCCCTGCCTTCTACTCACCTGTCCCCGATCCCAAGAGTTATCATCAACAAGATCACCGTACTTGTCAAAATCTTTCCGGCTGAGCCTGTGCTTTCACCCAGCACTTCGATTTATTCCTATGAAGAGCTCTAAAATATGGGTTCATACTCTGGACTGACCATAGGAATGGATGGGAGCAAATGTTCAGGTCCAGCCAGGAAGATTTTGAAGCTGTTATACAATCAGTTGTAAGCGATATCTCTCTAGAATAGGGACAAGTAAATACAAGACAGGCTGGGGTGAGAAGACTTCATACCTCACAACATTTTGAGATGGGAATGAGGGACACATACTAGCAAACGTATGTAGGCATAGGACATGCCTCCTGCCACACCCCCTTAACCATCTCGATACAGTGCATTTTCACCCCCTTCCTGACCAAGCCATTTTTCAGCTTTCAGCACTGTCGCATTTTGAATGACAATTGCGCGGTCGTGCGACATGGTTTACAAACCAAATTGGCGTCCTTTTTTTCCCACAAATAGAGCTTTCTTTTGTATGTGTATGTTGTATGTGTATGTTGTATTTAAAAATGAGTGCTGTAAATACTGAATATCAGCTTTCTTCAGGTCAGTAACATAACTCGCGGTCGCTTTCCAGCTCTGATAGATGTCTTCTGCGGGAGGGGCCGTGATCTCCCTCTGACATCAGAGGGAGATCACGTGGCTGCACATCTCCTCCGTAGAAGCCACCCATCGGAGCTGGAAAGCGACCGCGAGTCACGTGATCGGCCTGAAGACAGCTGATATTCAGTATTTACAGCGCCGGTTTTTAAATACAACTTACACATTGTGCTATGCCAGCCTCTAATAGAGAGTCTGGCAGTGACAAATTTATTATTTTATTATTAAAATAATAGTGGTGGGGTCGGACTGGAGACAGACAAAGAGGGCGCTGACAGGGAGGAAGGAGGGGGGTGAGGGGGGAAAGAGGAGAGCAGAGAGCAGGGGCAGCCGATCACAGAGCTCCCTCTGTGATCTCCCATCGCACTAGACCACAGTGGTCAGGACGGAGCTGCCCTGGTTATCGTGGTCTGTTTAGAGAGGGCATACAGGAAGTGGTAGGTTTAGGGTTTTTTTTTCACTTTAGTGGGGGGCAGATTACATAGCACAAGCGCTGTGCTGTGTAATCTGTTTTAAGGGACCAGAATCTACAGGGTTTATTTTTGGGTCAACAAACGCTTTAACGTTCATGTGCGTGAAAAGGCAGGCATCCCAATACTTTTGGTAATATAGTGTACATTTATTCTATTGCTGAACTAATTTAATTCCAGGCACATCCTTATTTTTTTATTTCATCTTTTTTTTAAATAAATGACCTCCTCTTTTATATTAATAACACTAAAGCCTTGTACATACGATAGGATTTTCCACAGACAGAACCTTGGACTTTTGTCCGAAGGGCGTTGGCCAGGAAATTGTCTTGCATATAAACAGCAAGGAATTGTCGGCCAACAAACACAAACGTAGTGACGTACTACGTGGTTTTTCAGCTCTTTAGCGCCACCCTTTGGGCTCCTTCTGCTAAGCAAGACACATGCATGAGGCTTTTATTTAATTTTTTGGTTGAATAATGATTTGATTTGGTATATTTTCTATATTTTTGGATGCATATAATGCACTTTTTGGTTAAGTTCTATTGGCAGATAGCATGTCTAATTGTATTTGTTTTCTTTTTTTAATTCACAATAAAAAAATTGTGGAGAATAATACTTGGCTATGTGTTTTACTTCAAATGACAGTTTGGGAGTAGGCAGTTACATTTTAAATTTGTAAAGTACAATGTAAAATTAACAAGGGACACCAACATAGTTGAATCTTTGATCTTAAAAACTATGGGATAATGGTGTTGTGGTAACTTGCACAAAAAATAAATAAAATAACAAGCATAATAATATTATTCTTGATATCACTAGAAAAAAAATCCTTTGAAAATTAGTTTGCAATAACTCCATCAGTATCACCAGCAAAGCAGCTTCATTATTATCCCATTAAAGAAGAAGAGAATGAAAGCGGGCACAATTAAAGGGCCCGCAACATGGGATTGTGGTTGCCTCTTTAATGGCAAGAATTAGGATAGTGTCTGGATTATATTTAAAAAAAAAAACAATAAAGTTATTATATTATATTGAAATTAAAAAAAAAAAAAAAAAAAAAGTGTGCAGGCTTGTCACAGGACAGCAGAGCGGGAAAAACGTGAGCTACAGGTGTGGAGAGGCTATATAAACCCCCTGTGTCACAAGCCCGCTCTCAGTTTACCTGAAGTGACTGGAATTGCTTCCCCTCCCTTCCCACCCTTGTCGCAGGCACCATTATGTGGTTATGTCACCCTTGAATCAAGGGGGGACTTTGTTTTATGAATTTTTCATTAATGCTCGAGTTATATAACTGAGCGAATTTAGAGTTGGTTATTAATAAAATAATATTTTGAATAGAATTTTTTTTTTTTTTTTTTTGTTTAAAACGTTTTTATTGAAATTGGAAAGGTCATAACAAGAGAAAGAAAGTGCGGTCGCAGCCGCTCAGTACAATATGAATCAACACAGTAACCAATGTGAGACAAAACTCAACAAAGTAATAACAGTAGGCACAATTAATCTATGCACCGTAAAGAGCATGTTGGTAAAGCAAGACAAGAGGGGTGTCTGAAATCGTAGCAGTGAAAGTGGTGGAGTATAATAAATCGGGATCACCATAACTTGGGGTAGCGGAGATGGTGTATGTGAATAGCTAGTTAAGCATTAAATGTACGGTAGTAGGGATGGGAAAAAGGACGAAAGGAAAGAGTATTACCTAGGTAATTATAGGGAGCATCACCAATATGTATTTGTAGGGTGTAGATACAAGGTCCACGATCCAGCCATAGGTAGGTGGAGTATAAAGAGCAGCATATAGGAAGGGTTGGGGTTACTTTGTGTCGTGGATAGGTTAGTCGAACGTGAATCACCACAGCTCCAATTGGGAAATCAGGAGAGAATATTCGAGTAATCGGGAGTCGTTCGGAAGTGTAGCCAACACGACCAAATTTGAGTGAATTTGTGGGGGGTGTCTCTGGCTTGGTGGATCAGTTCCTCCATTTCAACGATCCTATCAATACGTCGGAACCAGTCCTTCAAGGAGGGCGGATCTTTAGACTTCCATTTAGTGGGGATACACATGTTTGCCGCCATGAGCATGTGCATGGGTAGAGATCTGAGGTAAGACCCGGAAGATGGGGAGGAAAGGTGCAGTAAGAGTTGTGATGGGGAGAAATCTAAGGTGTATGTGGAAATTTGTTGTGTAAGTCTATGTACGGCTGTCCAGAAAGGTTGGAGTTTGGGGCAGGACCACCAAATGTGTAGTAAGGATCCAGTATCTACTTCACACCTCCAACAGAGTGAGGATGTTGAAGGGTAGATGCGATGTAATGCTGTAGGTGTTTTGTACCATCTGGAAATCAATTTAAAGGCATTTTCTTGGGCGCAAACGTTAAGGGAACCTTTGTGGATGATTGTGTAAATTTTCCCCCAATCTTTATCAGAAATGGTGGTAGAGAGATCATTATGCCATTTATCCCTGGTCCAGGAATCTGTGAGTTGAAGGCTCGGAAACAGTAAGTTGTAGGTGAATGAGATAAGGTGTCTTTGTGGTTCCTGCATAGTACACATGTCTTCAAGGGGAGTTATAGATCTGGACCAATCTGTGTGTTCAGCTTTGGTTGTGAGGAAATGTCTGATTTGGACATACGTCCAGAATGGGAATTTATCCGAAGGTAGTTTAGTCGGTATATCGGAGTATAAAAGCAAGTGGTTATTGGCGAAGAAGTGTTGGGCCGTAACGTTGGAGTGGGGCCAAAGTTCCGTAAGGAATGAGGAGTGCATTCCCGGCGGAAAATCAGGGTTAAGTCTGAGTGGGGTCAAAGGTCCCCGGTGAGAGGAAAGCTGATATTTGTGACATGCCAAACGAAAGTAGTGCAGCGTCGCGGAAATCAAAGGATGTGACAAATATATGGGTGGGACGTGGTTTGGCAGCATCCATGGGGTTTGGGCTACAGGAGTAGGGGCTAAAGAATTTTCTAAACGGACCCAGTCTTTGGTGGAATCGTGTATATTCCAGTCGATAGTTCTTGTTAGATGGCAAGCTAGGTAATACTTTTTGATGTCTGGTAAGCCCAGACCTCCTTTGAGTTTGGGTGTGGTGAGTTTCTCGTAGCTTAATCTGGGTTTTAGTTTGTTCCAAATGAATTCCGTACATAATTTGCGGTATTGTGCGAAAAACGTGTTCAGGAGTTTGATCGGTACCGTTTGAAATAGATATAACAATCTAGGTAAAACATTCATTTTAATTATGGCAGCTCTGCCAAACCAGGAAAAGACTCCCACCGACCATTGTTTCAGGTCTTGGGTTATGTTGCGGAGAAGGGTTAGGTAATTCGTGGAGTACAACTGTGTAAGAGAGGTAGGTAATTGGATGCCAAGGTATGTGAGCGTATTGGGGTTCCACTTAAATGGGAAATTCTGTTGGCATTGTTTAAATTGGGCTTCGGGCAAAGTTATATTCAGGGCGTTAGATTTAGCGAAGTTTATTTGGAGGTTAGAGAGTACTTTGAAGTGGTCAAGAGTTTTAAGTAAATTTGGGATAGACGTCAAGGGTTCTGAAAGGAACAGTAATATGTCATCCGCAAATGCGGCTGTTTTGAATGTGCGTCCTTGGACGTCTATGCCTTTTATATCTGAATTTGCTCTAAAACTTCGGAGGAGTGGTTCTAGCGTTAACACAAAAATTAAAGGGGACAAGGGGCAGCCTTGACGGGTGCCATTCGTTATGGAGAAGGCATTTGATAGGTGGCCGTTGACTCGAACCCTGGCCGTGGGGGCGGAGTAGAGCATTTGGATGAAGTTAAGCATTCGGGTGGGGAGGCCTATAGAGGATAACGTTGCCGACATGTAGTCCCAGGCCACCCTATCAAATGCCTTCTCCGCGTCTATGGAAAGGAGAAAGCCATTACTTTCTGTAGAGGTAAGCCAGTGTTGAATGTTGAGTGTTTTAAGAGTGTTATCCCTTGCCTCTCTGCCCGGGATAAATCCCACTTGATCGGGGTGTATGAGTTCAGGGAGTAAAGGGAGGAGGCGGTTGGCTAATATTTTGGCATACCATTTCAGGTCAACGTTTAAGAGTGATATAGGTCTATAATTTGTTACTTGTGTGGAGTCTTTTCCTGGCTTGGGGATGACCGTGATGTGGGCAGTTAATAAGTCTCGAGGGGGAGTAGTAGGGGACGCGCAGGTATCAAAAGACGACAAAAAGAAAGGGGTGAGTATATGTGCGTAGGCCTTGTAATATCCAACAGTCAGTCCATCGGGTCCAGGGCTCTTCCCAGATTTCATTAGTTGGAGTGCCCTGTCAGCCTCTTCTCTAGTTAAGGGCGAGTCGAGTGTTTGAGACGTAGAATCTGAGATTGGGGTGGGACTGTATTTACGTAAGAAGTCTGTTATAATTTGGTTTCTTTGAGACGGATTTTGAGATGTAGATGGGTCCGATAAATTGTATAATTTAGAGTAGTAATTAACGAACAGTTTGGCTATATCAGGTGTGGAGGTTATCTTGCGTCCCTGTGAGTCAGTAAGGGAATGTATTGTGTTTCTAGCCTTCTTGGCTTGAAGGGCTCTCGCTAACAATTTACCTGCCTTGTTGCCAAATTCATAGAATGTCTTCTGGGTAAGAATGTATTTTCGTCTAAGTTGTTTACCTAGAAGTTCTAACATATCTTTTCTGGCTTGGATCAGTGCGGTTAACGTGGTCTGTGCCCTAGTCTGTTTGTGTGTGTTCTCCAATAGTCTAATTTTGTTGGAGAGGGAATTGAAGTGTGAACGTGATTCTCTTTTACGTTTAGCGGCGGCTGCTAGGAATATTCCTCTTATCACACATTTGTGTGCTTCCCAGTTGATGAGTGGGGATGTATCGATCGCCTTGTTTTCCGCGAAAAAATGTGTGATACCCCGTTCGACTTCAGCAGCTATCGCTGGGTCAGTGAGAAGGGATGGGTCCAGTTTCCAAGAGAAGGGGCGAGAGTGAGTCGAGGGGGATTTAATTGTTAGAGAGATTGGGTGATGGTCGGAAATCATCATCTGGTCAATGGAGGCATGTTGGACAATAGGAAGGTCATTTTGAGTGATGAACAGGTAATCTATTCTCGAGTATTTGTTGTGAGGGGGTGAATAAAAAGTATAATCTTTAGTGTCTGGGTACAAGGTGCGCCATGTGTCATGGAGTAGGAGAGATTGGAGTTGTGATTTTATCGCTCTTAGGGCAGTGTATGGAAGTGAAGAGGTGCTGGAGGAAGAGTCAAGTAGAGGGTTTAGGGGGACATTAAAGTCTCCTCCTAAGATCAAGGTGCCTTCTTGGAAGTCCGTCAGTTTTTGGATGGTGTTGCGGAAAAAAGGAACTTGGTTATTATTTGGGGCATAGATATTAGCTAGGGTGAGCCTTTTGCCATTGTGGGAACCTTTTAAGAAGAGGAATCTGCCGGCATCGTCAAGCATAACGGATATATCCAAGAGGGGGCAATTTTTAGAGAGTAGAATAGAGACTCCCTTGGATTTGGAGTCTGTGGTGGTTGAATGATAGGCCGTTTGGTAGTAGTGATTGTGTAATTTTGGGATGGCGTCAGTACGGAAATGAGTTTCTTGAAGGAAAATGATATCTGCTTTATTTTTCTGCATGGTGTATAGTAATCGTGTTCTCTTTTCTGGGATATTTAGTCCCTTGGCATTCAGTGAAACAATTTTAAGTTGGTCAAGGTTAGATGTGGGGGATTTCGTGGTCATTTTGGTAGTGTTGAGTGAGCAGTGAGCTGGAGGAAACACACAAATAAAAAAGAAAAAGAACTGTATAGGCTGTAGGAGCTGTGGTGAATATTAGGGTCAGATACGGTAAGTATAGTGAAAAGCGCAAATACAGTGGTGGACGTGGATAATGAAAAATTGGGTTACGTATGTAGAGGGGGAGGGGTAAACCCCTGATAGGAATAGGGGAAAAACTCGGAAGGTCAGGGGAGATCCGACTACAGTTGAGAACCTGCTCACCTGTCACAGGGAGGAGGGCGACAGTCGGAGAGGAGCAGTGGCGTATGGTAGAATGGGTTTGTCACAGGAGTATAGGTCAAAGTCAGAGCCACTTTGTGGGAGGTGGTTTGGAATGAGAGAAGTGGTAAAATAGAACAACCGTCAAACCTATAGCCTGCGTGAGTGGAGTGTATAGTGTCTGCGGAGAAAAATTGGATTGATTATGAATTCAGGGTCTTAAATATGGTCGGGAAGGGGAGTAGTGGGTAGTATCAGCAGGGTATGTTAAGTAAGCGGAGAATAGATTTGTTAGTGTACAGTTAATAAGCTTAGGAGGAGATACCAGGTTGTCTGGAAACGGTGAGTGGGAAGAAGTTTTCCCAAGAGGTATACGTTTAACGATTCACAGGTATCTCTGGTCTATTGGAACGCGGTGGGCGGAAAAGTCATGTAGGACCTAAAGCGATAAAAACAAGGAAAGACAAGGTGCCTAACAATAGTAGAATATATGCGGGAGGTCACGGAACATGGGAAGACCCATGGTACGTGAACTCCATAGGAGTCTGATTTAGAGTGTCCAAAGGATAAATTTAACAACGTGAACTGAATCTATCCATGGAACCTAAAGTAGTCTGAATTTACATAGCAAAAATTAAATAAGCTTGACACTATTGGAGTATGTGAAGCATACATCCCATATAGATAATCCAGAAAGAGGCCTGGAGGAGTGTAGGCTATGATATATGCAGTTAGGTCACAATCTAGTATAGTGTCATTGGGCAACTTATGTAAAAACTATGTAAGCGCATACAGTAACGGCCACCCCTGGGTGGCAGCGAGTGAGGCAGCCACAGCCAGGGCGCAGCGCGTCACATAATGTGTCTGCTTCAACAATCAACAACAACAGTCAGAAAAGTATGCCTTATAGTCAAGAGGAAGGCAACTGAGCATGTGGGCAAGTGGGGCACGATGACAAGTATCGAGATGCAAACAGGGGCGGTCACGTTGCAATACAGGCATGGCATATGAGACACTAGAGGCATACACATAAGAAGACGATACCTGGGAATGCAAGGTATCACATTCTAAATCTCAAAAGAGGTGCCCTTCAAAACCTGTAGAGGGAAAAAAAACGTTAGTAAACCTGAGAGGCATAAGTCCAGGAGTCCCTCGAGATCATGTGCTCGCATCGTCGGTGATATCAGACTCAGCCTGTCGGTAGGAGAAGCGGGTAGTCCAAGTAGAGTCCAGAGGATTGCAATCGTGTTCAGGGAAGCAGGTGTGGTTCCATCACAGAAGTGGATGTAGTGTGGGAGACTCATGTGTGGTGGAAGGAAGCTGGAGGAATAATTCATATCTTCTCGTCTGGCGGAGAGTATACGGCAGTTCGGGAGACATCGTAAGCATGCGTATTGGCAGATGGGGAAGATCTGACACCGCAGTATTAGTAAGGCTGTAGATTGCGGGTGTTACAGGCGGGATATGTGTATCGGTGGGGTCCGTTAGTACAGCAGATTGCAAAGATAGCTAGTGGTCCCGACGAGCTCTGCGAGGCAGCGGAGCAGCCGTAGGGCTGTAAAGTAAGGGCTGTGATCCAGGAGTCATCGTTCTTGTCAGCGATGGGGAGCGGCGTCTTCTGAAGTGGGTGTTCTGCGCGTCCATCATGTCTGCTTGGCGGTGATCAGAGACAGGGAGGGAGGCGGTGAAATCCGCATACCAGTCTGGCAGTGCAACGAAGGGGATGTCTAGGGTATGGCAGAAGGCATCCAATTCTTCCGGCACTCTGAGTAATGCGGAGCGGCCGTTGTAGGAAGCAGATAGCCCGAAGGGAAACTTCCAGCGATAGGCTATTCCCTTGTTCTTTAGGACATCTAGCAATGGGCGTAGATCTCTCCTGTTGCGGAGGGTGATGGCTGACAAATCCTGGTAGATGTGGATGAAATGTCCGTCATAGTTAGCATGTCGTTTGATCCTAGCCTGTTTCAGGATGTCTTCTTTTAGCCTGTAGTCAGTCAGGCAACAGATAATATCCCTTGGGGGGTCAGAGTCTTTCCCGCGCGGCCTGAGGGCTCTGTGGATACGTTCCATATGGATGGGTGTTTGTTCAGGCTGATCCAGGAGTTGGTTGAACAAGGCTGTCACTGTGGGAATAATGCGGTCAGTCGGTACACTTTCGGGGAGTCCTCTCACCCGGAGGTTATGCCTCCTTCCCCTGTTATCTAATTCCTCGACGTGCCTCTGGAAGTCTCTGAGGTGTCTGGTATGAGAGTCCACAGTACGGTGTAGTGATGTAATGGTCGTCTGTTGAATTGCGGCCGTCTTCTCCACCTCATGGACCCTTCCCGCTATCGCTTGGATTTCATGTCTGAGGTCAGTGATGGCAGCAAAGAGGGTATCCTTTATGTCAGCTGCTACTGTGCGGAGATCCGCAAGGCTGGGTTGCTGATGTTGCATCGGCTGAGTGTCCTGCTGTGAGGGAGGAGAGGATGTCGGTAACAAGACGATCCCGTCCTGGGCCTGTGAAGGAGATGAGGGGGACGTCGCCATGTTTGTCCTGCGAGCTCGGAATAGCTCCGGTATATTCTGGGGTCCCCGGTTGTTTCGTCCACTCGGGGATCTCGATCTAGAGGTGGATGTGCCCCTGGAGGCTGTGCCCATCATTCGGTGCGAAAATCGAGTGATAAATCTCCGCAGAGGGTTGATGTTAGGCTAAGGCTCAACGGAGCTGAGGAGTTAAGCTGCCATCTTCCCTCACGGCCAATTAAATGTCATACTGGTGGTTGTGTCTTTTATTTCTTAAGTTATTTAATTATATAGAGCATGTGCAACATACAATCCCCATGTGCATCTGCATTTCGAGATTTCATAATTTGCCACGTCATGAATGTTAATTCTCCATTACGAACGCTAGTTTACAAGACCGACCGCTTCTGGCTCGTCCTTGCTTCTGAGCATGCATGTTTGTACTTTGGACTTTTGTGTGATGGACTTTTGTCTTCAGAAAATTTTAAAGCCTGCCATCCAACATTTGTCCATGGAAAATCCAACAACAATTGTCTGATGGAGCATACAAACTGTCGGATTTTCCACCAACAGCCTGTCATTACACAATTCCTGTCGAAAAATCCGATTGTGTGTACAAGGCTTTACAGTACTTCAAGGGTATCCTTTCCATGATTCAGTCCAATGATCATAGGGGTCACTTGGATGTTAAAATTTGGTCTTGCATGTGTGAAATTCATCGTTTTTTTTACCATGACCTCTTTTGCAATACATTGATTTTACCCTATTTCTGAAGGTTTAATGCATATATGCAGCAAGACAGTGGGATGGGTTTTAATGTTGTGCATTCACAAACAGTAGATGCATTCAAAAACCTTGACTGCTAAGAGTATGCCTACTGCAATCATGCGACAGCCAATCACATAATTAGGAACTCTGTTTCCACCTGACAGTATTAAGATCCATTTAGATGGTTAGCTAGAGGCAGTGGCAAGGGGGTAAAGTAGATATTAACTATAGATGTGTGACATTTAGTTTGCCAAAGCACCATCTATCATAAACATTTGTCTTGTTTTTTATTTGTCCAAAAAAGCTGTTTTACGCTTTACAAATCAGAGCTTCTGATTTCCTCCAGACTTTTTTAAAACCACTTCCTGTATACATGCACTTTCTTAGACAGGCTACACATCATTGTTTTAAGGTTTTTTTATTTTTTTTATTTGCTATTGATAAGAATTGGCCATGCAATGTTGGGCCAAGTGTTGTTTCGGCAGGACTGCTAGTGGTCTAATGTTATAGACAGTGATAGAATGCTGTCACCCCAAAACAGGCAGTGCCTGAACCTTAATAAGGACCTTAATGGCATTTTAATAAATGCTGCAGATTTAAAAAGATTAAAACCAACATTTGAAAGTACTTTAATTTGTTAAGTGATGGGGTTTAGATCTGCTTTAAAGCGGAGTTCCACCCGCACTAAAAATATTAAAAGTCAGCAGCTACAAATACTGCAGCTGCTGACTTTTAATAATCGGACACTTACCTGTTCCAGGGTCCAGCGATGCGGGGGGTCGAAGCTCCGGGAGCCCCCCGATACGCTTGTCTGCGTCGGCATTGCAACTGTGGGCACCCGGCTATGGCTTCACACCCACCAACCCACGCGAGTCGCGCTGCGCGTCTTTATTGGTCCCCGTTGTGTCCTGGGAACTGTGTGTTTCCCAAGACACAACGGGAACCCTCGGATATGGGTGGGCATTCCCGGATATGGGCGGGGCAGATACCTGTATTATACAGGTATCTGCACCCCCCTCCCCCCTGAAAGGTGCCAATTGTGGCACCGGAGGGGGGGAGGAATCCGATAAGCAGAAGTTCCAGTTTAGGGTGGAACTCCACTTTAAGCTTAGTTATATGTCATGTGTAGAGGCTATTCAATTCTTCTTCACAGCTGAGCACTGTCAATTCTTGTGAAGAAATTGCTTAAAGCGGTTCTGCACTGTGTTTTTTTTTTTGGGGGGAATATGCCAAGGATTAATAGCTAAATTGGGGGACTCACCTGTTCCATCTTCCATCTCGATTGCAGCCGGTTTTCCTCCGATAAAATTCTTTATATGCTGCTTTTCTGATGGGGGCCATCTTGCCTGTGGGCATGTGAAACCCCACAGGCACTTTAGATGGCCCAGCATGCACCGCCGTTACTGCGCCGAGCTCGCGCGTGCGCAGTAACGGCAAAGTGCAGCTCACGTTCTCCGAAATCTCGCGAGATGTCGGCACATCTGCCGACATCTCGCGAGATTTCGGAAGATGTGTCCGAAATCTCGCGAGATTTCGGAAGATGCCCGCACAGACTCCTGGGATCAATGACACCAGATCCCAGGAGACAGTGCGGTGTGACGACGATCGACGCAGAGACCCCGCCCACCCCCGCAGAGACAGAGGACAGGAAGTCATCGATTACAAGGTAAGTGAAAAAAAAAAACACATTTCATTTAGTACTCTTTGCCTGATTTGGAAGGCAAAGAGATTTACTAAATAAAATGTGTGCAGAACCGCTTTAAATGACAGGTTATTATAATCAAAAAGGTGAATGTTGAAGAGGGGAGGACTTTGGAACTTGAGTGAGCCATGATTGAGTTTCTGCTCATGTATTCTCCATCATTTGCCAGCTTGAGATAGTCTAAGCTACAAATTTACTCCTGCGCTTTTAATAAACTGATTACTTAGTATTTTTATACAGATAAAAAAATATATGTTGTGATCCTTTCATATAATATATCCTGTGATCAGCTTCCTTTTTGGAAGCAACAGTGCAAGCAACTGAATGGCCAAGCTCAGACTGCCAAGCCTTTATTGACAGAGCAAATATAAACATAAAGCAGAGGACTCATTAAAGTGGAGTTCCACCCAAAAGTGGAAAGTCTCCTGACCCCCTGACATGCCACATTTGGTATGTCATTTTTTTGGGGGGGGATAAGTACCTAGTTTTTACAGGTACCCAGCTCCCACTTTCGCTCACAGGGCCGCGGCGCCACGAGCGGAAGTCCCCCCCCTCTCCCTGCAATCTTCTGGGCATGTCACAGGTCCCAGAAGACTGCCCAGGTTTTAAGGACGTGCAGCGCGACTCACGTATGCGCAGTGCACACCCGGCTGTGAAGCCACAAGCTGTCACAGCCGGGTGCCCACACTTGCAATTCCGGCACTGCGGAGAGGAGAGGGGGAGAAGCAAGGCTTCAGGCGGCCGCATCGCTGGATCCTGGGACAGGTGAGTGTGTGTTTATTAAAAGACAGCAGCTACATTTTTTGTAGCTGCTGACTTTTAATAAATACAGAAACTGCTGGAACTCCTCTTTAAGTGTAAGTAATAAAGTAAAAAAATCTGACTCCTGCACAAACTGACACCTCTGTATATTATCAGTTCAAAGGTGACTGGAGAAAAAGAAAAGGTAGAAAAGCGTAAAATATAAATGTAGCAGGCATGTTGTAATGTAATTTCTCCTTTTGGCCACAAGATGGAGACAGAGAGATGCTGACTTGTCCTTCCAGAAAATTCAAGGACAAGTCACAAAGCAAAGCACACTGAAAAAAAGGGAGTTTAAGGAAGTAAACAGCTGACAAACTAGTGGGACCTTCCCCCCATTGTGTCTGAAGTTTCCCGCTGGCTTTGGACGGTGGGTTTCAGACTTCAGTGGGCATGGACACACACGTTGGTAGTGCCCCACTCCTCCAAAGTTGAAGCAAACCCCTCGATTCACTGGCTTCCTGACCTGGACAACCATAGGGTTTGGAGACTGCTCGGACTACTAGACTTTCTCAACAGGTGAGACAGTGGTTCCGGCTGTCAGTAGAGTCATCATCTCCATCAATTGTGACACCTGGGTTTTCAAAAGCTCTATCACTGTGATGCCATCCGTCGCACTAGCTACTCTAACCCCAGCAACAGGCTCTGATTTCTGGGTCTTCTTTTGCTTTCCAGCATGGCCTCCTCTTCTCGTACAACCCAGATCAAGTCAGGATATTTTAAGACTCCTCCGTCTCCTCGTGTTTTCAGCTGTACTAACCCCTGCAAAGATTGGAGGAAGTGGAGATATGGGGTATTGGAACCCAAAATTTCCCATATGATAGATACTTACCAGTCAAGTTGACTTTTGATCCCTTTGTGACCAGACAAACAGAAACGTTTGATACCCTAGCCGTTGTATGCCCTCGCCCATCAGGAGCCAACAAGAGTTCTCTGATAATAGGAACGGACACTGACCTTGTTAGAAGGCTGCTCACTCCTCAGGTATTGGAGTCTGACAGTCCAACCAAGGGCATACACCCTATGCTTAGACAAGTGTATCAGCACCTAGTCAAAGAACAGAGAGCCCCAGCTGAATATTTGTGGAAGAGAATGCTGTTAGGACAAGTAAATCCAGTCATCCCAGTCTCACCATCTGATTTGCGGAAGGAAGAAAAGGACAGAATCTCCATAGAGCAGTTTTACCCACAAAACATCACACTATCACCTGAGTGGAAAGAAAAGGTCAAAGCCCAGCTCCTGAGTAAGGATGAGCCGAACAACCGCCATTTCGGTTTGCACCAGAATATGCGAACAGGCAAAAAACTCGGACGAGCACACAAGCACTATTAAAGTCTATGGGACACGAACATGGAAAATCAAAAGTGTTCATTTTAAAGGCTTATGTGCAAGTTATTGCCATAAAAAGTGTTTAGGGACCCGGGTCCTGCCCCATGGGACATGTTTCAATGCAAATTTTTTAATGCTTAAAGTGAAACAATAAAAATTAAATATTCCTTTAAATATCATGCCTGGGGGGTGTCTATAGTATGCCTGTAAAGTGGCACATCTTTCCCGTGTTTAGAACAGTACCGCAGCAAAACACATTTTTTTTTCTTTTTCGGTCCGTTGGGCAGGGTGAATTTACATCCCTGGACATTTTTTTTTTTTTTAATAAAGGACTTGTCCCAAGCTGTATCTTGTCTTTTTTATCATTTTTGACACTTTTTTTATGAAATGGTAGGTACCCCGTTACCAATTCACATAGGGGGGCGGCGTCTGAGGGTCCCCTTGTTAAAGCCCGATAAGCCCCCCGCCCGCATTTCCCCACAACCACTGGACAAGGGTTGTGGGGATGAGGCCCTTGTCCCCATCAACATGGGGACAAGGTGCTTTGGGGTCCGACCCCAAAGCACCCTCCCCATGTTGAGGGCATGTGGCCTGCCAGGTTGTGTGCTCAGATAAGGGTCTGGTATGGATTTTGGGGGGACCCCTATGCCATTTTCCTTTTAAATTTTGGCGCAGGGTTCCCCTTAAAATCTATACCAGACCTGAAGGGCCTGGTATGGATTTTGGGGGGACATCCTACGCAATTTTCTTTTAAACTTTTTGGTTCGGGGTTTCCCTTAATATTCATAGCAGACCCAAAGGGCCTGGTAATGGACTGGGGGGGAAACCCATGCCGTTATTTTCAATTCATTTTATCTATATTGCCGAGACCCGACAATTCATTACAGCCGCGATCAGTTTTAAATGACAATTTGTCCTTTAGAAATTTCATTTTGCTGCGGTACTGTTCTAAACCCAGGAGAAATGTGCCACTTTACAGGCATACTATAGACACCCCCAGGCATGATATTTACTTCCAGTCTACCGAAGGGACCCCCCAGATGATCCCAAAGATAAGTGGCAGCTATTCTTGCCGAGAGAGCATGCTGACTGCCTTGCATGACAATCACAGTCACTTAGGGCCTGAGAGGACATTCAAACTGGTGCGAGACCGGTTCTATTGGCCCTGTATGCGGGTTGAAGTTGAGGGATATTGTCACTCCTGCATATGATGTATACAGAGGAAGGCTTTGCCCTACAGAGCTGCCCCAATGGGTCATCTTCAAAGTCAAGGACCGCTGGAATTAGTGCGTATTGACTTTCTGTGTCTGGAGCCTAACTCGAGTGGACAGGGAAATATTCTGCTGGTGACCGATAACTTCACCCGGAATGCCCAGGCATTCCCAACTAAAGACCAACAAGCACCTACGGTGGCCAAAATTCTGGTATAGAAGTTCTTCGTCCACTACGGCCAACCTCAGCGTATTCACTCTGACCAGGGGAGAGACTTTGAGAGTAGACTCATTAAACGACTGTTAGACCTGTTAGGTGTTCAGAAGTCAAGAACCACTCCCTACCACCCTAAGCCAGAACGCTTTAATTGCACCCTCCTAGATATGCTTGGGACTCTCACAGCTGAAAAGAAACAACATTGGAATAGGCACATAGCAGTTATTGTACATGCCTATAATAGCACTGAAAACAATGCCATCGGTTATTCACCATATAGGCTAATGTTCGGAAGAGAAGCTCGACTGCCAGTTGACTTAGCATTCAGCACATCCCTGGACCATACTTCGATGATGTCCCACAGAGGATACGTGGACCGTTTGAGAAAGAGTCTAAAAGCAGCATATGAGAAATCTCAGGCTGCCTCAGATGCCCAAGGGCAGAGAAACAAAAGATATTTTGACTTGAAGGTGAGGGTACATGATCTGCAGCCTGGTGACTGTTACTGAGGAACTTAGGTGTCTCTGGGAATAACAAGCTGGCTTATCGCTGGAAGTCACAGCCTTGTATTATCTGTAAGCAGCTGCCAGGACTACCAGTATGCCACATCCGCCCAGAAGAAAGTATGGGCCCACTAAAAACCTGGCATCGTAATCACCTACTGCCGCTATCAGACGCAGTTCATGTGCCACAACAACCAGATCCACAGGCTACTCAAACTACTCAGAGATCATGTCCAATAACCAGGTCACAGTTTGTGCCACTGAACACAGATGAAGAGGACAGTGAGGATAAAGAACTGGGCATAGACTGGCTGTGGCAGTCTATGCTATCAGAAACTGACACTCTTCTTCCTTCTAGAGAAATGGATACTGGAACCCTCAGGCCTGAGGCACCAGAGTTCATTCCACATCATTGACAGGCCAGGAGGATCTTCTGATTTCCATAACTTATGATACTCTAGGCTATGTTCTGAGGAAGCTATCTATACCTCTCAAAGAACTCACATCACGCTGACCCTTTAGTGGAGGGCAACTCCAACTCACCCCCTGGTACATCTGGGTGGGCCATCCCAATATCGGTGGCTTGTGGGCAAGACAATCTCACCTCTTATGAAAAATGGTGGGAGGTTCCCTTGCCAGGTTCATACGTGCATGCCAATTGCTTGTTTTCTTACATGTACTAACCTGTTTTTGCTTCCCTTTGTATTTTGAAAGCATGTAACAGGTTGTGGACATTATATGTTAATAGACTCTGTCCTTCCTTTGGGGACCAAAGGTTCTTTGGTGGGGGGAGTATGTAGCAGGCATGTTGTAATACAATTTTCCCTTTTGGCCACAAGATGGAGACATAGAGATGCTGACTTGTCCTTCTAGAGCACTCATAGACACAGAGCACACTGATAAAAGGGGAGTTTCAGGAAGTATTGAGGTGATGGAAAGAGAGAGAGAGACAGGTTTTTCACACAGCACTACAGAGAGAGGGCTGACAGGAGACTGAAGAGAGGTGACAGAACTGTGTGGTGAAACTCCATCTGAAAGAAAAAGAAAGAGTCACACTGTCTAGCTGCATCTGCTAGCCACGCTTTTCCTGAGACTACTGTGAGAATGTTGACAGGAGGCTGAGGGGGCCAGGAACCATGACAACTACACGTTCACCACCATTCAGCCCAGGCACCCTGCTCAGCAACCCAGTGCTACTCAGCAGAGACAATCCACACTGTCCGGTCACCTTGCCAGGAGGTGATCCAGTGCCATACAACATTGCTAGGAACCTAAACCAGCATTTGGAATTTCCAGGAGGATTGGTGAGCGGGTGAAAACCCAAAACGTCCTTCTTAACACAGTACAGACACTGCATGCAGACACCTATTCCCCTTTCTAGTGTCAGAGGATGCTTGTTTGGAGCTACCACTTTTAGCCATTCTGTTCTTACCAACCATTACCTAACGGGATTTCCTAGAGGATTACTGTCTCACTTTGCTTGATTAAACCTACTTTCTTTTCAAAGGACCCCAACGTTTGCTAGCAGATGATACTAGTACTTTTCAACCCAGGACCCCCCTTACAGAATTGTGCTCACTGTACCTGTTAACCCATTTCTTCTTTTTGTGTTGTTACTTTCAATGGTGCTTGAGGCCCAGAAGGAGCTGAGAAGTTGACAAATCTTCTCTTCCCCCTCTCAGCGTCTGTGTTATGGGCATTTATGGGCATTTTACTGCCCTTTTCTAAATTTACAGTTGCAAGTATTGAAGGTTGTCTTTTCTAATGTATTAATTCTTTGCAGAAAGTTTTAACATTGTTTTAGGCTTCCATAGTCTTTAAACCGTGATAATATATTCAATTTGTTTATCACTACCAGGTGTGTGTCTGTTTTTTGGTGATAATCCACAGCCAGGATAACAGTATTTTCCACGTGTGTCCTTAAATGTGTTTGCAGTAATTTTATTTAACCAGGTGTGCCAGAGGGGCTGAGGTCATTCTTGGAGTTGAGGTAGAGATCAAAGAATCCAATTTCACCCAGCGGCTCCTTCGGGGGTGGAGCTACATAAAGGAAACTAAGGGAGTTATGTTAAATCAGTAAAATAGTTTTCAGATAGTAATCAAACTAATTAGGGGTGAGCTTCCACTTGTACAGGTATTCATCCAAACACTGAACTTTTAGCCCATTTGGGGGAAGCTGAAAGTCAGATATAGTGTTGTTTTTTCTACTGTTACTATGTACTTTATACAATAGCTTCCTTATACCCCTGTTGAGCTGTCCTTAGCATGAAGTAGCCAATGGGTGCAAATGGGCTGGTTTGTATTTTGTTTTGGTGGGCCGGCTTGCATTATTCATTATGATTGATGTGGATCTATATTGCTGGATGATATGATTGATGATGGATCTACAATAAAGGATTTTTTTATAATAATCAACTTGCCAAAAAGTGTCTTTCTTTGCTATATTCTTTTTTCATTGTGTGAATGAATAGAGGTCATATATACCTGCTACTTTTTCACATAGGGGGGGGTATCTGGGGGCCCCCTTTTTCCAGATTCTGAAAATCCCCCACCTGCAGACCCCCACAACCACTGGGCCATATGTTCTGTTGTCATCAACATGTATACAAGGTACTTTGCCAAGGGGTCCCCCTGGCAAGGTGCCCTACCCATGTTGAGGTCATGTGGTCTGGTATGGTTCAGGAATGGGGAATGCATGCTTCTCCTTCTCCCTTTCATGGCCAGCCAGGCTGCATGCTTGGGTAAAGGTTTGGTATGGATTTTGGGAGGACCCTATGATTTTCTCTTGTATTTTGCAAGGGGTTCCCACTTAATATCTGTACCAGACTTGAAGGGCCTGGTTTGGAATTAAGGGGGAGACCCCATACAATTTTTGTCTGAACTTTTCTTAAGTTTGTGAACTTACCCCAAATCCAAAACCCTGGATTTTACTAGTAGTAATAACCTGGGCACTATTAGGAATTTACATCATCATGTCCAGATTTTGAGAACAACATGCTGTCCATAAAATCAGAGATATTTGCAGCTCTAGAACTTCCTAAAGTAACAGCCAAATTCAGCTTTGTTACTGTATACTAAAACAGGAGCATTGTAACATTTTCATACTGGATATTGGTGTGTCATATGTTTCATTGAGTGTTACATGCTTGAAGAATATTTACATGCTAGTCAGGATCTGTGTCTTGTAAAGTTAGGAAGCCATATCATTTACAAGCTAGGAGAATTAAAACAACTTTGGGCTTGCATCGTTTCTTATATAAGTCTGGCTACCAAATAGCATGCAATGCTTGTTAACTCTGCCAATGGCTACATTTATTCCATGGATTGATTTGCTGTCAACCTTGACTAACAAGTGTGTATGATAGCTTATTCCTTGTTGTATCTGTGTTTTTCCAATTCTGATTATGAGGTTGGAGAAATACAGTCACACAGGGATGTATTTACTAAAGCTAGAGAGTGCAACATCAGGCTCACTTCTGCATAGAGACCAATCAGCTTCTAACTTCAGCTTGTTCACTTAAATTTTGGCAATAAACCCTGGAAGCTGATTGGTTTCTATGCAGAAGTGAGCCTGATTTTGCACTCTCCAGCATTAGTAAATAAACCCCACAGTGAGAATTACACAGTGCATATAAGAACTCCAAGTGTCGTAATAAAGCTGAAATCCATATATATATATATATATATATATATATATTCATGCAGCTTTGTATTTATCAATATGAAATCACATGACACGGGAGGCGTGTCCGGACGTTGATAGAGGAAGAAGTGTGGAAGCTGTGCTCCGCACAAATAATTGCCATCCAACGCCATCAACGGCTTAATATTCCCCAAACAAGCTGCATACACCCCGGGGAACCTACAGGACATCTTACCCTACCCTGAGGACACGCTATTTGGGAGTTTACAACAGCCCGAGACCGCACTCTGCCACACAGCGGGCTCTACACAGGAGGCGTCCGGCGCCAGATCCGGTTTCTCTCTACCATGTTTGACTCATTAGATAAATTTGCTCAACCCTTCATGGTCGTTGGGGGAGATTTCAATATGACCATGTCTCCCGGTAAAGATCGACATGTGCTATTCCCTTCCGCGACCACAACGAAACCTGATAATCTCTCCAAAGCCTTTCGAAAGCTAATCAGAGCTAGAAATCTGTTAGATGTTTGGGGGATTAAACACCCCACGGACAAGCAGTACACATTTTACTCACATCCTCATAAGCTATACTCTAAATTAGACCACTTCTTTGTCTCTTCACCCCTTCTGACCTCTACGGTCGCCTCTGAAATTAGCCCCATAACCTGGTCAGACCACTCCTTCGTCTCCCTTGACATCGCCCTAGCCTCAGCATCCCCTAAAACCTGTCACTGGCGACTCAATGAGACTTTACTTCGTAACCCAGAAACAAACACCCATCTCTCTAACACTTTAACAGAATATTTCCAACTCAATGTAGGAACGGTCTCGGGGCCCTCCACCCTGTGGGAGGCACATAAGGCAGTTCTGCGGGGACAATGAATCTCTATAAGCTCACGCCTAAAAAAAGACGCAGCACATCAGCAGACTTCTACGTTATCTAAACTCCGCAGGGCAGAGGAAACCTTGTTGTCCTCCCCCACGGTGGCCAGGCTCCGAGAGGTAGTCTTGCTAACTTAAATCACTAAAAATAAACAAGATTGATAAAGCTCTTCTATGGTCCAAACAAAAATTCTACGAATACTCAAACAAACCCCACAGACTACTAGTGAACAGGTTAAAACCCTGTCCCTTCCACTCTACCCCAGACTTCCTTAGACAACCAGACGGGTCCCCCACTTACTGCCCCCTCACCATGTCCAAAGTCTTTGGAGATTTCTACCACCAACTGTACAACTGTCTGCAAACTGACCCCAATTACAATTTTACACAAGAGAGATTAAATTCCTTTTTCGAATCTCTACATATACCTAAACTCTCCCCCGAACACCTTATATCCCTTAATTCAGCTGTCACCCCTGAAGAACTAGCTGACGTAGTGAAACACCTTCCCACCCAAAAATCTCCTGGTCCTGATGGCCTGCCATACTCCTACTACAAAGCCTTTTTACCAATTTTAAGCCCACACTTAATATCACTATATGCCTCTTTATTTAAAGGGACCATTCCACATCCCCAATTCCTCCACGCACACATCTCTGTCATTCCCAAACCTGGCAAAGATCCCTCCATCCCCGACAACTACAGACCAATAGCCTTGCTTAATTCGGACTATAAAATATTCACCAAAATTTTAGCTAACCGACTATCCCTCTTAATCCCCAAACTCATACATTCCAGAGGCACGTCGAAGAATTGGATAACAGGGGAAGGAGGCACAACCTCCGGGTGAGAGGACTCCCCGAAAGTGTACCAACTGACCGCATAATCCCCACAGTGACAGCCCTGTTCAACCAACTCCTGGAGCAACCTGATCAGTCACCCATCCATATGGAACGTATCCACAGAGCTCTCAGGCCGCGCGGGAAAGATTCTGACCCCCCAAGGGATATCGTCTGTTGCCTGACTGATTACAGGCTGAAAGAAGACATCCTAAGACAAGCTAGGATCAAACGTCATGCTAATTTTGATGGACATCTCATCCACATCTATCAAGATCTATCTGCCATCACCCTCCGCAACAGGAGGGATCTACGCCCATTGCTGGAAGTCTTGAAAAACAAGGGAATAGCATATCGCTGGAAGTTTCCCTTCGGGCTATCTGCCTCCTACCAGGGCCGCTCAGCATTACTAAGAGTGCCGGAGGAATTGGAGGCCTTCTGTCATACCCTAGACATCCCCTTCGTTGCACTCCCAGACTGGTATGCGGATTTCACCGCCTCCCTCCCTGTCTCTGATCACTGCCAAGCGGACATGATGGACGCGCAGAACACCCACTTCAGAAGACGCCGCTCCCCATCGCTGACGAGAACGACGACTCCTGGACCACAGCCTTTACTTTACAGCCCTACGGCTGCTCCGCTGCCTCGCAGAGCTCGTCGGGACCACTAGCCATCTATGCAATCCGTTGTACTAACGGACCCCACCGATACACATATCCCGCTTGTGACACCCGCAATCTACAGCCTTACTACTACTGCGGTGTCAGGACTTCCCCCATCTGCCAATACACATGCTTACGATGTCTCCCGAACTGCCGTATACTCTCCGCCAGATGAGAGGATATGAATTACTCCTCCAGCTTCCTTCCACCACACATGAGTCTCCCACACTACATCCACTTCTGTGATGGAACCACACCTGCTTCGCTGAGCACGACTGACATCCTCTGGACTCTACTTGGACTACCCACTTCTACTACCGACATGCTGAGTCTGATATCGCCGACGATGCGAGCACATGATCTCGAGGGACTCCTGTACTTATGCCTCTCAGGTTTACTAACGTTTTTTTTTCCCTCTACAGGTTTTGAAGGGCACCTCTTTTGGGATTTAGAATGTGATACCTTGCATTCCCAGTTTATCGTCTTCTTATGTGTATGCCTCTAGTGTCTCATATGCCGTGCCTGTATTGCAACGTGACCGCCCCTGTTTGCATCTCGATACTTGTCATCGTGCCTCACTTGCTCACATGCTCAGTTGCCTTCCTCTTGACTATAAGGCATACTTTTCTGATTGTTGTTGCTGATTGTTGAAGCAGACACATTATGTGACGCGCTGCGCCCTGGCTGTGGCTGCCTCACTCGCTGCCACCCAGGGGTGGCCGTTACTGTATGCGCATACATAGTTCTTACATAAGTTGCCCAATGACACTATACTAGATTGTGACCTAACTGCATGTATCATAGCCTACACCCCTCCAGGCCTCTTTCTGGATTATCTATATGGGATGTCTGCTTCACATACTCCAATAGTGTCAAGCTTATTTAATTTCTGCTATGTAAATTCAGACTACTTTAGGTTCCACGGATAGATTCAGTTAATCACATTGTTAAATTTATCCTTTGGACACTCTAAATCAGACTCCTATGGAGTTCACGTACCATGGGTCTTCCCATGTTCCGTGACCTCCCGCATGTATTCTACTAATTGTTAGGCACCTTGTCTTTCCTTGTTTTTATCGCTTCAGGTCCTACATGACTTTTCCGCCCACCGTGTTCCAATAGACCAGAGATACCTGTGAATCGTTAAACGTACACCTCTTGGGAAAACTCCTCCCCACTCACTGTTTCCAGACAACCTGGTATCTCCTCATAAGCTTATTAACTGTACACTAACGAATCTATTCTCTGCTTAATTAACATACCCTGCTGAAACTACCCACTACTCCCCTTCCCGACCATATTTAAGATCCTGAATTCATAATCAATCCAATTTTTCTCCGCAGACACTATACACTCCACTCACGCAGGCTATAGGTTTGACGATTGTTCTATTTTACCACTTCTCTCATCCCAAGCCACCTCCCACAAAGTGGCTCTGACTTTGACCTATACTCCTGTGACGAACCCATTCTACCATACGCCACTGCTCCTTTCCGACTATCGCCCTCCTCCCTGTGACAGGTGAGCAGGTTCTCAACTGTGGTCGGATCTCCCCTGACCTTCCGAGTTTTTCCCCTGTTTCTATCAGGGGTTTCCCCCTCCCCCTTTACATACATACCCCGATTTTTCATCATTCACGTCCACCATTGTATTTTCACCTTTCACTCTACTTACCGTATCTGACCCTAATACTCACCACAGCTCCTACAAACTATACAGATTTTTTTTTTTTTTTTTTTTTTTCTTCTTTGTGTGTTTCCTCCAGCTCACTGCTCACTCAACACTACCGAAATGACCGTGCAATCACCCACAACTAACCTAGACCGACTTAAAATTATCTCACTAAATGCCAAGGGACTAAATATCCCAGAAAAGAGAACACGATTACTATACACCATGCAGAAAAATCAAGCAGATATTATTTTCCTTCAAGAGACTCATTTCCGTACTGACGCCATTCCAAAATTACATAATCACTACTACCAAACGGCCTATCATTCAACTACCACAGACTCCAAGTCCAAGGGAGTCTCTATTTTACTCTCTAAATATTGCCCCCTACTTGTTACCTCCGTAATGCTTGACGAGGCGGGCAGGTTCCTTTTCCTAAAAGGATCCCACAATGGCAAAATGCTCACCCTAGCTAATATCTATGCCCCAAACAATAGCCAGGTTTCTTTCTTCCGCAACACAATCCAAAAACTGATGGACTTCCAGGAAGGTACCTTAATATTAGGGGGGGACTTTAATGTCCCCCTAAACCCTCTACTTGACTCTTCCACCAACACCTCTTTACTTCCTTACACTGCCCTGAAAGCGATAAAATCGCAACTCCAATCCCTCCTACTCCATGACACGTGGCGCACCTTGTTCCCAGACACTAAGGATTATACCTTTTATTCACCCCCTCACAATAAGTATTCGAGAATCGACTATCTCTTCATCACCCAAAATGACCTTCCTCTCATCCAACATGCATCCATTGACCCAATGATTATTTCCGACCATCACCCAATCTCTTTAACAATAAGATCCCTCTCGGCTCATTCTCGCCCCTCCTCCTGGAAACTAAACCCATCCCTTCTCACTGACCCTGCGATAGCTGCAGAAGTTGAACGGGGTATCGCACATTTTTTTGCGGAAAACAAGGCGACCGATACGTCCCCACTCATCAACTGGGAAGCACACAAATGTGTAATAAGGGGGATATTTCTTGCAGCCGCCGCCAAACGAAAAAGAGAATCCCGTATGCAATTTAATGCCCTATCCAACAAAATTAGCCTACTGGAGAAAACACACAAACAGACTAGAGCACAGGCCACGTTATCTACCCTGATCCAAGCTAGAAAAGAAATGTTAGAACTTCTAGGTAAGCAACTTCGCAAAAAATACATCCTTACTCAAAAGACATTTTATGAATTTGGCAACAAGGCAGGTAAATTGTTAGCGAGAGCCCTTCAATCCAAAAAGGCCAGAAACACAATACATTCCCTTACTGACTCTCAGGGACGCAAGATAACTTCCACACCTGATATAGCCAAACTGTTCGTTAATTACTACTCCAAATTATACAATCTATCTGACCCTTCCACATTCCATACTCCGTCTCACAGGAATCGACTTATAACAGACTTCTTACGTCAATACAGTCCCACCCCGATCTCAGAATCTTCGTTCCAAGCACTCGATTCGCCCCTAACTAGGGAAGAGGCTGACAGGGCGCTCCAACTAATGAAAACTGAAAAAAGCCCTGGTCCCGATGGATTAACTGTTGGGTATTACAAGGCCTACGCACATATACTAACCCCTTTCTTTCTGTCGTCTTTTAATACCTGCGCATCCCCTACTACTCCCCCTCGAGACTTATTAACTGCTCACATCACGGTCATCCCCAAACCAGGAAAAGACTCCACACACGTAACAAATTATAGACCTATATCACTCTTAAACATCGATCTGAAATGGTATGCCAAAATACTAGCCAACCGACTCCTCCCTTTACTTCCCGACCAAGTGGGATTTATCCCAGGCAGAGAGGCAAGAGATAATACTCTTAAAACAATCAACATTCAACATTGGCTTACCTCGACAAATTCTACCGGCTTTCTCCTTTACCTAGATGCAGAGAAGGCATTTGATAGAGTGGCCTGGGACTACATGTCGGTGACGTTAACCTCTATATGCCTTCCCACCCGAATGCTTAACTTTTATCCAGATGCTTTACTCCGCCCCCACGGCCAAAGTCCAAGTCAACGGCCACCTATCAAATGCCTTCTCTAACGAATGGCACCCGTCAAGGCTGCCCCTTGTCCCCTTTAATCTTTATACTCACGCTAGAACCGCTTCTACGAAGTATCAGAGCGAACTCAGATATTAAGGGCATAGACGTCCGAGGACGCACATTTAAAACGGCCGCATTTGCGGATGGCATACTATTATTCCTTTCAGAACCCTTGACGTCTATCCCAAATTTGCTTAAAACTCTTGATCACTTCAAGATACTCTCTAACCTCCAAATAAACTTTGCAAAGTCCAACGCCCTAAATATAACTTTGCCCGAAGCTCAATTTAAACAATCTCAACAGAACTTCCCATTTAAGTGGAACTCAAATACACTCGCATACCTTGGCATCCAATTGCCTTCTACTCTTACTCAGTTGTACTCCGCAAATTACCTAACCCTTCTCCGCACCATAACACAAGACCTGAAACAATGGTCTGTGGGAGTCTTTTTCCTGGTTTGGCAGAGCTGCCATAATCAAAATGAATATTTTACCTAGACTATTATATCTATTTCAAACCGTACCGATTAAACTCCCGAACGCGTTTTTCACACAATACCGCAAATTGTGTACGGAATTCATTTGGAATAAATTGAAACCCAGATTGAGCTACGAGAAACTTATCACACCCAAACTCGGAGGGGGTCTAGGCTTACCGGATATCAAAAAATATTACCTAGCTTGCCACCTAACAAGAACTATTGACTGAAATATACACGCCTCCACCAAAGACTGTTATGTATGTTTAGAAAATTCTTTAGCCCCTACTCCTGTGGCCCAAACCTCATGGTTACTTCCAAACAACGTCCCGCCCATATATATGACACATCCTTTGATATCCGCAACTCTGCAATGCTTTCGTCTAGCATGCCACAAATATCAGCTTTCCTCTTACCTGGGACCTATGACCCCACCCTGACTTTCCGCCGGGAATGCACTCCTCATTCCTTACGGAATTTTGGCCACACTCCAACATTACAGCCCAACACTTTTTCGCCAATAACCACTTACTTTTATACTCCGACCTACCGACAAAACTACCTTCAGTCAAATTCCCATTCTGGACATATGTCCAAATCAGAAATTTTCTCACAGCCAACGCTAAACACGCAAATTGGTCAAGATCTCTAACTCCTCTTGAAGACATGTGTACTATGCAGGAACCACAAAGACACCTTATCTCATTCACTTACAACTTGCTGTTTCCAAGCCACCAACTCACGGATTCCTGGACCAGAGATAAATGGCATAATGATCTCTCCACCACCATTTCTGATAAAGATTGGGGAAAAATTTACACAATTATCCACAAAGGATCCCTAAATGTTTGCGCCCAAGAAAACGCCTTTAAACTGATCTCCAGATGGTACAAAACTCCCACAACATTACATCGCATCTACCCCTCAACCTCCTCACTCTGTTGGAGATGTGAAAGGGATACAGGATCCCTGCTACACATCTGGTGGTCCTGCCCCAAACTCCAGCCTTTCTGGACGGAAGTACATAAACTTACACAACAAATTTCCACACACACCCTGGCTTACTCACCATCACAACTTTTGCTACATCATCCCTCCTCGTCTTCCGGTTCTTACCTCAGATCCCTACCCATGCACATGATCATGGCGGCCAACATGAGTATCCCTGCTAAATGGAAATCTAAGGAACCGCCTTCCTTGAAAGATTGGTTCCGACGTATTGATAGAGCCGCTGAAATGGAAGAACTGATCCACCAAGCTAGAGATACCCCCCACAAATTTACTCAAATCTGGTCATGCTGGCTGCACTTCCGAACGACTCCCGATTATTCTAATATTCTCTCCTGATTTCAGAATTGGAGCTGTGGTGATTCAAGTTCAACCAACCTACCCGTGACGTGATGTAACCCCGACCCTTCCTATTTGCTCCCCTTTATACTTGACATACCTACGGCTGGATCGTAGACCTTATAACTATACCCTATAATTGCATATAAGTACTGTCCCCTATAGCTACCTAGATAACACTTTCTCTCCTGACCTTCTTCCCATACCTCCTACCACGCATTTAATGCTTATATATCCATACACATATACCATTTCTACTACCCCGAGTTATGATGAACCCGATATATTTATCTCCACTATTTTCATTACTAAGACTTTCAGGCACCGTTCTTGCCTTGATTTACCAATGTGCTCTTGAGTGTGCATAGACTGCTTACGCTTCCTGTTACTACTCCGTTGAATTTTATCTCACATTGGTTAATGTTTTGATTTATACTATACTGAGCGGCTGCATCCACACTTTCTTTATCTTGTTATGTTTTTTCCAAATTCAATAAAATAAAATGTATTTAAAAAAAAAAAAACAGAAGAAAAGAAAATTAGCAGAAGATTGGCTGCAAATGGCAACAAATCCAATCAGCTTTTACCAGATTTATTTTTTTGGTTTCCCCTGAGATAAGGACCGTATGTAAAGTATCTGCTGGTGCCTGCATGTCAGGTCTGTTTTCTGATTTTTCATGCCTTGAATTCATAGATGCTTTGGCTTCCTGGGTCAAGAACCTGGCCATGCTCCTCAGCCATCGCTATGACTGGTGGTCTCATTGGCCAATTTTCGGAGTTTAAGACATGGATTGTGGGAGGTGGCTCTTGACCTAGGTAGTTTGATCATTATTCACATTCATTATTCACATACCAGAGCTCTCCTGGATTTAGGTCATCAGGCATACGCATACTGAAATGGAAGACTTTATAGTGTCAATGGCTGTTTCATTTTTCAGAGGATTTACAGGCCATTAAAAAGGTACTTAATTATTATTTTTTTTTTACTAATACACTAGCTGTTGATTTTTATAAGTCAGGCACTTCTCACTGTCTTGAGTCCACTGCTGTCTTACTGCAGCCTGTTCTGGGGCAGCGATTTCTCAGTGCTGCCATCTTGAATACTGGAGCCGTCTGTGGCTTCCTGAGGAACCTCAGTTGGGTGCGCTTGCACAAGCACACATGATGCCCTGTGAATAGTAATGCAGCCTTCTGGGACAGGGCATATCTTCGGATGCTGTGGGAGGGTGTGGGACAAGGGGCACCATCCTTGCCTAGGTGAGGATTGCAGAGGTGGGGGTTGGTATTGATAATAATCAAAGCTCACCCCACCACTACCCTCATCAGCTCAGTTACAGGTTGTGGGGTGTGTACGAACCAGCAGTACTTAACTTTTTTTTAATGAAGTTCCTCTTTAGGCTGCAAAAACTGCTGAATGCACCATAGTGGCAGGTTTAGGAACTGGGAACATCGAATACAAACTACTGTATTGAAATCAGTAATCTAGTGTGCTAAACTGTACCCACCATATTTCTTTTTTGCCATTTGTAACTTATGTCATTATAACTCTTCTGAAGAAGCCAAAATGCAAAACTTTTACACAGTTTTTATTGGTAACATATTTATTTTTAAGAATGTGGCATTTTATTCCAAAAAAAAAACGTCTTTATTATGTAGTTATAACTTTGCCTGTTTTATGTGTTTTTATTATAGGTCTTCATGGTGTAGACAATGGAATTCTGACATTCAGTCAAGTTCGGATACCCAGAGAAAACCTGCTTGACAAGTTAGTATATCAACATCAACTTCAGTTTGGCAGCAGTTGCATGTGGAAAAGAAATGGGTTTTAATGATGCCTATAAGCCTGACCAAGCTGTATGTGACTTTGTTTTCATATTTAGATGGCTTTTTTAAGCTGATTTTCATGTTTCCTATCACTATTTCCTTTACATACTTTTGTTTTGGACCAAGCTGGTCCAAACAAGCTATTTCCTTCACTAAGTGCTGCACTGGCTCTAAGCGCTGTATGTAATGCATGTAGCTTCAGCTATATACAGTACACAGTGGTGGGTTCCGGCTGTGAAACAGACTTCCCATCTCACACACGGAAACAAATAGCCTCAGCCATTTAGAGACTGCTTTGGATTCTGTGAATTAATGCTAAGCTTCCCCTGATTGGCTGAGATGGAGAGGCAGGCTGATGATGTCATATGCTCTAACTCAGACTGACTATTTTGTTCCGGTTGTGAGATAGAAAGTCTCTGTCTCACAGCTGAAACTCGGCACTGTATACGGTAGGAAGCTAAAGCTACATGCATTACATACAGTGCTTAGAGCCAGTGCAGCACTTAGTAAAGGAAATAGTTTGTTTGGACCAGCTTGGTCCAAACAAACTATTTGAAGTGACTGGAAACATGGAGATTTAACTTTAATTGACTCTGAAAATAGATCTGGTGTAAACACAGACCTTTGCTGTATGTTGGTTAGTGACTTTGGACACCTTAGATTTGTGAAAATTGTATCAGTGAATAAATGTGCTAGAAAAAACAAATAAATTCCTTGTGCTAGCGAGTGAAATCTAAATAAGGACTGCTGCATCCACTACACAATCTAGATACTAGATGTCAAAAAGCTACTCCAAGAAAAAAGTGGCCTTGCTGTCCCTTAATTTTAAAAGTGTCAATATGCATACAATAAAGTTACATCATATAATGATAACATGCCCTAAGAAGATACTAATAGTTTACACTGTTAGTACCTTCTTAGGGCATGTTATTATGTGATGTAACTTTATTATATGCATATTTACACTTTTGGAATGTAAAGGGACAGCGCGCCCACTTTTCTTGAAGTAAATACATGTGCTAACTTTCTATCCTTAATAGTTGAGCAAAATTATTCTGTTGAGTGTGAAATGTTTTATCCTCTACATTATTACTATAATTGGAGACTATGGTGCAGATCATCCATAATGCTGGACTAAATGATAATGACTGATATATTTAATTCATAACGTCTTACATTTCTTATACTTTATTTTCTCATTATAAAATCATAAAACAAAAGTTTTAGAAACCTCTAAGCAAACCAGCATTTCCTATTCTACATTAATTGGTTATTATTACGCTGATATTAATGTGACCTTTTAAATTAAAGAGCACAGTAAAAGATGAG